>OU015750.1:52514996-52534996 GCA_907169655.1 Acomys percivali
ACACACACACACACACACACACACACACACACACACACACGATGACCGGGCATCACACCCAGACCATGGTCCTCAGAACTCCTCTATGTTCTTATGAGGGAATAAGAGGAAAACTGAAGAACACTTGGTAATTTCATAAAAGTACTTAACTCAGTTATTCCTCCTGGACAAAAGTCCCTGGGCCAATCTTAGAAGATGGTGTCCCAGCATGCTTTCCATTGTCTTGCTTGGTTATATCAACAGTATGCCTTTTTACATTCTTCATCTTCCAGTCAAGTAAATTGGTCATTGTATTTTGATCCTAAAACCTGTTTCCCACTGACTCATCCCCACAGCCTGACTCCTTTGCTTTACAGAACCTACAGGTGTCTTTGAGAGTAGCTTTGGTTTCTCATAGCTGAACAGTATTTAGAGGTTCCTCGAGGAGTCCTGGGGAGGAAGGCATGAGAAACTCCACCCTGGCTAGCACAGTACCAACTTGCCAACAGTCATCTGATGAAGGCAATTCCTAAATTGAGATTCCTTTTCCTCAGGTGATTCTTGTTTGTGTCCCCTTGGCAAGCACTCCCCGCGCAGCGAAGGGAACCAAGCTCAGGCCCAGAGAGGGGTCGTATGTTTGTACATGCTGAGCTTATTAGGAGTTGTGCATGAGTGCCAGGCAAGCGGGTCTGTGAGCAAACTCCCTGCAATGTGTGAGGGAGTCAGGTCTCATAGATGGGGAAGGAAAGTGGGTGTATCAAAAGCTCAAGGAAACCCTCACCCAGTGGTCCATAACAGACTATGTGGTCAACTGTCTGCAAAGCTAAGCCTGTCTTCCACGTGGAGGTGCTGGGGAGATGCACGTAAACATCACTCAGGTGAGGAACTTGTTTTGGCCTACCTATGGATATTTCCCCCTAAGTCTATATTCAACCACTTAGTGAAACATCTTCTTATTTTCCATTTGTATTTATTAAGATTTGTTATTTCATGACTTGGGGGGAGGGCTGAGGCTTAATCATAAAGAACTTGATGTACAAGCAGAAGGATGTGAGTTAACCAGTAGCTAAATAAAAGCCAGGTGTAGGCAGTGCACAGTTATAGCCCTTTGGGAAGGAGGGGACAGAGGCAGGTGGATCCCAGCTCCTGGCTAGCCATCAGTCTAGTCAAATTGGTGATCTGCTGGTTAGTGAGAGACTCTGTCTCAAAAAGCTGGAGAGCAACAGAGGAGATAGCCCATGTTGACATCTGACACCACATGCATGTATACTCAACAGCACATACATGCAGACAATACACACAGACATGCCATACACAACAGCACATACATGCAGACAATATACACAGACATGCCATACACAACAGCACACATGCAGACAATATACACAGACATGCCATACACAACAGCACACACATGCAGACAATATACACAGACATACCATACACAACAGCACACACATGCAGACAATATACACAGGAGTATTTCAAATAATCTTGGAACTACATCCATTTTTTATGTGTGTTGCTAATAACCTCTTGGCTAATCTTATAATATTGGTTACAACCTGTGTTAATTAATCATTTAGTTTTATACAGTAAAACATGCAAGAAATATGCCCAGGGGAAAAGAATGGAAGAAAAGCAAGGGAGAAAATAAAATAGCCACTAAGAAAAAAAAAAAAAGATAAACCCCACAATTTTAATTTGTAATCTCATACCACATAGTTTGAATTCTTCAATATGCCTGTGTTTTGCTTAATTATTTAAAGAATCATTCTTAAACCTCTTATACATCACACATCGGGACCACAAATATTAACCAATAGGTAACATCACCCTTGGTAATCAAAAACAGAGATGCCTTTATAGGAACAAGAATGCCTACCACCACCCTTGCTACTGCTCATGTGCTAGACACCCTGGCTGAGTGCTTAAGAAATAAAATGACAGCCAGGCGGTGGTGGCACATGCCTTTAATCACAGCACTTTAGAGGCAGAGGCAGGTGGATCCCTGTGAGTTCAAGGCCAGCCTGGCCTACAATAAGAGTCCAGGACAGCCAAGACTACACAGAGAAACACTGTCTTGAAAAACCAAAAAGAAGAAAAAAGAAAGAAAGAAAAAATTAAAAAAGAAATAAAATGACATAATTGATGAGAAGGAAAACTCAATTTGAATTACAGGCTATAATATAATGTTTTACAAGATTCATGTGAATCAACTTAATCATTAGATATAAGGAAAATGCAAATATACCTACATCAAAGAAGATATAATGGGGAAGAAAAAATTTCTACTCAATCAGCAAAATATACCTTTGAATAAGCTAGCAATAACTGATGCAGGAGTTGAATGAGGGAGGAAGCCCTATTCCCCTCCCCTAGACCTCTGGAGATGGCTCCTCCCCCATATGTCCTCAGCCTATCAGGTCTCATCTCATCACAGTAGCCTGCATCCCCTTCTTCTGTGTGCTGCAAAGGCCACCAGCCAAGGGGCAGAGATCAAGTCACTGGTACCAGAGTGTATGTGTGTCAGAGGCAGTCCCAGATCTCCTCCCCCTGCCAATGTGGGGTGGGACCTGGAAGGTAAGAGCAAGAGGATAACAAAGGTAAGAGCAAGAGGATAACAATAGGGATATAATATGAATAAATTATAATAATTTAAAAATAAAAAAAGAAAACCCTGGGAATTACTTTGTAGAAAAGAGTGATGTACCGTAAGTGCATGATTCTTACCTGCAAAAAAAAAAAAATCACTGAGAGGCAAGAGAGTGAGTGGAGACATGCTAAGCTGCACGACTACATGCCATGGAGACATGCTAAGCTGCACGACTACGTGCCATGGAGACATGCTAAGCTGCACGACTACATGCCATGGAGACATGCTAAGCTGCACAACTACATGCCATGGAGACATGCTAAGCTGCACAACTACATGCCATGGAGACATGCTAAGCTGCACGACTACGTGCCATGGAGACATGCTAAGCTGCACGACTACATGCCATGGAGACATGCTAAGCTGCACAACTACATGCCCTACAGGTCTACAGTCTCATTGTTCAAGAACATTTATGATACAACTTCACCCAGAACCCCAAGGGAAGTTTTTTATGTTTGGATGAGCAAGGAGTGTGTTCAAATGATTTGCAAGTTCTCTGGGAGTAACAGGCTGTATTAGCTAGAAAGGGCATCTAAAAACAATGAAGACAATTGCCTTCCCAGCAGGTATAATTTGAAAAATTGCAATAATTTCAATATCTAGAAACAGAAACAAGTGGACCAGAGAAAGATATCTACACATTTGAAAATTCACTAATGTGCCTATTGTGGGACCTAAACTATGTGGAAATGAGTGGAAGGAGGTTGGAAACTTATTACTCATTTGAAGAGATAAAAATAAAACCTTATCTCATAAGTAATTTACAGCAATATCTTCAGATTAGAAATTTATATATCCTTAAGTTAGAAATATGTCAAGCATAACAAAACAGTCAGATGTGAATAGATCAACTTACCTGGCCTAAAATTTATTTAATCACTTTAAAAGTCCTAAAGATTCATGAAGAAAAGTCACAAAGAGAGCAAAGGTCAAAGAGAGTTATTTGCAACACTTTCATGGAAAAGTACATGAAAGACTTGGGCAGAGATTCCACAAGAGAGGGGATGCAAATCAACCAACAAACATATGAAAGAGTTCAACCTAATTAGTAATCAAAGAAATGCAAATTCAAACAACAAGACTCCACTCTTTGCCTTTTAGATTGGCGTGGGATCAAAAATAAGGATGGGTGATGGCTGGCGCAGCTAAAAGGAAGTGGTTTTGGTGCTAGCAAGAGTGCACCAATGGTAGCTGCTGGGTAGCATGTTGTGAGTGAGTATCAAAAGGTTTCCAAATGTCAATTGCAGCAGTATTCACGATAACAAAATTATCAGAAGCCATCCTAGTCTCCTTCAATTGGAGGATGGTGGAATAAAATCATGGCTGCCTTCTGTAGCTCTTAATTGAACAAGTGTCACTGGTGTGTCCCCATCCAGAAAGACATTGACACTAAGAAGAAAGAATGCATGCAACAAAAGAAAGTTACACAGTCATTGTCAGGGTGGGGATATTGAACCCGCTTATAGGATACTTAGAAAGAAACTCAAGAAATAACTGCGGAAGATGTTTAATGCCAGGGACCATTTGAGACAGATAAGATTGAGAGCAGGATGGTATATACTCACTTATATCTGGACACTAGCCCAAGGGGCATGTCCCATGAAAGCCTTCACTTACCAGGAAAGTGGGACAGAGGGGAAGACTTCCTATTGGGACTCTAGGTGAGAGAAGCAAGGGAGAATGGGGAAATAGAAGGATCCAGAGGGTCCTAGACACCTACAAGTAGAACATTATGATGGGCAGATTAGGGCCCAGGGCTCCTGCTCAAACTATGGCACCAGCCAAGGACAATATATGCAGTAAACTTCAAACCCCTACCCAGATCTAGTCAATGGACAGGACGTTCTCCATGTTGAGTGGAGAGTAGGGTCTGACTTTCACACAAACTCTGGTGCCCCATATTGGACCACATCCCCTGGATGGGGAGGCCTGGTGGCACTCAGAGGAAGGATAGCAGGCTACCAAGAAGAGATTTAGACTTGATACCCTATGAGCATATACAGGGGGAGGAGGTCCCCTCAATCACAGTCATAGGGGAGGGGAGTAAGAGGAAAATGGGAGGGAGGGAGGAATGGGAGGATACAAGGGATGGGAAAACAATTTAGATATAATATGAATAAATTAATAAAATATATTAAAAATAAATAAATAAAATAAAAAACTGAGCTCACTGGAAAAAAAAAAGATCGAGAGCAGAACATGAGATTGAGTTTTCCTTACAAATCTTCATTAGCTTTCCCATCCAGTAATCAGCAGTACTGTAATTTTAAGTGTAGAAATGGGGAAATTGGGGGCATGATGGCTCAGTGGGGAAAGAGACTTCCTACTAAGGCTGGCAAGGAATCTGAGCAACTCCTGAAAACTCTCCTCTGGACTCCACATGATACCCTGGGACATGCACCATGAAGGTAGGAGGGAGGGAGGGAGAGAGGGAGGGAGGGAAGAAAGGGCAGGGAGACAGGGAAAGGGAGGGGAGAGGAGGAAGAGGAAGAAGAGGAGGAAGGGGAGGAAGGGGAGGGAGGAGAGGAGAGGAAAGGAAGGAGGGAGGGAAATGTGTGGTTCTGATGCAGGAATGTACTTTTCAGAATTGACTCCAAAAGAATAAACAGTAAATGCAGCTGAGGTAAAAGAAAGTTCCCCCAAGCATCATTTAGATAAACCTTGGAAACAACTTAGGTGTGCAATCAGAGTGTGTGGGTTTCATGAAATCTGTTGATGTACCAGAAGATTATTGTTTTGTGTAAAAAATGGATGCAAAAATGCATTTTAAAATTCTGTGTGCTTGCCTTTGAAATATTTTTATCTTAAGGCTTTGACCTGAATGTTTAATCATCAGAGTGGGTTGTGATTGGCTGTACCTTTTAGTTTTCTGACATTTGTAAGCAATAGTCAGTACATCTGCTGCTGGCTCTGGGTGACAAAACCCCAGCCTCCTAGATGTGAGGTTAATGAAGGTCTTCTCCCAGCTCCCAGTGGAAAGCCCTCAGGCTAGCCTCAAGACAAGCTAAAGTTTCTGGAGATTATCTGATGGGATAAACTGAAAATCTTGGGTCATTATTTCTCCTCAACCACTCCAGGACACCCTTCGGACATTCTTAGGATATACAAATATAACAAACGCGAGTTTGTATTTAGAACAAAAGAAATTTTGATTCTATAAAGATTGACTACCTATCTCTAAGGATTATTTTAAGAATGACTTGGACTCCTTTTATTCTACAAATGAATCAGAAAGAGGCTTTTGAAAATAAGTGAGCTATTTTAAGTGCTGAACAAAGGGGTTAACTCCCAAATCTCTGCTTGGATTTCCTTCTCCAGAGTGGCTGCACTGATTCATACTGGCCACTCCCAGGACAGTATCAGTTTCTGTCACAAAGAAAGCAAATGTTTTCATAATTACAGATGAAGGTCATATTTCCTAGAACAACCTAATATAACTGGCCAGTAAAGTCGAGTTCCAAAGAGCGGCACCGCTCTCTGACTTCTGGGCATGTCTTTTAAATATGGCTTTTCTTTGCCTTAAGGATAAGTGACACTTTTGTTGTGGAGACTCTGGAGTAAAACCTTATACATAAGCTCATATTTGACATCAGAAGATATAAACACAGGCATCACTTTGCAGGCTACTAACGTTAACTCCTCAAAGGCCGAGCACAGCTCTGCTTGGTGGCATGTGGGTTATTATTTGAAATCTATTGGCTCGTTAGCATCATATTGGTTGTTGCTAGTCGCTTCAGAACACTAACTGTCCTCTCACATTACTTACAGAGATAGTGGGACCATCTGTTCTTGCAAGGGATTTAAGTATGCGTCTATTGGATAGCACGCTATTTATTTAATTCGGCACCCACTTCCTATTGTATCTTCTTGGGGGAGGGGGAGCCAATTTAATTACAGGGAATAAAGATAACCTTTTCTGGCAGGTTACCCTGTCACCATGAGAGCAAAGCAGGACCTGCTCAAAGTGGGTTATGGTGGCAAATAAGGAGAGCAAAGCCAATGATGCTTAAGGATATTGAGCAAAGGTTTAACAAAAATAGGACGGTGAGTGGCACTTTTAAAAATATTACTGTAAGCCCAGGGCTTGTCTGCCTCAATCTTGGCACATCTGCCTGATGCGGACCGTAAACAGGATTAAAGCTGGGTTTATCTGCCTGGTGCTAATTGTGCTCACAGTTCCCCCACATGTCCACTTTTTTAAACACTGCCTGAAAAACAGCCTGCTGGAGAGATGGCTTCCACACAACACCCTGGACACACACAGGCAGCCATGTGTGCATGTGTATACACACACACACACACACACACACACACACACACACACACACAGAGTGCATATTAGATGGTTAGGCAATGTGATGCCTAACAGTTTTGGTGGATTTTTTTTTTTTTTTTTTTTTTTGGCTCTTCAGAATTACTTATCTAATCCCCTAATTAAAAATACAAAATTCTGTTTGAATACACCACATACTGAGATAAATCTGTGAAGCAGGGGACCAATAAATTTGAATACACTCTAATTGTAAGAAGAAAACACAACGTAATTGTTAATAATTAGGTTAAACTAGGGTTTAGACAAATAGGGCCGATCCTGTAGTCGACTGAAAACCTGCTTCAATGTGCTGCTCTCCTGCACAACATGGCTTAGCGTGTGCTGGCAGAGGCTCTCACACCCCAAACACACATGCATAGCAAAAGGGAGCCGTGGAGACCAGCATTCTTATCTAGTAAAAAGATTAGGAAACTTCCATGTTATTTTGAGAGAAAAACCAGAAATCCCCAGTCCACTATCAGCCTTAGAGTTTTACTAGATCAAATTTACTATTGATGATACTTCTGCTTGTAGGTTTCTTTCTGCTTATTTCTTTCTGTCAAGTGTAAGCACCCCAAATATGTCTCTGAAGATCTTAAACACTGGAGGATGTAACGGCATTTTTGCATCAAGTTCACAATGAATTAATGAAAAGTCAAAGAAAATTTAAATATTCTCCTGTTGCTTGGATTTTAAAATACAGATAAAAATGCCAAAAAAAAAAAAAAAATGCCAGTTCTTTATTCAGAACAACACCCAAAATGAAGTAACTAAAAACCACAGCCTACATTTAATCATATTTATCACAAAATTGGCGCTAGAAAATAAGGTATTGGTTAAAAAAATAAACAAAAACAAAACTTGGGCTTTGACTGCAGTACCACACAATCCTCTGTGCTAATGCTATCTCTTGCTATATTGTTTATTTACGTTCCAGACACCTTCGCCAGTTCCGAGAGAGTTTTCTCTACATCTCTAGCACTAATAAAAAAAAAAAGATAAGCCTACACTTTCAGTGCTATACAGACAGATACATGAGGAGAATGGTCAAAGTAAGTCATTTAAATGCTCAAGAGAAACCAAACAGCCCCCCCAGTAGCTCTCAATGGTAGGCTCTAGGGCACAAGAAACATAAGTTTCTGTGCTGCTAAGGGAGACTGAACTCCACTGCCCGCCATGTCCATGTCTGTACTTCCGCAAAACCAAGAGCGGCTAAGCACCCGCTTTTGGCACAGCTACGGACAAGAACCATTCGGTGTGACTAATAATCTCCTGCATTCTCCATTAGTGGTTCTGGGTGAGCAAAGAAAACTGTTTATTAAATTTTAGACCTCGTATGCCAAGTGTACATAAGGCACCACTGCCGCAAACACAGTGACTGATGGCCCTGACATCACCTGAGCTGACACTGACCTTCCCATTTATCGTGGGACATAATCTTTACATAGAAGACCAACTGCCTGGTAATGCACCCCAGCAGCGAGAGCAGGAGAGCGCTTGCTTAGCACACGTGGGGGCCCTCCCTGGGTTAAGCCCCAGCAGCATAGAAACAGGTGTGGAAGGACACATTTGCAATCGCAGCACCCAGGAGGTGAAGGCAGGAGGATGAGAAATTAAAGGTTACTCTTGGTTACATAAAGAGTTCAAGGCCAGCCTGAGCAAAAGACCTGCAGACAGGGAAGACTATTGCATTTGGTCATAGCTATTTGCCAAACATTCTCTGGAAAATGGGAAAAAAAATACTGGCCAAAGAAAGCAACTGAACATACTATCCATAATAAAACACAGGATTCTGAGGGAAATCACTCAGGGCTTTCTAAAAGATGGATGTTCTGCAAAGGGCTTTACAGCATCCTATCTAAAGGGAAACTTCTTCAGAGCTTGGCAAGAATTACTAGTGCATTTGACCTAAAATAATATATTTTACAATAAAATATATTAGTGTCGTAAATCTATAGTACAGAAGCCGAGTTTTCTGAATGGCCAACGTGGACATTATAAAAATAATGCACGATCAGTCTGCTAAAACAGCCGATGAGATCAAGCACCTGAAGCTGTTCGGATGCTACATTATAATTCTCCTGTAAGAAGCCAGTCCTCAGTGTGCTCTGCTGTGGTCTTGGTGTGATGGGTGTGGGCTAGTGTGAAGCATTTTCCTCTCCTACACTTCAGCAAAGCTGGAGTTTCCTCTGCACACCAACCAAAACAAGTATCCACAGCAGACTGAAACAGGAACAGGAGAGGCCAACTCTTTCCTATCCCACCAGATGTTAAAGAGAGTCCCAAAACTATGAGATAGCGAAAACAGTGGCACTGTGATTGTATTATTTGGCAAAGTATCTTAAATTTGTATCATATATATACATATATAAACATGTAGTAGGTTTATTACTATTATTATTTTTGTTTTTCTGTGATGCTGAGTATCCAGTCTAGGGCCTTCTATGTACCAGCAAACACTTCACTGCTGAACTATAGTCCCAGCCTTTTAAATTAACATTTTAAAGTGTCATTATAATATAACAAACATCAGTGATATAACTTACATAAATAGCATCTCTTGGCAGTTTTCAATAATCTAATTTGCCCCAAATCAAAGCTTAAGAAACCTTGATATATGTGTGTATATATTTGGAATGACCTCGAGACACAACCTAAAGAGCATGCTTTTATCTTTTGTTACTTTGTAATGGTTTTATTGTTACTTATTTTTTTAGTGTGATGCAGGTTTCTTTTATATATTAAATCTGATGGATTATAAACACTTCAAGTTATTCATATTTATAGAGTGATTTTATGCAACATGATCGGGCTTTGTCATTCCTTCAGGAAGTGTACTCATGTGCCCCTTCTGCTGGGACCATTTATTACTTAACTTATTGTGCTCATATTTGTCTACCTGTGCTCTTTCCTGTGTCACTTCCATCTCTATCCCTTAACAGAAACATTGATAAACTCAAGGATGGAGGGCTCCACAAACGTCACTCATGGAAGATATGACCATAATGGAGTCACTCTAATCTCATAATCAAGCTATTTCTTTGGCCTTATCAGCTCATATATGTTTTTCAAGTTGTACACACTGGTGACTGATAGCACACCGGATGACTGTCATATGCATACCCCATGAGCCTCTGGCAGTGTGTCCATGTTTATCCCCATCTCCACTTCCCGTATCCTAGGACTTCCCTCAGTATTTCACAAAAGGGTTGGTCTCCCAATAAATGCTGACAGTAAGCACAGAGGTGAATGGGATGGACCTTCCACACATATGCATGTCCACGTCTGGACCTTTGCGCCTTCATTTCCTGGCAAATGCAATGCCTTCTTTACTATAGCTTATTCAAACATTAACTCTCCCATCTCATTAAGCCATTAGCCCTTGGAATATCCCTCATTGCTGAGTCCTTCTGAGTCTTACAGCCCAGAACTACTCAACAGCCACACATCAGAGGTTACCTGTGGCAGTGTGTGCATTTTCTGTATTCATTTTCCACAGTAATCAAATGATTCAAAACTTATGCCACAGTTAGGGTTAAATGAGGATGTAGTAGTTTAAGGCAAGCACAAAAGCTTTATTCTTCTTTTGTTTTAATCTGTTTGATCATTTACTATATTTCAGGTAATTCTTTTCTATATTAATGTGCTATTACTTTTGTATTTTGACCTTATGGACAGATGTCTGCTTGAGAACAGATAGGAGTTCCAAAGGTTTGTGCCCTTCAATTTGTTAGCCTGGGTCTGTTACAACAATGATAACATGTCCTTCTCTTACAGTGTACATTAGCTACTTTCCAACACTGTGAATGGATACCGGATAGAATCAAGTTGGGGGATTTAGATTTGTTGTGACTTACAGTGTAAAGAACATGGTCCATTGTGACAGCAAAGACATGCGGGTAGCCCACACTTTGGATACTTGGGGTCTACAGTCAGCAAATAGAGTGATCATCAGGACAGAAGCCAGCTGAGCCATACTATAAAGGCTGCCAGCACACTGCCCTCCAGTGACCCGCTTCCTCTAGTTAGCACCCTTCTTAAATGTTCTGAAACCTCCTGAAATAGAGACTCCACCTGGGAACCAAGTGTTGAAACAAAACACATGTATTCATGGGAACATTTTACATTTCAGCTATGGTGGACTCTGAGGAAGGCAGTCTGTACGTGGGCTTAGAGCTTAGCAGGCACTTCCACTCCACAGTCCAAGCCAACTCACTCTTCGTCTTTTGGGAAGACCTCATGGCTAGTCATATTTTCTTTGCTTTCAACAATGCATTAGTGTCAACCAATGTGATGCAAGTGCAAGCTAATTGTCCCTTGGCTTTCCAGCACTCACAGTGACAATATCATATGTCCCTCTACGTTACCCAGAGGGCCCTGCTAGTTAAAAACACTAAAAGACGTGATTTATCTTCCTTTTCAAGTAGTTTTCCCCTTAAGACTCTCATTTGAGCCTAAGAAGTTATCAGACTGGCTAGCTCTTCCAGGCCAGTGGATTTGCATTGTTGGAAGGCAGCGGAACCAGGCCAGAGAGATGGAAGCAGTAGCAGTTTTTACTTAGAGGACTGGGCTTTGAACCAGAACGGTGTTCACCTCTGGGCCAAACCAGCCAGGAGCAGGATGCCGAAATTCTGACCACAAGTTAGTGCTAGAAAAGAGGCATAAGCATTCTCCTGGTGCCTGCTCCTTGGAGCCCTCCCTAATAAGGAGGCAAAACTGTGGGTAAACAAGCCACTGTGTGGCTAAGATGGTGGAAGACAGGAAGGATGAAGAGAAATGAGAGATTTCCAGAAGCCACATGCATTGAACATCCAAAGCAAACATTAAGTTCACCATGACCATATAACATGTTCATATTTATTTATTTGCCACCTGATTAGTATTTGCAAGCCTAAGACATACGGAAACATAGGCAAGCAAGAAGTGATAAGAATATTTCTTATGTTATTTTTAACCCAACCTGATATTCAAAACAAAGTTCTTGTTTGTTTTTAATATGCTAAGCATTTGCATGATATGAGCTTTTATTTCATTTCTACCATTAAAAGCTCATCAATGACAAATATATTTGGGTTTTGATTTGTTTCTGACATTGAAAAATGCCAAGTAAATGCAATATGAATGATTCACTAAGAAAAAAAATCATCAGAAAATTATCTATAAGATGTAGTCAAATTCCCCAACTCTAATATTTTCAATTTCAATCGGTTTCAACCTAGAAAAAAATTTAAAAATATGATTTAATATATGTTAATAAATTTTTAAAATAAACTTTCAGCATTGAGCAAATGAATTGGTATAATCTAAACTCTTATTTACATGAAACATTTTAGCCCCTACCTACACATTTGAAATAAAATGACATTTTAAGAGTCATTTTATAATGAAACTAGAGATCAATTTTTTCTTTGAAAAATGCTTAAAGAATTCAAAGAGTCTGGTATTAAAACTGAGTTTGATATTTGTAACTTAATCTTACAAGCATGGTATTTATGTGTTCCAAGTTAAATGGCTTGAAAATAGTTTTTATCTACAAGTTCTTTACATAATCTCTAACATACAGTATTACAATAAGAAGCTAACAATAAAAATAGGGACAAGAAAGTACTACTTGATAATGTGAAACTTTAAAGAAAGCAAATACTCTAGATAACTTCTTATATATGTTTAGCTGGGCTATTTAGCAAGTGATGGACATAAAATGGCTTATAGGGTTTCAGAAAGCCATCTTCTCCTCTGGGCTGTAATACTACTGTCAGTTTTTTTAGAAAGATAAATTTGATATCAATACGATGTGACACAACTGCATCAAACCTTAATTTCACTCACAGTGAGAAGTCACAGGATTAAATAACACTGTGCAGTCTTTTAGAAAAGTTTATTGCTTCCAGATGGATTCAAGTTTCCTTTCAGCCCTGATTACATCTAATATGCACAGGGTGCCAACATTATAAAGGACAGAGTCAAAAATATCATTTATATAGATAGCAAGGGGCAGGTGGGAGAGCTCTGTTTTCTAAATAGGTTCTAGGATTCCTCTTGCCTACTTTAAAGAAATAATAAACATTAATTTTTAAATGCTATATTCTTTAACTGTCTCAGGTAATAAAGGCTTTTTTATGAAAGAGAAAGAAAAGAAAAAGGAAACCACAAATCTACAGTAAAGTAGCCATAAAATGACTCCTCGCTCAAGCTGCATGCGCTTTCCCCCATGTGGGGCTGTGCCATGTGCCACACTGCATGGGGCTTGCTACCAAGATGCCCACCTGTGCCTGTGTGGCTAAAGAGGCTTTTATTTCACTAACAAGAACACTACTAAATATAAGCCACTGCAATCAGAAAGAAAGGCCTTCAAAGTATTGACCCCACATTAAAACCTGCAAGCCAACTTGCCATGGACATTTAGTATTTGGTTTCATTATCTTTTGTAATACAATTACTACCGTATGGTTCTCCAAAGTAAAGTGCTACTCTGTAATATAAAATAAGAAGTTGCATAGTTAGATAGACAGACAGATGGGTAGATAGATAGATAGAGAGATAGATAGAGAGATAGAGTGATAGATACATGGTAGGTAGGTAGATAGATAGATAGATAGATAGATGACAGATGAAATGGCATCTGCTCTATCGAGTCTTTGAGAGAAAGGCAAAGAAACAGAACTCCTGTTTGAAGAGGGATTTTTTAGCCAGTGAATCAGGAGCAGAACCATGCCAGGATTTCTACTCTTCTATCTCTCTTAAGATACTTAAAGTGTTCTGAAAAGTGCTATACAAATAGTAAAGGCAACTGACTATAAATAAATGATTTATTATGCACCCTTAAAATAATTTAGCAATTCAACTCCAACTATGGTCCTGAAGCTACAAGGAAGGGAAAGTTGAATAATTTCTAGAAGTATATAAAATTTTTCTGACTGCAGAAAGAAGAGTGATTCTTATTACAACTGCCACTCGTGCCTAGCTCTCTCTTGTGAATTGTCAGCCAAAATAAGACAAATGACACTGCAATAAGTTATTATCTTCATTTTCTTTAGCGACAAATGAGTTCTTCAATGTAAGGGATACAAATAAATGTTAAAATGCCAAGTGAGGATTAAATTACTCTCAGACATGACTTACGGCCACATGTCAAATCAATAACAGATCAATAACAGAATTCAACTGGTTATATTACAAGGCATTAGAAGACATAATGCATGAATCATTCACTTACAGAAGACCCACTAAGTATTTCTGATATTTCTAATATTATTAAATGCTTGCTTAACTACCACCAAGCAAATAGTACTTGTTTGCAATAATGGGGTGCAATCTTCAAACTGCTCACACCGTCTTCAACAAAAGACCATCTTCAAGTGAGATGTGATTTGTGTGTGTGTTTATACTTGTACATTGACAGTAAAAATGATTCCATGTGAACACAGATACTTATGTATGTGTACATATGCTTGTGTGCATATAAATACATGTGTGTATGCTTGTGTGTACATATGCTTCTGTAATGCCTCTCTGTCTCTGTCTCTCTCTCTTGCTCACTAGTGTGTTTGTTTGTGTGTGTGTGTGTGTGTGTGTGTGTTGTGTGTGTGTGTGTGTGTGTGTATGTGTGTGTTCCAAAGAACAACCTCGGGTGTCTATTCTTCAGGAGCTTTCCACCTTGCTTGGGTTGTTATTGAGAAAGTCTCTTCCTAGAGCCTGGGGCTTGCTGATTAAGCTGTGCTGATGTGCCAGGCTCCAGAGTTCCTCCTGTCTCCACTTTCCCCTTGTGTGAACTACAAGCATATGCCATCATGTCCAGAATTTTTATGTAGGACCTGGGGATAAGACTTAAATCCTTACACTTGTGCAGCATGCACTTTACAGACTGAGTCATCTTTTGCAGGCCTAGAATTTATTGTTTTAAAGCTAACTTTATTGGTTTAGGAGAAGCCCATGCAATGGACCAAAAATTGAGAGATGATTAAAATAAAGATATCAGAGGTCTTCAAGTTTTTCAGAGTAAACACTTTACAAACTGAAATATCTCAGCCCTGCCTTGACTGGGTAATGTTAACATTTCTTTCAAGATTACTAATATTTTATTATAAGATGCTATCCTGGGCCTTATAAACACCGTATTAGCAAGTATCTGAATTTTAACTGAAGAGGCCTTCCTCTAACTAGACTGGACTCCAAGTGAAGGGAGAGGAACACCAACCCATACACAAAAACTTTGACCCAAAATGTACCCTGCCTATAAGATGTGCAGGAATAAAATTATAGCAGATATTGAGGGAATGTCCAACCAATGCCTGGTGCAACCTGGACCCATCCTATGGGAGAGAGTCAACCCCTGACACTATTCAGTATTCTGCTATACTTGTAGATGGGAGCCTAGCATAGCTGTCCTCTGAGAGGTTCCATCCAGTGGTATATAAAAACAGATGCTAAGACTCACAGCCAAACATTGGGTGGAAAGAAAGGAGTCTTGTGGGAGAGTGGGGGAGGGATAAAATGGGGGAGGAGGCAGGATCTCCACAAGAAGACCAACATAGCCAACTAACCTGGGCCCAGGGGCACTTACAGAGAATGATGTACCAACCAAGGACCATGTATGGACTCCACCTAGGCCCTTTACACATATGTAGCTGATGGACAGCTTGGCTATCATGTGTGCCCCCTAGAAAGAGAGGGGGTTGTCTCTGACATGGACTCTGTTGCCTGCCTGTCGGTCACTTCCCCCTGGTGGGTTATCTTGCCAGGCCACAGGGGAAGAATATGCACTAAGTACTGATGTGACTTGATGTGCTGGTGTGATGGGGGGGGCACTCCCCTTATCTGAGTAGGGGATGGGGGGAGGAGAATGGGAATGGGAGGAGAAGAGGGAGAAGGCTACAATCAGGGTACAAAGTAAGGAAATAAATAAATAAATTTTAGAAAAATAAAAAGAGGAAAAATGAAAAACAAAGAAAGAAAACTTGAAATAGAAGTGAATTGCCCTATTTTTAAAACTGCCAAGAAAATTCAGCAGAAGACATAGTTCTGGAAAGGAAGCTGAGAGAACCCAGAAGGTAAAAGGGAGAGAAGTTCTGGAGATGGTGTCTGGGACTAGTGACTACCAGGTACCACATGCCTGTCAGAAAAACCACCAGGACTGCTCACTCCCTGGATTGTTCCCCAACAGATCTGGCTATTGAATCATCCTACTGAGAAGCTCCCCCTAAAGAGATAATTCATTCCAAAACCATTTCAGGATGCAGAGATGCTTTCTCAGGCTCTATGTCTTAGCCATGTTAAAGGGGGAGGGCATTCTTGAGGTGAATCCTCAGGGAGGGTGACATCCTTATGGGAGGCAGAGGAGAACATGGAGGAGCTAGCTGACTTGCATCCCTGCCACTGAAGTCACCTTCTGAGCCACTAGAATCGGGTTCTTCCCTTGTCATCTGGGATCTGCCTACCCAGAGCACTCCTGGACCACTTTGGCTGCCTGATGGTTTGTTTTCCCTTGGTTTAGAAAAGAGCAGTATAAGAGTAAATTGATTTTATTCACTTTAAGAATTATGCTTGAATTGGCATTTCTCCCTAATACCCTAAAGGTTATTTAGAAAGCATAAGTTTTATATTCATAAGTTATAGAGACAAGAAGTGTCTCTTCCATCAATAATCCAGCTTCAAATTTTAGTTTTTGCTCTGTGCGAGGGAGGTGTTTGCTAGATTACACTCTGAGGATGTGAGGAGGATTAGCTGTGGGGGTGGAAGGGTTGGAGGCACAGGAGGGAGTGAGCATTATCAGGACCCTTATCAGATTCTTACTTCAAATTGCTGATTCACAGAGGAGGGAATCCTCAGTTTCTCCCCAAGAGAGACCACAAAAAGCCTCTCAGTAAGAAGATTCCGTGAGGAGGTTTATGGACAAAGAAAAAATAGGAATAGATTAAGAATGAAAATAATGGAAGACACAATTAAAACATGAATTAAATGAAGTTAGCTGTGGTGCTGTTTTCTCCCCTAGCTAGCTGATGGACCTAGGAGAGCAGAGTCAAAACTGAGGCAGACTAAAGTCTCATGCAATAGCCAGCTTTATTCAGAGCATCAGACAATTTATACTCAAGGGTTAGGAAGAGTCACCTGAGTAAGGTGTTCAGTCACAAGGATAAGCCGCACGTCCTTGATGGGCTGGGCTAGAGGAGACAAAAACGAATCCATAATGTTTCAGTGGATCCATCTGCAGTAATACTCCTCCTCAATTTTCTTCTGGAGAAGTAAAAATAGGGCAGGATAATGCATCAGCTTGCTTATCTCCTTCCACAATAAAACCAGGGAGGTTAGACTGTGCAGGAGTGCGCATCTATTGTTGGAAATAATCCTACAACATAAGCAGAATCTGAAGTGATATTTAAGGGTTTAAAAATTAACTGTAATAGATAGATAACAGCCAGTTCCACCTGTTGGGCTGAAGAAGAAGTATTAAACAGGTTGATGAATATCTGGGTCATGAATCCGCCCTGAACCATTAGAGGAGCCATCAATAAAATAAGTACCTGCCTGTAGAGTGGGGAAAGGCTGGAGCATTTTTGTGATCACAAAGTTAGTTCTTATGAAAAAACCCCATAGTTTACTGGTTGAGTAATGATTTCCTAACCTTCCACAGTAATCTACAAATGAAATTTTAAAATCCATAGACTTTTGTAATGCTTTAAAAAATCCAATATATTATTAGTCAGGGTTAATATAATGCAGTACGAGTCAAATCCATATAACCGTTGCCATCAGTTCCTCTCCTGATTTAATAGTTGAGTAAGAAGAGTAAAGTAAGGAGTTAATATTTTATGGTCCTTATGATGTAAGTAGATGCATTCTGAAAGTTATTCTATAGGGCTATGATACTGGTAGGAGACAATTTAGTGGAGAAAATAAACAAGTTTAAAGGGGTGGAGGAGCTGTATGATACATAGGTGCCTCTTCTGGTTGGATTCAAATAGCTATAGTTCTTGTCTCTTGAGATAAGATGCAAGGACTGGCCAGTGTCACCTCCCCTTCTAGAGTTTTAGATAAGAAGTGATTTAAATCCCAGGGAAAATTAAACACAGCCCCTGCTCTAACTGACAGCATGAACCTGAGAGAACAGAGCCTAAAATTGAGGCAGATTTAAGTCTCATACAAGAGCCAATTTTATTCAGAGCCTCAGACATTCATACTCTGAGTGCTCAGAAGAGTCACCTGAGTTAGGTGTTCAATCACAAGGACAAGCCGTATGTGGCAAAAACATATTTTTCCATAGAGGCACATAGGTAACAACAGCTGAGATTTTCCTGTAGATCCTGAACTTTGTTCTGGAAATACACACTGTGCTTAGGAGGAAGGCATTCTCGCACTGTGGGACCAGACCCGAGCATACAGCACTGCCCTGAGCACTGAAACACTAAGCGAGATAGCACGGCAACCTTGAAATCTGTCATTCTTCTTATTCATCATCTTTGCTCCTCAGAGATGGGGAAACTATGCCATAACAACATAGGAGGCTTGGTTGCTAAGAATTGTAAACCAGGTGATGGCCCATCTGTAAGATGATTATAAATAACAAAACACAGGCTGATCATCTAAAATATACAAAATAAGATATGTGGCACAATTGTGTCAGGATACCCTTGTGGTATAAATAATATCTGTACTGGAGGCTTCATTTATTTTCAAAATCACTCTGTAGGAAAAATAAAAACAAGTACACATTTAGGTCAACTTGGTGGTAAGTGGATAAGTAGATTGTGACCAACTACAAACCCAGCTATTTAAGCCTCAGACTCTAAAACCAACACAATTAACTTCTAAAATGTTGGTCAAAGTCTTTACAACTTTGCAGTCTCCCATATTAAAAAAGGTTCACATATTAGTTCTCAAAATGATATCTAGACAATTCTTCTATGTCCCTGACCTAAGTGGATGTGTTGTAGTAAACACCAGAGGGAAAGAGTGCTTTGACACGGAACCAGAGGGAAACAATCACATGCTACAGACACCAACGCTGAACAATCATCAAAGGACTATAGAGCCCAGAATACCAAACTCAACTCCAAGAATTGCTGAGATGCTACAAGTTCAGAGATCTGGTCAGTTGCTTAGCACACTTCGTTTCAGTGAGCACTAAAACAAGCACAAGTCAGCAAGCATCCTCACTAGCTGTACTCCCAGCCTCATCATCAACCTGGCTGGACTTGGTACCCTGGAGAGAACTCCCCCAACATAAAACTTCAACTATGAGGACCTCTCCTCTGTCCTTTAGGGGATGAGTGAGCTGCTCTTTACTCAGGGTGGTGTATTTTAGAACTCTCTTCTTTCTCTGAAACATGCGGTGTGTAGTGACTGCTTACACAGGACTATTATAATCTAGCCAGAGTAGTGGCTGCTGACACCAGCAAGGTAGTGCACTTTGTTTGCCAGATTTTTGTTTTCCCAAGAACCAATCCCACTTTGTAAAGATATGTTTCCAGGATACATACAATTATGCTGCATATAACATCTGTTGCTTTGTGTTTTCAGGGCCACACAGAGCCAAGATAAGGAAAGAGGCTCTAAGTCTGTGTTAAAGGGGGGATGACTAACAGAGTAAATGATTTAATACTCAGATGAGTCATTTAAAATCAGGTTCAGCTCCAGTTAACTTTTCACTACCTTCTAATACAATAACGTCATCTGAGTAATTTAGATTATTTCGACATGGCTATCCTGCTGTTTTCCAGAATCACGACTTGTTCTGAATCATCTTTCCTATGACTTCACATAGGGATCTTAGGGAACCTTGGGAGTCTTCCAAAGACAGCCACCTGGCAGAAGAAATCACTTCTGGTCAAATATAGCTGAAAAAAAAAATACTGGCATCCTCTTTTCTAATATTCCACCCTCCGGAACACAATGGATTAAGGTAACAAGGACACAGCACTGCCTTTGCAAATGTAGGTCAGAATTCTGACTGAGCTCAAATGTCGCTTGCTCAGACCTGAAGGAAGGAGAACGTCTACTCAGGTCACTTCTCCCATGGCTGCTCAGTGGTTTAGGTGTTGGAGCTAGAGTCTG
>OU015750.1:52537320-52561157 GCA_907169655.1 Acomys percivali
TCTCTCTGTCTCTCTGTCTCTCTGTCTCTGTCTGTCTCTCTGTCTCTGTCTCTGTCTCTGTCTCTCTCTCTCTCTGTGTATGTGTCTGTCTGTCTCTGACTCTATGTGCTGTGTGGTCTTTCTCTCTCTCTCTCTCTCTCTCTCTCTCTCTCTCTCTCTCTCTCTCTCTCTCTCTCTCATGCTCTTGCTTTCTTGCTCCCTTGCTTGCGTTCTTGCTCTTGGTAGATACAGGTGAAAGGCCAACTGAACACCTGGAGCCAAGAAGGTTCCTTCCCTAGAGCCAGAGAGAGGCATTTTATCAGAAATTAGCCCTAATGGCATCTTGGACTTTCTGCCCCAGAAGTATGAGAAAGTCATTTCCTCTGCTTAAAGCCACCCTGTCTGTACCTTTTTGTTAAGGAAGCTTCGGTCAATTAGTGCCCTTTCTTCCTTGCCTTGGCCCCACATTAATTTCTTATTCCATAACACTTCCAAATTGCCTTCACTGGCTGATCCATTGCTTTTTATCACGGTATCAAAGCAAAGCAAGGCACCCACACAACTCAGCCAAATCCCTTCTTTCACTCTGGGGTCCAATATCTCCCAGCGTGAGTGCTGAAGAACAGTTAGTGCCAAAGAGGCGATGTGTTAGATACATGCCTAGTTTATTATTGATTTGAACCTGTGAGTTATATTGAGAGGCCACTGAATTATTCTAGGTTGCAGTCATCAAGATAGCAAGGGCTGCAATATGGCCTGGTGACACAGACTAAGGCAACTAAGAGCCTGTTTAAGAAGTGAAAGTATTATTTACAGCGTGACTCACATTGCTTGCCAAATTTGAAATCTCTCAATATCCTGGCCCTAGAGTTCTACTGTTTTTGCTGTGATTGTTGTATTTTTGTCTTGTTTCATTTTGTAGTTTTGCTTTTGTGTTGTTTTCTTTTTTTTTTTTTTCATTAATCAAAATTTAATGTTTTATTTGCTCATTTTTGACACTGTGTTTTTCTATGTAGCTCACACAGGCCTGGAATTCACTCTGTACCCAAGGCTTGTCATGAGCTCACTGGGATCCTCTTCTCTTCCTCCCTGTTACAGGCCACCATGCCTGGCTAATGGTTTTCTTTTTTATTATTTAATTTTAATTTTATTAATTTACTGAGATGACACCTCAATTGTTTCCCCCTCACTTGTATCCTCCCATTCCTCCCTCCCTCTCCCTCTCACCCTATTCCCCTCCTCTAGGTCTATGACCGAGGGGCACCTCCTCCCCCGCTATATGGTCATAGGCTATCAAGTCTCTTCTTGGTAGCCTCCTTATTCTTTCTTTGAGTGCTACCGGGCCTCCCCACCAAGGGGAGGTGGTCAAATATGGGGCACCAGAGTTCATGTCATGGTCAGTCCTCGCTGTCCACATAACTGTGGAGAATGTCCTGTCCATTGGGTAGATCAGAGTAGGGGTTCGATGTTTACTATTATATTGTCCTTGGTTAGGGCAATAGTTTGAGCAGACACCCTGGGCCCAGATCCACCCATCACGATGTTCTTCTTGTGGGTTTCTAAGATCCTCTGGGTCCTCCTATCGCCCCATCTCCTATATTTCTCTTAGTTAGAGTCTTGGTAGGATGTCCAAGATGGCGGTGCCTATCACACATTGTATCTATCTACTGCACGGAGACCAGGGACCAGATTGGGAGCCACAGACTGCAAGAACTGCTTTCTTGTTTTAAGACTTCTACTAGAAAAGAAGATGGTGCTTCTCTGAGCTTCCAAAGAGCTCCTAGGCTGGCATTACATCCACCAGCTGGATCTGGAAAGGAGCTTCCTTCCTAACCCCAAAGTGACCTGCTTAGAACCAGAGACCCTCAGCCCCTTCAACCCACCCTTTGCTCACAAATGCCTTCCTTTCCTTTGATGATTCAAGGGCAGAAGGCAACACAGGAGGAAGGCCCTAGCTGCAGACCCTGCCTCATGCAAAGTGTGCCCCCACTTGCAGGCATCCACCATTAGAGGCTCACATGTGAGGGATTTGAGGATCTCAGAAAGAGGCTCTGTTGTGCAGAATGACAAAAGAAAGAAGACTGGGGTTGATTCTGCAAGTTTTCCCCCAAAAGCAACATGGTTGGGTGATTTCATCATATGCTTCCCTATAGTTTTCTAACCCTAACTAGTATCAAATTTAAACCATCTTTGACAGAAAGCACTCCTGTAAGACATACAATGTTTGAAAGGTAAAGTACTAAGTGGAGTATTGGTAAGGTAATAAATACAGTGCTGTGGTGAGAGGATTCAATAAAACTCTGTGAATAAATTTTATATATTGGATAATTTATTACAAAAACGAGTGCATTGCCATTTAAGAAGTGTTTCCGCAGCTCCACTCCTCATAACCAAGTTTTGTATCTTTGCCTTTTGAATTTAAATTTAAAATAGTTCTTGACCTTACTTTACTCCTATGTCATCATCCATAAACTTGAAAATGCATTATTAAAATTCAGTCCTTAAGTGCACCCTTTAATTTGGAAATGTTTATTATCCTATGGCACAACTAGATTTTCCCCTCATATACAAGGATCAGAGAGACAAAAGGACAAAATCCAATTATTTAAAGCAGTAATCCCTTAACACTAGGATTTTGTTTTAATTATGAAGAGTGTGTCTTATTAAAAACAAAACAAAGCCTTGTCCTTTAAGGGAAGAAACCTGATGTTTCTCTAGTGAGCATGCACGCAAGACTCCCTAAATAATGCTTAAACAAATTAATTTTGCTATTCTTCTATCTCCCGTGGTATTGTTGACTTTTTGAAAGCGCATCAAGTAAATAATTATAGGCTCACCTGCTTAGGGTGACTACAAGGCACGACACAGTCTTCATGGAAACACGTTTCTTTCCATTACCCCTTTCCTTGTGATAGTACAGATAAAATTCACTAAGCTGAAAGCTAACCAAGGCCAAGGAAAGACTCACGGAAAACAGCTAAGTCGTCTTTTACATAGCAAATATCACTCCAGACATGCATAGCACCTGAAAACCCTTTTCTAGAATGTATCCCCAAGTCTTCTCACTCCTCAGATACCTTGTGTGGGGGAGATGGTGCAGAGAAGCAGGGAGCTATGACGTAAGCCCTCTACCCCTCGGGAAGCAGGAAGTCACTGGGAACATCCGGCATTCAGCCCTGCTTCAGTTATACATGAAGACAAAATAAACTATAATTTGGGGGAATGATATTCCCCTTGGATTCAGCCCGCCAGCCCACTTACGCTGTTGAGTGTTGGGCACAGGAGGCTGAAACAAATCCCTACTTCCCAGGGGACTCTCTAGTCCCTGGCTCTCCTATTTCAGGCCTAGATGGAAAACTACTCATGTACTCAGCTTCACTCGGGTCTTTTTCTTTTTTAAATATGTTTTATTAATTTATTCATATTCTATCTCAATTGTTATCCCATTCCTTGTATCCTCCCATTCCTCCCTCACTTCCATTTTTCCCTTACTCCCCTCCCCTATGACTGTGACTGAGGGGGACCTCCTCCCCCTGTATATGCTCATAGGTCTTATCCTCAAAACTAACTCTCGCCAGGATCCCAGTGCAGTCAACCCCCGCCCAGTAGGACTGAGTGTTGGACAAGAAGCCGCACAGACGCCACCGGAGACAGGCACAGAGTGTCATGTCAGCCAAGTGGTGGCAAGCAGGGGAACAGAAGGTTATTGTAATGATGTAAGCCACCCAAGGGACCAAGAGGGACTGAAGGAAGCCAGGGACACAGAGTGAACACAGAGACATAAGTGATGGTACTGCTGACACTGTGAGAGTAAAGAAGGCCGATGCCTGGGATGGAAAACCATAGTCACGTCAACATGATACATCTTGTGACAGGACAGTGTCCTCTATGTGTGTTTGCTTTACCAGGTTCAGAGTTAGTGGCAACCATGTAGTGACACATTTAATTGATAATGTTCTCTAATAAAATGAAACAAGAAGTCTATTCAAGTTCCAGCAGAAAACAAGGACATAAACTATCATTCAAAAGAGGTTTCGGGTTTTCATTTCATTATTCCAAATTCACTTAAATGACACAAGAAGATGTCATACTACTTTCTTTGAATAAATATGTTTTGTAAATAGAGGAATCAAGAGGGGAGAAAACCCAGAAGATAAAAGAAAATGTCTGTGTAATTTCTAAATTGCTGCTGTTCTCCATCAGGATGGTGCCAAGAGACTGAAGGAAGGGCTCTCAGCTGTCACACAGTCAATGGCCTCCGTTTTCTACATTCTGCCCCTGTGCCCATGAAGACAGACTTCAGTAATTTCTAGACTTTTCAGTTACAATTCCTTTGCTTGACCCTCATGATCATCAAAGAAACTAAGAAAGACTAATAATCCAACAAGATATGAGCTACTCAAAGCCACATCACCACTATACATAGGTGTCGTAAAGTTTATAGAACAGTATCAGGTACAACAGAAATCAATGTGGGCTTGAAATTAAGACTCCTACAGGATCGATTAAAGGGGCATCTTTTGTTTTCAAATGTCAATCAACAACAGAGGTGAAAAAGAAGTCACAAAGGGGGGCTTCTTAAAATACCATGTGTGGGTAGTGTCCACTTCTCTCCTAATTATGCGGTAACAATGGTGGCTCAATTTTTTAATATCAATATATAAAGCATAAAAGGAGCCTAACATAGTATAATATGATAGATTTGCATTTAAAATGTGACTAAAAAATTCAAAACCTACAAAGGAAATAGTAGATACCACCACAAAGCTAGCAGATGTTACTTAGGGTCATCTGTACAAAAACATAAGCATATGTTAAAGAAATCTGACACTATCATGGAATCAGTTGATGTCTAAAATAATAGCAGCTCCTTATGGCAATATGGTAATATCCGTATCAAATGCACAGCACACTATGTTGCAACAGTGTGTGCAGACAAAAGAGCATTGCTCGCAGCAGTAATGACCAGGGATCTGACTAAGTTGGAAATGGAATATAAGATTACGTCCAGGGTGCAAAATTAGTGCTAAGTTGAAAGTGATGCATGGTTTGAATTTTCAGAGTTGGCATTTCATCAACCCTACTTTGTCATCTATAAATTCAGAACAGACCAAACAGCAGTGGTTTTATTTACTCAAGAATAATGCCAAAGATGGGTATTCTTTTTTAAGATTTATTTATTAATGTATAAGAGTGTTCTAATTGTATGTATGCCTGCATGGCAGAAGAGAAGATCAGAACCCATTATAGATGGTTGTGAGCCACCATGTGGTTGCTGGGAATTGAACTCAGGACCTCTGGAATAGCAACCAGGGCTTGTAACTACTGAGCCATCTATACAGCCTAGGTAGGTATTATTATTCTTAAAGCCAATGATAATACTAAATCTAGGATATAAACAAGAATCCCTTTATTGGTGGTTTTTGTGTGGTGTCCCATATCTGTTGGCTAAGCAATGTGTAACTGGGCCTCAATATCTTAACGTAAAGTACCACACAGCCAAAGAAGTGTAGCATCTACTTCAACTCGGAAGGCTGGGGTCTTCTGTGATGATCTTAGTCATATCTCCAAAGCAATGAGTAATATACACAATGAATATTAATTAATACTGCTGACTAAAGAACTTTAAACACTCAAATCCAAAAGGCATCACATAGGTTTCCTTGTTGGCATTCATGTTTTACCCTCTGGGATCCAGAGCACATGATTGCCTACATGCAACAGAACACAGAAGTCTGTCTGGTGAGCACCTAAGATTCTCACACACCAAGATAACTCCAGGAAAACAAATGGTGACCTGTAAGACATTTGTTTTCCAAGATATTTCTAGTCCTGGAATACATTTGGTCCAGACGCAAAGCAGTCAAACAACCTGAGAAATGACAGTTCTCTTTGGCTTAGATGTTAAAGACATTTTGTTCCTAAAATATGACAAATGTTAAACTTAATAAAAGTAAACACCTTTTAGGGAAAATTTAATCTCTACAGTTTTATGGGAGCTTACTGGTCTCATAAGTATTTAAAATGAAATATTTAAATATATGTGGGCTATTAGTGAGGCTACTAAAATATAATATTATCCAACAAGATTTTCAACAGTATTAACATTTTGTCTGCATAATGGTCACCCTTTTATTATTTTCCCAGCATAGAAACATACATAAAGTATAAGGGACCCCAATACATGCCAACAGCTGCCTACTCTCATTCATGCTATTCTTCCTGCACAGATGGATGGACACGGTAGCTTGAGTGATATGTTTGTAACATCCATAAACATACCACTGGGCCAAACATTAATAGTTACACTAAACCAAAACCATATGGAGGTTTTATGAAGTGAGCAAATTTTTTCTAATCTTAAAGTGTTGTAAAATTATTTTCTATATTAAAAGTGACATATTTACAAACTGCTATTTCTCACTTGAATTTTCATAATAACTGCTGGGAATGTTCAAAGATCATAACCTTATCAACATCTAACAATATTTTTTGGAGTTAAAAAAAAAAACAAACTAAGCTGCCATTAGTCGTAAGCAGCAGCCTCCATTCTGTAAAAACCAACACGCAGGCAGGAAGAGACCCCTAGGCTTCTAGGAACTCAGGCCTTTGGCTTCACGGGGTTCAACTTACAGTCTTCCAGGAATGATCTCCTTTGCTTATGCTTGTTTCCCTTCTGCAGGGCATTGACCTCACACAGGGTCTTCAGGAGGATCTGTAGCAGGGACAATGCTTTGCACTCATTTGAGAATGGGCTTCAGCAACACCCACGACCCATCAGTCACCTGCACTGAACAACGGCATCACCATTGCTTCAACAACACCCATGACCCAGCAGTCACCTGCACTGAACAGTGGCATCACCATTGCTTCAATAAGACCCACGACCCATCAGTCACCTGCCCTGAACAACGGCATCACCATTGCAGCATTCTTTCCCCTTGAACTTTATGGTCTCCAAGTTCCGTCTGGGAAAGTTTCCCCTGTGTCCATTCTCCCTGTCCTCATACATAGCATCCCAGTCTCCTGGTATACTAGCTACCATCCTCCTCCCGCAACCCGTTGAGCTATCCTGCCTGCCACCTTGATTGCCTTTCTGAACCCAAATTTCATTTCCAAATAAAAACAAAAGCCTTGATTTCCACTAACATTCAGCCTGCACCACTCCTATTGAACACTCAGGTTGAGAGAACATGATAGCTTCGTGTGCAAGTCCTGTATCGATCACCTCTCTGTCCTCATGAACATATGTGATTCTACACAGACCACGCCATGTACTTATTCCTCAAATAAGCCCAAACCTTCCAAGCACAGTCTCAAAACAAAATCTCAGTATTGTTTTCCTTTGTCTTCCTAACTTCCAGTCAGACTCAGAGCCCATCCTCAATGCCACTCTCACACCGTTGTTTCCCTGGTTACTCCTCCCATCCATGGAATATGATCATTTTTCCTTAGCTTGTTGTCCATGTTCATGTGGGATGCCCTGTAATACCTCACCTGCATAAAATGTAAATCACCGAGTTATTATCTTGCTACTGTGTCTCCCAAGTGATTGTATAAACCTTGAGGTAGAAACCATCAGACTGATTATAGTGTCAGAAGCCCCAGAACATAGTGAGAGCTCCCTAAATAAAACAAATAAATTACTTGAGAGAGAGGCACTAATTAAAACTATGCAAAAGTACCACATCTCTCACACTAGTTTTAGGGAATACTCCTTTGAAGAACATTGCAGCACATACCTTGGGTGGTTCACAACTGCCTGTATCTCCATCTCTGGGGAGATCCCAAACTTTTGCCTCCACAGACCCTCTCATTCACATGTACAAATATACCCTCAGACATGCATCTGTACACATAATTAAAATAACTAAAACTAAATAACGTATTAAAATTTGTACTTTCTTCATTTACTCAGAAGTTACAAATGGATAGCGAAATGCAACAAACTCTTGGTAACTGTCTTAAATGTCAAAAGAAGCCATATGATCTTGTCTGAAAGGTTTTAGTGGCTGATTTGGGACCCTGAGTCTTCACTATCACTATGTGAGATAGGGGACCAACGGTTCCTGAGGGTACTTGAGGATCCTAGTTCCCCGAAGACCAGCCTAAGAAGACCAGCAGGCACCTGGGTCACACTGCCAAACTTTGGATCCAGTCAATCCCACTTATTGGTCAGGCTTAGGGCAAGTTATTTAAATGCCCAGAGTACTAGGGACAAGATTCTCTTTTAAACTACAAGTCTTATTGCAAAGTTAAGCAATAAAGCTCACTTAACACAGAGCCTGGTGGTATAAACACCAATTGGTGTGTGCTCACTATTTGCAGCCAAGCATGAGGCACTGTTGTGTAGCAGCAGTAGACATTTGCATAATACTGATTCTGATGCAAAATCTTGGAGTAGTCACAGGAATCCCTGATGCCAGCTGGTTCGCTAGTTTATCCTCGTGCATACTGTAAGTGCATAGCATTATACCAATAATATAAAAAAAAAAAAACCTGTAAGAACATTTACTCTGTGTGTCTGTCTACTTGCATGCCTAGCTCTAGATTTAGTCATTTCTTACACTGAGAACCCCTCAAGTCTTGTTTTTGTGTCAAACTTTAGCATGAGGTTCAATTTCCAGCAGTGCCCTCTCCTTGCTTCCTTTCCCTAACTTCTGCTAGCACACCATGGCTTTGAGAATCCCAAGATCATAGGCAGAATCACAGCTACTAAGACCTCCTTTTCCTTGGTATCACATGTATACATGTATGCACACAGACACACAGCTCATCCCTCAGCATGGGACTCTCTGTTATCCAGCCCCACACTTCTAAAACTGTGCCAGGATTCAGTCATACCAAGACTTTTGAGAGGGCCATGGTTATAACTTGGTGACAATGTTCTTGTGCATTATCAGTGTAACCTGAAGTGTTACCATCTAGTGTCAGGACACACTAGAGGCAGTAACAAGCACAGGATGGCAATGGGCAGCCTAACAGTGACACACCACAACCGCAACACATCCTGGTCCTCTAAAGCCCACTCTGTCAAACTGCAGTGGACCCAAACATACCCTGGTGTAGGCAACCAGCTCTTCTTGCATCCAACAGTGTCTGTAGCCACTGCCTTGGTTCTGAGTCTGTATCCTGGCCATGTGTGTATTTCTGCAGTCCTCTGGAGAAGGCCAACCTCTGGACAGTGCCATCTGCTTCACAGCTCCAATCTACTGACCTTTGCCACCCCTGTCCCCGAGGTGACTCCTACTGTATGTCCCTGAGGGACCAGTGAAAGATTTGCCCCATTGCTTGCCAGGGGGCAAATGTGTACCAGTTCCATTTCCAAAGAGCCAACAGGACTAGAGAGAAGGGAAAGAAAAAAAGAACAACATAGGTTAAGTTTGAAAGTGTTTTTGGATGGGCTCTTCAGCTTCTGGAATAAAACACTAATCCACAGAATCTCACAAAGTCAGAGTGGCCAGATAGGATAATGACCATTTCAAATGAGTAGCAAATCACAGTTGTCAAAAACAATCAACACAATGACTGTGGTGAACAGTACAATGGTTTTTATACACTTAACTATCACTAGCCAATTAATTCACAAATAACAAAAGTCTGGAACTTGAGATCCCCTGCCTTGGCCTCCTGGTATCACCATACCCAGCCTAGGACTCAGTCACTTTTCTTGTTAATGGGCCACTGAAATTGTATGAGCCTCTCCATTCTACACTGGAATAAACATTTTGAAAATTATACCTTCCTGTGTGGAAAAATACATTAAGACTAAATCCTGGCAAGAAAGAAAACAGACTTTACTCTTTCTTTTGTTCTCAGAAGTACTTGGCTGGGGATTGAACCGAGGGCCTCATAAGCATTCTCTTCCGGAGTCACATCCCTAGCTCAAAAGTGAACACCCCCACTCTCTGTGCTATTACAACATTGTCTGAGGAAGTCACCAGCAGCCTTTTGTATACATTAATGTAAATAAATTAAAATTCAATCTCATTTCAAATTTTGTTCTTCTGTCATACTGGCCATGTCTCTGTTGCTCAAATAGCTACAGACAGGGCATGGTCAGCTCTGCATGCAGCATCGCACTAGGTGTGACTAGCAGTTCTGCAAGAGAGAAGTCACTCTACATCTGTTTTATGTTATTGTTATTCTTTGTTTTTGTTAGAATGAAGACCAGTTTATCTTAATAAAAAATATCTTGGGCAAATTTTATGTGATAAACAGGCATCTTAAAAACTTTATTGCCAGGCAGAACACAGGTACCATGTAGAATTGAATCTGTAAATCTGTCCCTTAAGAATTCCTTCAAGTTTGATAGCTTTGGAATATCCCACACTGAGACATTTTCTTATTAGTGTGCAGAGTGATGACTCAAAGCGTCATGTCTTACTAATTACTGCGTCCCTAATTCCCATGAGGAATAGGTCATTTTGGGGGCTAGCACCCGCTTCCATTATTTGTGACCACACGGCCCCTTGACAGATGTCTCAGTTTGGGTGTAAGCAGCAGAGTTCTGGGTATCTGTTTCGCTAGCAGCTGTTCCCAGATAGCTTAGGCAGATTAACACTTAGAACAAGCCCTGCTAGGCTAAATCTCAAGTAACCACCAGCCCCCATTAACAGTGAGCGTTTCTTTTTCTCATTTTCACAGTTTTCTGCATTACCTCTCCTGTTGCCGTTCGTACCAACTTAAGGATGGAGAAAATCATTTTGCCTCGTAACAAGAGACGCTTTCTAGACTCTGCCCTGAAGCCAGACTTTCTTAGATTTGTTTTCTGGTCACTGATCTAATTCAGCTGAGTTCAGGGCTGTGGTGGGAATGTTTTGTTGTTGTTGTTATCGTTGTAATAAAACAACTTTAAATTATGTCAGAGGTAGTAAATATGTGAAAATAGAGTTGGAAATTATAATTAAAAATTGAAACCCTCACTTTAAATACAAATGTTTGAAACATAATATTTTAATAAGATTATACTCTGCTTAGAAGTTTGGAAAAGACCACTTGAACATAAAACAAAATTAAGATGTGATGGGTGGTTACTTCTGACCATCATGAAAAATCTGCTCATAAGTAGACAAGGCTTGTGAAGAGGCGATTGCTTATTTCCCATCATGCCCTGCTGCTGGGAAGATACACACACCATTTTCCCATATGGTCCTTCTAATGAGAAATTCACACAAGTTGCAAAGTTCCTGCCATAAAACAAAAACACTTCTCCACATTCACCAAAAGGCTGAACCCACTGACCATTCAAAGCTTACTCAGACATTTCATTACGTATAAAATACCCTGATTTTTATTATTTAAATTACAGCTTTACAGGTGACTGGAACTGTTGCTCCTTAGAGGTTTTGGTATAATGCAAATCCTTCATTTTGCAGGTGAATCAATTGTCACTCATCCAGGTTTGCTGACTTGTCCAAGGCACTTACACACTTGGAGGTCCCAGAGCTAAGACCTAAGAGCCTTCCATTTCCATGCGTGAAATATGCTCTACACCATATATGCAAATATGCCAGGAATGTGGGGGCTCCAATAACATATTCTCACACCCCAAGCTGTTGAGCTTTAGAGAATTATGAAGTTAATCTGGTGAGTCATTACCACCATTTGTAATGAAAACCAGAGTGACCTTCACAGACCGATGGTGAGATGTGCTCTGTGAAATTTTCATGTTAGAAGATCATATGTCTTCACAGGTGTGTGTCATGCTTTTCTGTCTCTCAGAGTCCTTACTTCAGAGCAGGGAGAAAGAACAAAGGAAGCATGTTCCCGGAATGAGCAGCACTGTGGGCCATTAATACATACCAAAGAGACCAAGGATATGCATCATTTGATTTATAACTAAACTTGACCTAGCCTGTGCTTCCAATCCTTGCTTTTTCTATCAGTTGCTTTTGTCTTACAGGAAAGAGATAACACCTGATCGCACAAGACAGTAAAGCATCATTGTGCTTAGGATGTACAAAGTCTTGCAACATCTATATCAATCTAACACTTCAAAGTACAAATCACCACTTGACAAACACATGCTCCTAGAAATGTCAATGGTGAAGACAGAAAATAATGCAATAGGAAATCACTGCTGTTGAAAATATTGAACTCTGGAGACATCTGAGCTAGTAAGAGTCAGAGTATAAAATAGGTGAATTTCAACAGTTGTGACTATGGACCAGACCTACGCAAGACTGGGCCAATAACAATCCATAATGGATCGAGGAGAGGCCCTATACCTCCCCAGTGAGCTATTGGCTCCTGGTGGATTCTGAAGGCAGAGCCCTCCAGGAGCCCACCAGGCTTCAGTGCATAGATCTAAACCCATAATCAAACAGATGATCCGAGCCTGGTTTCATCGGCCTAAAAAAACTGAACATTTGAATTATAGAGAGGAGCGGATGTTGACAGGGATGAGAAACTTTAGTGGGTAAGAGATTACAATAATCAGAATATACCTTATACACTTAGGAAATTGCCAAATAATAAACTCGATAAAGGTTAAAAGAAACAAACAGGCAAATGTCAGTTGTATCTGCCCAAGACTTTCAGAGCTTCCCTGTGAATCATGGCACCTTATATCCAGTCCATTTGGGCTCAGTAATCTCACCTGACCCTCCCTCGTTTCTGTTGGATAGTGCTCCCTTCTAGGTCACAGACAGTTACCTTGACTACTACCTTACACAGGTATGAATAATCTCATGGAATATCCACAAATAAGGTGGTCACAATGCGCAGTCCTAATCAGATCATCAAGGACTATTGCAGCAATACAAAAAGAAATCATTCCCTGGATTGGATGACGCTTTATGGCTCATATAGTTTATATTATTGAGCCAGACTCCTGGTCTCCAAACAGAAACTCCCTGATAGACCCTCACAGCAAAGCAGGGTAAAACTAACTCTTATTTTAGAAATCCAGGAACAATATAAAGTTAAAGACACATGCAAGGAGCTTGCCCTCTAATGAGCATGGAAAGCTCATTTGTGTCTCAGTATATGAGTCCCAAATGCCTAAAGAGAACGAGAGGCAAATAGAAAATGAATCATCATTAGTTTTAATGAGTGTAAACACAGAAGCATTGAAAGAAGAGAAGAAGAAGTCAATTCCAGGTAGCAGGAGTCACATGGAAAACAGACCATGGGGCTCTACTTCTGTCATCCTGTCTATCACAAGATAGTGGTATTGGAGGAATGCACTGGGAAATAGAGATGCAGAATTGAGCAACGTAGATCATGGAGACCTTGTGCTATGTTAGCTGGTATGTCTCCCAGCCCATTCCCTACTATTCAGTGGGTTGTCAAAGAGACAAACGTGGCTCCATTTGGCAAAGTAGGAACCAAGACTCGCCACTCTCATCAGGAAACTTTCACTTTAATGTGCACCACACTGGAGATCCCTTAAGACTGTTTTTTATAAAGAGTTCTGGTTCTTAAAGTGGAGGAGGACGGTGATAATCCCCCCTGTAGAGGATGAGGAGTTGATACTTAACATGGTACAAGGCACTAGGGAAAACTAAAGCTCATTAGGCCAGCAATCAGTCACAAACATGTTCGTTCAGTAGATGTTGTCCAGTGTGTCTGGTACTTGCCAGGATGCTGAGAGTAAATAAAACAGATAACCTGACAGCCTTCCTTCCTCCATCCATATCTGAACTCCATCATCCTTCACTTGCATTGTGCACTTAAGCTACAACGTGTAGATGAGAGCAATGTTCTCCTTACCTCTGCCTAAGGATTGCTGGCCTTGAACACAAGAGAGGGAGCTGAGGTAAGTGAATCCTAACCTCCTTCCCTGTAGGGTTGGTGGAAGCAAAGAGTCAGATTAAGACAAAGGTCATAGATCCTGCCTAATGGAGTCATCTGTAAACTCAGGCAAGCTCCCTTGCTGCTCCAGGAACAGCAAAGAGGAGAGAAGAGAGGTGGCTCCGTGGTAGGAAGAATTGAGCAGGAGGTGAACGGTTGGTTAAGGGAAACCAACCGTTGATTGAACAACTAGCTAGAGGAACTAGGTATTGAGGAGAGGTTGCGGAATGGAGAAAAAAAAATACTTGGAGACTCAGGCATATGCCATACAAGCTGAAGGTCTCAAAGCCCAGGGAAACTTCATTTTCCATCTCTCTATCTGTTTCTGTCTCCATCTTGCTCGCTGTCTCTCTGACTCCTTGTTCCCCTTGGGCCAACTCCAGTATTTTATTAAAATGTTCATTTTTTTCATTACTGAGTACATCATGATTTTTCTCATCTTCTACAATCGATACAGCATTCAAATACCAACAAAGTAAGAGAACAGTCTAATAAGGAAATACAAAAAGTTCTGTATAACCTACAATAAAGCATACAGGAAAAAAAAAAGAAATCAATCAATTTCCAAGCAATGGTCAGCATAACCTGATTGTTATTTCTTAAATAATACTCAGGAAAGTTTAATCATAAATTTCCCCATTGGGTTTATAAGATTGTCATAGCAACATAGCTTGAGCTAAATATTCTCTAATAAAGCAAAAAAAAACTTGACTTACTCCCAGTCCCAAACCAACAGGTGTGTTATCCAAGCCTAGGCTAAGTACCAAGGGGTCCTTTACTGTAAAGTGTCTGTGAAGCATGGTTTCCAAGCCCACCTTCTATTACTCTCAAAGCAGATTCTAAGGAAATGTTTCTACATGTAACAGTATCTAGCAAGGTCCTGTTATGTCCAGGTCTTAACTTTCTTCCATGCAGTTTCTGCCTGGGTGCTCACAGTCAGAGCAAAAAAGTCTTATTGTCTCAAGGGTTTGGCCAGATGCCCTCTTTCAACACCCTCTCTGGGAAAAAGTTTTCCCTGTATGAATTTTCTTAGGGCTGAGAAATAAAGAGAAAAAGCAGATTTCTAGACATTACACCTGGACCATACATAATATTTAGGGGAGTGGTGATCAGCTGGAGACCTTTGAACTTTGTCAAGCAAAGACTCAACGGCTGCTCTGGATGTTTAGTATCATGCTGGACAGTTGGAGGTCTCTGGAACTTTGTCAAGCAAAGCCTCTGAGACTTATCCTCATGTCTGTGACACTCCCTCACTATGCTCCTTGAGGCATAAGCATAGTACTACAGCACACCTGCTGATTTATTACTAACACCAACAGTTCTTTCTGGATTCACATCTTATCTGACCTTCTGAAATGCAGTAATCCCCCTCACCCACCAGTGGTATGTCCCTGGGGGTGCCTGAAACTATTCATGATCCTGACCCCAATATATGAGCATTGCAGAACAATACCAATTGATTGGTCCAACATCAATGGTAGCTACAAAGTGACTTTGGGGCACTTAGCAATACAGTATGGTTATACTGAACAGTTGGCTACACTGTCGAAGAAGCATATGTAGAGTCATAACAGGCCAGACTCCTTTAGAACACCAAAATTTACAAGCATATAGAATGAAGTCTACGGGGGGAGACTAAAAATCTGGGTCCTGTCGGCATCAAGCCAATGAAGGAATTGAGTCAGTTACCCACAGGAGAAATCACTAAAGGGAAGGATTGTAACTTCCCATTTGATTGAGCAATCAGAAAATTGTTCCTAACCTTTTTTTGGACACTTTCGGCAGAGAGGAAGAGAGTAGGTCTCTCAGAATTGAGGGACAATTCAGCAGTGACTCAAGGCCTCCCTTGAGTCATGTGAGACCCCGTTTATCTAGAAACCCATTAGACAGCCTGAGAAGGAGGCAGGGAAACAAGAGAGGGGGGAATCGTTGAAAATCTCTATCATGGACTGTTAGAAAGGCCAAGCACTGCACCATGCTTAAGGAGCTGAGAGGAAGAAGGCTAATGCCTACAAAGGAGGAGGCAGCATTCTTCCTAAGCCCAAAGAGACAGACTTGAGAGATGACCAACAGCCCCACCATGGCCATGGGTGGGCATGAGTGAAGTGGAATGCAAGCCAGAGTCATCAACGTGGAAGAGGCTTGGAAGGAGCACATTTTCATAAGGATTTGACAGACTGTGAGTTGTGGGAAGACTTGGAATAGAGGTGACGTGGAGCAATTTAAAATTAAAGAAGAAAAACTGTGGAAAAACTTTATTTTCTACTAACTTAAACCTGGGTCATCAGGCCTCTGTTTACCTCTGGAAGATTCTATTACAATCTTCACTGATGGTTATCAGTTACTATCCTCGGGCAAAAACCTTTCGTTTTCTGATCTTAAATTTATTCCTTCCACCTAGACTATCTTTCTAGCTCCCATCATAAACTTAGTGAGATGAATTCTCTTCCCCCAAATTCATTACCTCTTGGAACCTTGAAAAGAACCATATTGGGAAATAGTCTGCCATTGTAATTCAGCTAAGAGATCACCCTAAAATTAGGGTGGCTCTTAACTAAAGTGGCAGCCGACCTTATAAGAAGGGGAGGGGACACATGGAGACCTCATAAGCCCATGTGAAGAAAAGGAGTTGTGTAACCACGCACCATGGAATACTAAGCTAAAGACAGCAGGAAGGATTCGCTCCATGGTCCTTGAGGGGGGAATGGGAACTGAACTTAGGACCTCACACATCCCCAGGCAAGCAGCCATAAACTATCCCACTGAACCCTCACTGCGGCCCCTCACCCAACATCTTAGTTTCTAACAACACTGCAAAGCCTTATAAAATACCATTAAGCTCAATTTTCCTTCCCCTCACCCACTGAATTTTTAGAAACTAGAGCCTTAAATAACCAATCAACCCTCCATAATTCCCCTATTATGAGCAGATCAGTTTCTTTTGAGCACAGTGAAGTTCTGCAAGAGGGGGCCACACCCAGTGGGCCTTTAGATTGCCTCACAGAATACTGGTTACTTCATATCTGACGAATGAATGACAGGTGTCAGTCTCAACCTTTAGAGTCACATCTTCAGGTGTCAGGTGAAGATGCTCACCCTCCTGCTCCACCGCCAAAGCATTTAACAGCAGCTGTGAGCGCTAAGTACAAGGCACCTATCTCATAAGGGAATAACTGCTTGAAAGACTGCTATCTTCCCTAACAAGACCAAATATGCTAAACTGAAAACATTCCTTTATTTAAAGGAAAAGAGCCAAAACTAAGTGCTGGGGTACTTAAGCCTCCCACGTCGACCTGTAGACCCACACATGTGTCATCTCTACAGAGAAGGAAAACACAACTTGCACTCTACGTCAGCCTTGAACTCGATAAGCGAACTGCGGTCACTACGGTCCTACTTGCTTGCCCTGCAAACAAAGCCATCAATTAGTCACAATTGCGGCAACAATGGCCTTTATAAAATACATTAGTGTCTTCACTCATTATACTCAAGGTGGACAGCTTGGGGAAGATCAAATAGCATTTTGTTTCATCAGTGAAACCTCTGACATACTATGAGTCTAAAACCTGAATGTTCAGGTAACAGCTCACAGACACCATGCAACAGCGCCCTGAGGCATCAGGACACCAGCCTCTTCATGAAATATCAGGCAACAACAGCCCTGGCCTCTCCTCTACCACACATTCCAACACCTTGCCCTCCAAAGTGTCATGTGGTTTGGGTCTCTCTTCTACCTTGGAGCCGCTTTCACTCATTTCTCATCACTCACACCAATGCTAATGCAACAGGGTGCTTCCTTCAAACAGTCACCTAATACCTGCTCTTTACCCCGCTGGATTTAGTAAAATGTCTCTTGGGCCGTTCCACAAATAAAAAGCGCCAGGTTTCTGAGGCTCCAATATTAGAAGCTCAAGGTGGTTTAAATACCAGGTGTTAATTGCGAAGAAAACTAGTGTGTGCACATGAAGGGAAGAAAACCAAAGGGTCTCAGGGCAAAATTAAACAGAATAAACACTTGCAAACTTCAGAGTAATAAAACTGTCAAGAGAGCTTTTCAAATTCTATTACCAGGAGTGCTAATTAAACCTATTTTTCCTCAACCACCATTCACTATAACACAGCATTTCTTTCTTCATGTCACTGTTTCCCTTTGTGCTGCAGCCCCGGCCTACACTGGTCTAGCTGCAGTCTCTGGATTGTGTCAGCTTGTACTTTAAATTGGTTCCTTGGGCTAATCCGAGTTCTAGTTACAAACATTGATTTATGGTCTAACAAAAAGATTCCACATCCTGGCGCCTAGCTCGCAGTTTCAAAGGTTTGGGGCAAATATTTCACCTTGGGTTTTCAAAGGATGTGAAAACATTTTACCTAAAGCCCAAAGTGGTTTTCACTGCACACGTTGCTCAGGTGGAATTCACACTTCTCCGCAATGCTGGTCCCTGACTGGATGGTTTCATCTTGTTAGACGTTTGAACAAGAAACTTTTTAACAATGACTTTTCTATTTTAGGATAAACCTTGGCTCAAGGAGTCGTCCCCCACCCCCACCCCCGGGGGAAGGGGAGCAGCTGGGGGGCGGCGGGGGAAGAGTCAGATGTTTTTAATCTTATCAACTCTTAGCTAGTTAAAACAAGCTGTGAACCACATTCCACTGTTCTCAAAGTCACCTCTAACCGAAGACCACTTGTAAAATTTCTACTGCAAAGTGCAGCATCCCAAATCTGTGATGTGATATTCTATAGAAATTCATTAAAAATCGGGTTTCAAAACTTATTTCAGGTGGAAGGTGGACTGCAACTTCCTAGTATGCAATCATAACTCCTACAGGAGGCTAGGAAGAGAAGGTTCAGAGGGGTTTGGGTAACAGGAGGAAGTGGCATGGCGGCTGCGGATGTGGGGGGCATGGGAAGGTGGGGGCCACCACTCACCCGCCTCTGGGAGCTCAGGCTGGATGCGTTGCCACCTCAAGACCCGCTCGCCCAGCACCACATCGCAGCTTTCCCTCCCGATCTCGAAAATGCCTCTAAGCAGAACCCTCTCAGGCTCAGCAGACACCTTTAGGAGTTCTGGGGACCCGACAGACGCCCCTTCCTCCAGGGCGCCCACGCGGCTCATGCGTCTCCCCCGGAGCATGGTGGGGCGGCACGCTGGGCCGAACTAGGGACCCACACGAGGCCTTTTAGGTAGGAAGAGTGGGTACAGCAACTGCCTGGGCCTTGTTCCTTGCTGCCAAGACAACGGAGCTCACGCTTGAAGGGAGGCGGGGCGAGAGGGCGGAGCCACAGAAGCTTCTTATTTCCCTTGGGCCAGTGCCCTCCCTGTAGTAGGCTGAGCTCAGGGAGTTGGCCAAGCATTCCTCAAATTTGCGTGCATAGGCATCACCTGGTCTCTAGTTAAATAAAGTGCATGTTCTTATCAGATAGGTTTAAAGGGTACCTGAAATACAGAGTGGTGGTCCTGGCCTTTGATCTCAGCCCTCAGGAGGTGGAGACAGGAAGATGAGTTCCACACCAACCAAAGATACATAGCGAGTCCCAGGCCAGCTAGCACTACATAGTAAGACACTGTCATTCATAAATAAATGAATAAATAAATAAATAAATAAATAAATAAATAAATAAATAAATATCAACATGCATCTCTCAGAATCTACTTACTGAGTGATTGCAGAAGTTGCTGGCTAACGAGACACAGAAGAGTTTCAATGTGGAAGGCTCTGTCAGCCTTTTCAGGAGTCTCCCCTGAGATTCCTGAAGGAGCTACATTACCTCTATGACTACATCTGTATGCCTGCCCAGGAGTAACCATAAACCCCTGCTTTGCATAGACAAACGTGCACCTTACAAAACTAATATTCTGGGGCAAGCACATCCATACTGTAGTATATCTATTTAGAGCCCTACCTTTTCCTAGACACTTCCTCTTCACCCTCAGCTCTTCCTGGATTTGCTGCTGTTACAAAGAGACTGCAAAGAGTCAGGATTTCCCACCAAAACATAGCCTCCAGGGACACCTTTAACTCCCTCCTGGTGTTAGGGGCTGTTCTCCACCATGATTGGATATTAGAGCTACCTGGGAGTATTGTTGCTGTTTAATCCAACTGTCCTGATGACACTTGAAGACAATTAAAACGCAATTTCCAGGGATAGAGTCCAGATTTCAGATACAATTCCCTCTGGAAGTCCAATATTTAGCCAAGACTGAGAATCCCGAGTGTAAACAAGAGCCCAGTGTTGAAACAGACTAGGCAGTTAAAGGGTTTTAAGATGTCCTTATAAGGCTATGGGTGGTGGTGGAGTCAGGTGTTGAAGGCAGATTTATAACCAAGGTCTTCTGTGCTATTGCCTAAGGATTCCATCCATCCCATAGGCAGCAAATTCACACTGTCCTGGTCACACTCAGGATGACTAGCTGCAGGAGGGTTTCTCTGGGCTCAAGGCTCACGCTGTTTGTTATAGATAAATCATTTCCAAACACAAATCTTCATCAGTGTGCCTGGTAAGCAGGGACTTCTATCCAGGCCCTGAAAGCAAATACTCAGCTTTCCCCAGCAATCTAGGAAGAGCCTCAGTTTGGTTTGATTGCAGCCAGGGACCTAAGCATCTTACCGGCAGTGACTGGTGGGTAAGGGCTGTGCCTGTCCCAGGAAGAGTTCAGTTCTAGACTTAACGTCTTGTATTCACAGCTGTCAGGCAGATTTGATCTCCTTGGCATTTTTAATGATCCCTGAGAGCCAAGGCAAACAGGCCAAGGCAATGGTACTTCTTAGGACCTTTACAAAGAGGCAGAGTGCCATTTGTCAAGCTTCAGTCAGGCCAAGAGCTGCAAACATTGGCCTTGACTTGCCTTGAAGATGGAAATAATACAAGCTCCCACTCCTTATCTCTTGTGAGCTATCCTCTTCAAGGGTTCTAAAGATTTCTGTGCCCCCAGACCCCAGGGCCCAGGTCCTTAGGAACACACACACACACACACATACACACACACACATACACACACCACAACACACACACCACAACACACACACCACAACACCCTTAGTGGCTGGGGTTCCAGAGGTGATGTCATCAACTCCGGATCAGTCCCGGACTTCAGATGTTATGTTACAGTCAGCCATATCTCACCCTCGTTTACCCAGCCAGTGTACCTCAGAGACATATGTAACTCACAATTTTCCACCACAAATATGTATTCTTCCAGGAAGGTTTTGAGTCAATGTCTTCAAGGCTTTAAGTCAAGATTTTAAGAACCTCACACACCTTTTTATCCTTAGTCTCATGGCCTCCCATTCAGCTTACTGCAGATCCTACACATTCCATCCTCATAACTCACTCCTGTCAGTCTGCCCTCATCTGCACTAGCATGCACCAAGACAGGAACCACAGAAACTGGGTGTGATGGGACACACCACACCTGTAATCCCAGCACTCAGGCAGAGAAGTGAAGGATGGAGGGTCAGAGGTCAAGGGTGTTCCTTGGCCATATAATGAAGTTCAAGGCCAGCATGAGTTACATGAGACTGCCTAAATCGAAATGAAGGTGTCACTAAACCTCCCATTTTTTCCTGGGGAGGATTCATTCCCTGACCCTTATACCTCCTATCTGCTCTTTCTTCCATCTTCCAAGCTAGTGGCTTCATGTCCTTTCTGCTTCTAGTCGTGGATCTCCTTTCTTTGTCTGATTTTGATCCCACTCTATCCTTTTTATAAGGAAACATGTGATTTTGTGAGGATTGCATCAATAACCCTTAGCTCAGTTGCGTTCACAAAGTCACTTTTCCTATAAATAATTATCCATTCAAAGGCTCTGGGGATTGAGATACACACAGCTGCAGGCTGTACTATACTCTCCTTGATTCTTCTTCTTTAGAGAAGTTACTGTTGCCTTTCATATACTCCTGTATATTTACTTCTCCCTGTATTGTCCTCCTTCCTCACTGAGTGAGGATGCAATTGGTATTGGAAGTGCAATATGAGAAGTATTCAGTAGGCATCACCTTGTTACTGTATAAAATGAGCTCCTTGATGGCAAAGCAATTAACTTGCTCACCACTGAGACCCCAACATTTAGCATAGCTCCTAGTACATAGTAAATGCTCAATAAATATCTGAAACTGTTAATGAACTCCTTCAACATTTGTAACAATGAGTCTAAAGTATCACACATTTGTTCTCTTAGTTCCTGAAGACCCATTGTGTCATCATGGGTGATCCATACAAACACTGGTTATAATCCCCCAAAGAAATACTCCTGAATGCCATAATTTCAAGTGTTGAAACCCTTAATGATTTTAAAAAATGCTAAAATCTATAATCCCCTAAATCATGGCCCTGAAAGATGAGAAGAATCCAAGATGATAAAATCCTAGAAGCCTAATTCTGAAAACTTATGATTTTCATGAGGGGTAGTGGGACTTAAAAGAGATAGAAGGCCAAATTTTAAGACTTTTGGCCATGAAATACAGCAATGACAAAAACTTCACTTTTCATTTATGTTAGTGGTCTCCACTTGTGTTCCTGAAGAAGCCAGCAATGTCACCGACTAGTTGATCAATATGCACAGAAGAGTTATGCAACAGCCCACAAGACACCCCTAGAAGACAAAGTACTTGGTTTGTTTGAGGGTCATGAAGGACAGAAGCATGAAAAAAAGATGGATGTCCCAGTTTCTTTCTATTGCTGTGAAGACCACTGTGACTGCACCCCTTACTTTTCTATCTCTGTGATAAAACACCATGGCCAGACCAGCCTATTAGAAGGGATTGTTTGTGGCTTACAGTTTCAGAGAGTTGGAGTCCATTATGGCAGACCAGAGTTAGAAGGCTGCTGAGAGCTCAGGTCTGAAACTTCACAGGAGGCAAAGAGATCTAATAACTTGAAATGAGTCAGTCTTTCGAAATTCCAAAGCCTGGCCACAGTAACATATGTTCCCATGCAAGGCCACGCCTGCTAATCTTTCTCAGATAGCCACTAACCAAGAGCAACATATTCAGAGGGCCAAAACTTACCAAGAACGTCTCCCTCAAACCACTACAATGACCAAACCAACTTGGCAGGGGAAATATTTATTGTCACTTACAGTTTAGAATCTATCATGAAGAGAAATCAGGGTGGAAAACCTAGGCAGGAACCTGGAGACAAGAACAGAGGTCATGGAGGGATGCTGCTTCCCTGATAGCTCTCCAGGTTCGCATTCAGCTACCCTTTGTATACAAACCATGGGTGGCACTGCCTGTATTGGGCTGCAACTTTTCCCATCAATCAAGAAAATGCCCCGACAGATCTGTCCACAGGCCAATCTGATGGAAACAGTTCCTCAGCTGAGGTCCCCACTTCCCAGATGATTCAAGGTGGAACACACACATACATACACTTGCATACACAGACACAAACACACACATACACAAACACACACACAGGCATACACAGAGACATAAGACACTCACACACTCACACACACAGACACATGCACACAAATATACATACACTTGCATGTACACACAAAGACACACACACACACACACACACACACACACACATACACACACATGGATGGACTACCACAGATGGTAAAGCCTGACAAGGTGGGCAGGAATGAGATCACATGGAGTTATATAGGTCCTGCTTCTGAGGACCACTCTTTAAAATTATTATCCACTGAATAACATTGATGTCACTTTGACAGAAAAAGTACTCAATCCTTTGTTAGCAAAATTTTCAAACTCTGAAACATGCAGATTTGGGGAGGTCAAGGGACTGGCATAGAATTGAATGTTCTTCGACTGGAGTTCAGAGCCATTGCAGTTGGTCCCCACCAGAAGAGCTCCTTATCCCCTGCCCCACTGTTGGCAATGGAGTCATCTGCCTCCATCTGACACTTTGGGAAGTGGCCCAGACTTATGCAGGCTGTTCCTGCAGCCAGTGTCCCTGAAGTTGCCTCACCTCTCTTATAAGCCAGGGGATTTTGTTTTTGGAACATATTTAGGAGCCTCCTGAAAATGCTACTCTTAATGTTTTGTGTGTGTGTGTGTGTGTGTGTGTGTGTGTGTGTGTGTGTGTGTGT
>OU015750.1:52561167-52580701 GCA_907169655.1 Acomys percivali
TGTGTGTGTGTGTGTGTGTGTGTGTGTGTGTGTGTGTGTGTGTGTGTGTACAAATGTGTGAGTGCAGGTAAAACTGGAATCCAGAAGAGGGTGTTACGTCCTCCAGAGCAGGAATTAGAGGTGATTGTGAACCACTGGACACGATTGCTGGGACCCAAACTCAGCTCCTCTACAAGAGCAGTACATATTCTTAACCTCTAAGCTGTTGTTTAGCCCTTAAAAACATTTTAGTGATATTAGAGAGATTTTCATGGTCTTCTGGTGAGACTTCTATAGCCAAACCCTTCTGGATATGAACAACCATGTGACTGTTGCATTGGCACTCCTTGTTCTCGTCAGGGCTGGGGAAACAGGTGCCCAGTGTACAACTATAGCAAAGAAAACCATGCTCAGGAGGCTTCAAGGCTTTTGAAATTGGCATTTTAATGCATTCATATATTATATATCTGACTCCAACTTGGGTCATAATTCTAAAAAAGAAAACACTAAATGTTAGCATCCCAGTGAACAAAATCCCTGAAGTCTAAAATCACAAAATAGCAAAATCCCCAAAGTGTAATTCTCAAAGGTTGTTTTAATTTAAGTGTTTGTTATGTTAAACATAACATGTAAACATTAAAATGTGTCTGTTAAAAGGGGTATTATTTTAGAAACAAAAACATTGCAGAATTTCATGGGCTACTTACATAGCAAAATAAATAATAATGACACATGTGTATATTGCAAGCACAAATACTCCGTAATACTAAACACAGTTGTATGGGCATAACTATTATGGTCTGCCAAACCATATTTATGAGGAAAAGGTCAAAAGTTAAATATAGAACTTTATATCACTATGGTTGGTGTTATAGAAAACCGTGCTAACAATACTGACAATTTAAAACAGTGTGAGGGAAGAACTTTTAAGAGGGGAAACCCTAAAGTGGGAATTCAACGTCTGTAATAGAGCATTGCAATGACAGACAACTGGCATCATCATGAGCACCCTTTTAGAGTTGGCTGGCACTCACTGTATTTTGAAATCATGCCTCTGGATGGATAGCTGCCTTTTCTGTTGTTCTAGAGGCATAGATCTCCTTAGAGGATGCATGTGCACTCATGTTCTGTATGGTGCTGCGTGTTTTTACATTCACCTGTGGCTGAGTAGTCACCAGCATGGGCCTATGCACCAAACAATACATGCAATGTACACGGCTTGGCACAGCTTTGTGTGGGATGCCAGGTGACTTCATATCATCTTTTCAGAAGGACAGATCCATTTGGCTAATTAAATGGTAACGCCCAGCTCAATGGCAATGTCTTCACTTTTGCTCCCTACTATGCCAAGTTGGGACAGACTTTTTGAAATAAGTTTTTTGAGGACTCCGTATGTGAGCAGTGCATCTATGTTACACTTTCCCTTTCCGCCCCCTTACAGCTCCTTCTGTGGCCTCCTCTCCTTCCCAGGTGTTTGAGCTGCTCTTCTTTAATTAGTATTGTTACATGTATACCTTAATCACATGTGCATGCTTGTCACGTGGGATTGAACAACTTCTGTGGGAGTTCATCCAGGGAGGACACTAAGTCTTCCTCTCTCACCTGCATGGACCACCTGTAAAACTTCATTAAGGAATGGAGCCATGTGACTTCCCTGTCCACCTTGGCATTTCAGCTGGTGCTGTTCATCATATGGGTGTTCAGACGACCATATTGTTGAGGTTTCATGGCTGCAGCTTCCCGTGATACAGGAGACACTACCTAGCAGCAGGGGCATTGTTCCTCTGGCTCTTATAATATTTCCACTCTCTTTTCTGTGATTTTTTTTCCCTGAGCATTAGTTATAGGGGTTGAATTACAGTGGAACAGTTGCGCACACACCCCCAGCTGCCGAGTCTCTGTATTTTGGCCAGTTATGTATCTGGTAATAGTGTCTCTCTGTTGCAAAAACAAGCTTCTTTGCTGAGGAGTGAGAGCTTCATTTCGCTGTGAGTGTAAAGATAAGTATTTAGAAAACAGAAATTATACTGGTTTCGGGATCTGGTGGTTGTACGTTCTCCTCTGGAGTCTTTGACCTCGGCAGACACAGGTAGTTGGCTGAGTTTACAGCACCAGGCATGAGCTTCCTCCTGCTGAGCAGGCTAAGTACAATTAGACATCTGTTGGTTAATCCCCCAGATAACAGCACCATTATTGCACCATTAGAGATAGCTTGCTAGTCCAGCCACTGTTGTAGTTCATAGGCTTTACGGCCAGGTCGGATTATTAATCGTATCTCCCTCCTGGCACCTTGTGAAACCCTTCTGACCTACTAGAGCCAATACTCAAATAAGAGGTTTCTGGGTCAATTCCAGCTCAGTTTCTTCAAACCTTGAGTATGAAGAGTGTGGTGTCCTCAGCAATGGGATCTTACCTTCAAGTTTCTGTCAGGCAGCCAAGGGCATTGACCACAGCCCACATTTTAAACATTTTTATTTCTCTTTCTCCTCATTTTCTATCAGCTTCCTACCTTAGTTCTCAGTGACCTAGTTTTCTTACTTACAAGTCTATCTCTTGTGCTTAAAATAATGCTTTTTGGGATGGAGGAAACGGCTTAGGGGTGAAAGTGTTTGCTGCATATGAAACCCCGATGGCCTGGGCTCGGATCTCCAGAACAGATGTGAGGTCAGGTGCAGTCACATGCATCTGCGATCCTAGCACTCGTGTGGTGAGACCTGAGGCTGAAACACGAGAATTGTCCAGAAGCTCGAGGGCCAGCTGGACTTGAACATGTGACGCAGCAGCAGAATGAAGGGTGGAATGCATTGACAAGGCAGAAGCTGCAAATTGACCCCCAAAGTTGTCCTCTATTCTACACACACACACACACACACACACACACACACACACACACACACTACACACATGTAATAATAATAATAATATTTTAATATAATATATATAATATATATTCAATAATTGGGGTACCAATAAATAAAGTAACCTTAAAAATGAAGTTTGGTTTCAATTTCTGATCTTACTAAACATACTATGCCTCGTAAATAGGAATAATCGAAAGATTCGTGGCCGAAGTCAGTATTTATTTCTGCACATCAACATGCATTTGAAACGAGGTCAGTTTGGGTCGTGTCCGCATCTCAGTTATTCCTGATGCTCAATGGGCTCCCTGTCAATGTATCACGGGGGACGCTTCCTTCTCATGCTGAGTGGAGATTTTGTCAGAACATTCCTGCTACTGTGGCTCCTGCTGCCTACAAGGTAGAGAGCCATATGTCCCTACAACAATCACGGAGGAAAATAGAACAAATCCTAGAATCCCATCAAGTCAGAATATCACATTTTCTAAATGTGCCAGGTTCCCACTCCCCCCCCCCCCCCCACATCGAAGCTTTTGAAGGCGAATCGCTCAGCCGCATGCTAGAACACATCTCACACAATGTGATGTCCGGCATCTCAGCGGGCAGTAACAGGGAGCAGCAGAAGGAAGGGGGGATGGACTCCCCTTTCCCTTCCCCCAGGTGTTTTAAAAAATCCCTCTAAGGTTGGTCCTGACACTTATACACCACAAGTAAAATCTCCAAACACTCTTCCTCTGAGCAGAGAGTTTGGAGCATCTCACAGAAACTGCTAGCAACAGTGCACTGTAGAATCTTAAATTAGGTATAACCAGGCACACAGGGAGAAGCAGGCAGTTAAAATCACAAACCTCCCCTCACTTGCTATGCTAAATGAAATAAATAAAATTAAATTAAAAGTCTCTTCTCACTGTTGGGAGTAAGCTACTTGCTTCCCAGCCCATAGGTAGCAGAGTTTATACTGAACTAGGTGACTTTTAATATAAATTCATTATATGTCTCACTATTTGGATCCCTGTCAACAACTTATACAACTTAAAGTGCATATGTATTAAGATGAAGTTGTACTGATACTATAAAAGATGACATTTCTCAAGTGGTCCAGAGCCAGGGTGTTGCTGCATTGCCTCACCCCTATGTGGCTCGCTGAGAAGGAAATGGCTTTTGTAATGGTCGACTTTGCAGTCCCTACAACATGGCCAGGACTCCGCTGGTGGCTTCAAGATACCTACTGTGACGCTGGTGTCAAATGTCTGCACAACAGTGTCCAAGAACTAAGAGAGGCAGGTTTTTCTCGAGGTACCCTCCTTCCTTCTTCATGCCCCATTCTCTCTGAGAAGAAAGTAGTCTTCAGAATTCCACTTCTATCACATTCCCTCTCAAATACTCCAAATTAGCATCAGACAGGAGATGCCGTGCTCTGGGAGACTGAGAACCGTGTCTTGAGCTTTTAGGAAGAAAATGAGAGCTGCCGATACAGAGAGAAAGAAGTCGAGAGTTGTCTTAGGTTGCTTTCTAGTCCTGTGGTGAAGACTATGACAAACAACGGCTTGAAGAGCAGTGGGTATTTTTGGCTGCTTATAGTTCATGATCAGAGTGCATCACTGAAAAAGAAAAGAAAAGAAAGAAAAAAGGCAAAAAGCAGGAACTCAGAGCAAAAACCTGGAGGAAGGAACCAGAGCAGAGAACACGGGAAAAGGATGCTCGGCAGCTGCATCAGCTTGTTTTCCCTGTGCCTCCAACGAGAGGGATGATGTGCATCAATCAGCAGTCAGGAAAAGGCCACACCATCACGTCAGCAGGCCAGTCTAACGGAGGCAATCCCTCAATAGCGACTCCATCTTCCAGGATACGTCCAGGTTTGTCAAGTTGACAAAAACCAACCGCCCGGAGATAGGTAACAACCAGCAAGGGACAACAGTTTCTGAGTGGCCTCTTTCTTCCAGGTTGTATAGATTTTTCTACCAGTGGATAACAACCTCCGAGTGTTTTGACTTAAAGCCATGGCAGTTTCTAATTTCTCACGATTTTGTGAGGCGGCTGGACCCAGCTGTGTGGCCCTGCTCCATGAATTGTTAATTGAATACACTGGTTGCCTTGCGTTTCCAGTGGGGCTGCCAGATTTTGTGAGGACAGGCCTGTTTCTCTCCACGTGGCTATTCATCATTCAGTACTTCATCCCCTGGGATTTTAAAAATGAGTCATGAAATAGGATGTAAAGCTATTTGTTTTTGTAATTCTATGTTTGTCACGAGTGACAAATAAATGCATTAAAAAAAAAGAAAAAAGGTAGGAAACCTCAGAGTCCCACCCTTAGACAAAGACCTAAAGGCAAGTGCTGAGAGAGGAAGAATTAGCCTCTCCTAGTGATGAACCTCCTGGTTGGTCACCATCCAATATGAAACGGTCAGCCCTGAGTCATATACACACAAGCAACAATATGGGCTCAGCTAGTTGTGTTTATACATTGTGCATACACGTGTATAGATTTAGCCAGGCATGGTGAAGGAGGCATGGTGACGGATGCATGGTGATGGAGGCATGGTGATGGAGGCATGGTGACAGAGGCATGGTGATGGAGACATGGTGACAGAGGCATGGTGATGGAGGCCTCATAACTCTCCAGCTACTATGGAGATGGAGGCCAGGTCCTGCTACAGAAAAAGCCAAAGCCAGCTAGGGCATCTCAGTAAAAGCTTGTCTCAAAATAAAATATTAAAAGAAATTAAAAGCTCGTTGATGGAGCACATGTCAGACATGCCTAAAGCTCTGGTTCAACTGTTGGCATTGGCTTTTCCCTCTACTGGAAGTCCCAGGGACATTTTTTTTTTTTTTTGTATCACATTTCACCTCCACAAATCTAACAACTTTAGCCAGGGGGAAGGGGCAGAGATAGTATGTGACCTGGTTTTCAATTTCTCCAGTGGTTTAAAACAATGTTTACCTCCTCAATAATATAAGTGAGCAGGGAGGTAGGAAGAAGAGTGATGTGGAAGAACTCCCTGACAACAAAGGTTTAAATTGTGGTAGCGCACATCCGTAATCCTAGCTCTTGGGAGGCAGAGGCAGGTAGATCGCTATGACTTCCAGGCCAGCCTGGTCTGCAAAACTGTGGGGGTCTCTTCAAACACAGCAACCAGCAGCATAACAATGCCTGTGAGGGGAGAAGGGTGTCCAGTTCAGTATGGATCTACTGACAAGAGTCTGACACCAGGCAATTTATTTTACAAAAATGTTTCCTGGTGGTATTAACTCAATCCTGTGCATACAATAAAGCTCAAGACATGACTCTACTGAAATTCTTTGTGTTATCTTCCATAAATATGGATTCTGTAGGTTGATTACATGAGTGCTCTTAAGGGTCTTGGGGGAAGATTTTGTGTAGTTCAAAGGTCACCAGTCTATTAACCACCTCCACACCCAGCCTTCTGGGCAGAAAACAGGATATATATTTCCCCAGTTGAGGAGACAAGCCTCCGTGTTTAACATTCCTGGTTTCCCTAATGATTATCTGTGCTTACAAAAACCTCTGTTTCCCCTATGCAAAGTTAATTCTAGGACAATCAGGACTACATAGTGAGACTCTGTCTCTAAAATCAAAACAAACAAACAAAAGGTTATAGAACAGCCAAACTTCTAAGTGAATATCAAGAAGAGGAGGAGGAGGAGGGAGAGGAGGAGGAGGGAGGGGGAGGACGAGGAGGAAACAGTAGAGACAGTGGTGGCAGCAGCTCACTCACTCGTGTTCAGAGCAATCAGGACAGCCACATAGCCCTTGCAGAGCCCTCAATAACTGAGTAGGTGTCTCAGCACCCAACTTTCAAGCTTAAAAGATGATAACTGATGATAAAAGACCCCTGAAATAACCCAGATACAGAGGCATTTAAAGTCACTAGGACTATGTAACTATGTAAATGTGACGTTTTTGCAGAGGCTTTATTTAGTAGAATCCATGCTGTCCCACAAATAAAAATTTCAGATGAAGATTAGATAATAGTTGATATTTGATACTTTCTAGAAAATATCACATAGGGATTTTAAGTCACCATCCATTAAATATAAATATATGTTCAAGTTCATTCATGTGAATAAAACTCCCTATAATTTTTATATAATCCAAGTAGTTATTAAATAGCTAATATTTGCCAGTCTCTTCAAGATTCAAACTTAGTACTAACTAAAATATTCTGGGAATGACATACATGTGATTACTTGTAACATTTTAAAGATAATTTGGGTTAACTTTTCTAACCTTATGTATATTTAACACCATTTTGAATCAGACATTAGCAGCAGTTCACTAACTTGTGTTTCTAACATGTTTGTGTATAGCACCAGTATGGAATGCACCTGTAATGCAATCATAACATTTTGAAGATAATTGAATTAACTTTTCTATACTTATGTATACCTAGCACCAATTTGAACCAGAGTTTACTGTGCACTTTAGCTTCATGGGGATGCTATAACAAAGTACCACAAGCCGAGCATCTTAAATAATTATAATGTATCATTGTTCCGATGACCAAAGTCTGAAATAAGGTGCTGGCAGGGTTGGTTCCTTCCTAGAGATTCTCAGATAACCAGTGATCCAAGGACCCCACATTCCCCTAGATCATTGCTCTAATCTTTATCAGCACATGCTGTTATCTCTATGTGCTGTGTGTTTGTATATCCTGTCTTTTTACAAAGACTTTAGTGACTGCATCTTGGGCCCACAGCAATCAGGATGACTTCATCTCAAGTTTCATCTTATATCCTAACTATTCTGCATAAAGATGACATTTCCTCATGCTAATATAGATAGATAGGTAGGTAGGTAGAAATATATAGTTAGACAGACAGACAGATAAAATGTAAAGATAAATGCACTACTAGTAATTAGGAAGTAAATTTCTCTTTGTTTAGAGTCAAAGTACATTGAAATAGATGTCCTTTAATCAAAACTTCTCATGTTAGCATTAAAAATACGCATGCATAGATGCAACCCTGAGTTTATTAATTAAACTTAGTTAAGAAGTGTTATAAACTTCACTATTAAAAGTTCACTATAAATTATATGCATTTGGCATTACTGTTATCTAGTGTCATATAGTTTGTCACACAGGATAGGGATGATTTTGTTATTGTTAACAAGTGATGCTGTCCCTACTCTGTTTTGTCCTCTCTATCATCCTCTCTATTATTGGGTGTGAACATTTTAGTCATGTATTCAAAGCCCACAGCAGATTATAGCTCTGTAAATCCCTTCTATGAGCAGACAAGCCCCATGATGTTAAGAACACCCATGGAAAGGAATTAGCAGCTCTCTTAAGCACTATGAAATTTGTCTATTGACGTCACTGTAACCTTATATGACACCACTGGGAGAGAACACTACAGAAACAGCAGTAACATGCTAAGTTTATAAATTGAAAATGTTTAAGTAGAAATTACAGGTTAGTATAATTTTATGCAGCCTTGAGTATAGAATAAGGGGAATGCATGGAAGAGTGATAAATATGAGAGAAAAGGGTAGCATGCACTCAAGAGAGTTCTTATTATGTGAAAGAAGAAAAAAAACCTGGTCTGAAGACAGCCTATCATACTTTAATATTCCTTTTATCCAAGTCCCCAGTTATGTTGAACCAAACTGTGTAAAAACAGATGAATGAATAAATCAACAAATAAAAAAAAAAGAAAAAAAGAAAAGAAATGAGGACTGCTAACTCAGGGCTCTGAGTCTCAGTGGGGAGAAGAAATTCAGTAACATGCAGTATCATAAGAGATTGGTGGTGCACATCTTTAATCCCAGCACTTGGGAGGCAAAGGCAGGCAAATCGAGGCCAACCTGGTCTACAAAGCGAATCCAGGACAGCCAGGGCTACACAGAGAAACCCTGTCTCAAAAAACAAAACAAACAAAAAAGGAGACTGGCTGCAATTGTTCTCTTTTACGGAATTTATGATTGTGAGGGTGACACTCATTTGTGGCACACGCCGTTCTCAACAGATTGATTTACAGCACTGTGATTCAGGCAACAGGCTTCGGCATCAGATGTGTAGTCTGGTTTCTTGGACAATTAATGTTTACTAAAGCTCCCCTAGGTCTCTAAGCACCGGGGTAACAGCAGCACATGAAAAATACAAGGTTCCTATTTGTGAGAAGCCCACAGTCTGTATGAGGAGATGGGTAGTTTAGAATAACTTCAACAAACAAATAGATACTAGTGATTTTTTAAAAAAATGGCAAAACAAAGAGCAGTAATAGTTGAACGCTTTGGGGACAGTTAAGGGTGTTGGCTACATTAGATGAATGTCAAAAAAAAAAAAAAAAAAAAAAAAAAAGAAGGGGAGGGGAAAAAGGCTTTTTTGAGTTAGTAGCTTGGACAAGAACCTAAAAGAAGAAAGCTTGGAACAAAACGACCAGATGGGGGATTCCCTCCATTTCCCGTCTGTAACGTAAGACACAAGACAGCTTTGATCATGCCAGGCACAAATGGACAAAAAGCATTGAACACTGACCTAATGTGGGAGGCCATCTTCCTGACGAGCCGTCCTTAACGATGAAGCCCACAGCAGGGTTAGCTTCGGATTATACAACCAATAACACTGATTGCTCATATGCTTACTTTCTTTTCTCAAAGTCATTTTAATGGGACTTATCCCTTTAGATTGTTCCAAACTTGGGGGTCCTATAGAGACAATTCCTGTCACCATCTTTTTAAATTGAGAAAAGATTCCCTAAATTAGCTGGGTAAATAGCACACCAGTGTGTAGGTGGCCAACCCACACTTAATGTATCTGAACACTTAGCCCCCCATTAACACAATATTCTGCATTTCGAGGCATTTTTTTAAAATTAGCAATTTATTCAGAGGTCCCCAGAGAGTGTGGCCTTGTCAATGCCACTAGCTTGGCTAGACTGTTAATTCCATCAGAGCCACTGAACCAAGTGTTAGTGTATGTGGAGAGACTGCATGAGTCAATTGCAAGAACAGAATTCTTCCTGACATAGGAAGGCCCATGATCTCAACTTCTGAGTGCACACAGTGCAGATTTCTAGCTGAATGGTTCCTGACAATGGTGCCCTCTGAAACACAATGCCTGGCCAGGGGCCAAGGATTATGCCACTATACAAATCACTGTTCATCTGACTCTGGAGTGCCTCTTTGCAATGATAACATGAGTTCTCAGTCCTGGTGTTCCACAAGATGTCACACTGGCTCTTTTATCTTTTTATGGATACTGGGGCTGAAATCTTTATTTAGATGATTTTTCAGGAAATAAGAAGCAATGGATGCATTTTTTTTTTTTTAAGAAAAAGAGGGCTTTAGTGCAATTACAAAAACAGCTTTGTTATTTTCAATTTCCCATTAGGACAAAACCACTGTTTTTGAAACTTAGTTTTATTAATTGTTTAGTACATATTTTCACTTTAAATTTCTCATATAATTATGGATCTTAAATGGCTTGGTTCAAACTGTTAGCTAATGATCCATATATCACTTTAGTAATTGCAGAATTTAGGCATCTTGCAAAAGATGGATCAGTTTTGTAAGAATTTATATAGATGCTCAAATGGTGAAAACATACTGAGATTTTTTTTAATCAATAAACTATACTACTTGAATTTATATTTCAATGCATTTTACTATAACATATAAACCTAAAAATTAGTAGGTTTTCTTGAATATGTGATATTCCATTAGAAGTTGTATATAATTATCTTTCTAATGGTTAAAGTAGATAATAGCATATTACATAAAATTGAAATTGATATAAAAGGAGTAGTCTTATTTTGCAATAATTATACACTAGTTAAAACATTTAGCCAAACTTTGCCTCCAACTATGAAATAACCTGTGAACTTTATATGCTAACTTCTTCTAGGGATTTTTTCATTGAAAAGATGTATTTTCTATTGTAGGAACAGCAATTGCTCAAGAAGAAAAAGTATACAGAACTCAAATATTGTAACAAGCACTACACAGCTAAAGGATAAGAAATATTTTTCTCAATAAGGCCAAAGCTATCAGCTGTTCTTCCTTCCTTCCTTCTTTTTCTTTTCTTTCTTTTTTTTTTGGGAGGGGGGATTGGTCTTCACCAAACAAATCGTTTTCTTATTAGTTTCATGTTAGAATTAAACAAATATAAAGACTGTGAAAGTTCCTATAAAATATGGTTAACAATTCATAAAAGAAATGAAGGAGATAATTTAAGAGATTCCTTACAGTTTGAAAATGCCTTCCAAATATTCATTAAACATTTAAGTGAGTAAATGTGTAGAATATGTTTCTGACATTGGCGTTGGTTTAGTGGTATTTCTCTCATCAGATGGAAGTGCTATGCGTTATGCAGAGTGCATGCAGTTCATTCATGCATAAACAATATCATTTTCATAAATTAAAACCTCCCCTGCAGAAGGAACATCTGTGCCTGCCTCTGAATAAAAGATGGTGGCATGTGAGTTACTCCCTGCCTGACTGAAAGAATCCCTATGTTTTAGAGTGAAATTTTAAGCACAAAATTAAAAAACAAGAAGAGTGAAACAGAACCTCTGTCCTTTGTGTCTACTTTTCATGAAACACACAGTCTAGCTTCCAGCTTTAAATGCTGTGCTTCTAGAAACGCCATTCCTGATCCTCCTGTTCACTGATAACAGCAGCTTTTAGCTTGCATGGCGATGTCTAATTTTAATTACAGGTGAAATCGAGCTGCTTAATAGATCAGATCAGGTCTGAATGTTCACTTTATGGTTCCCTGTGCTGAGAAGCTGGAAATATTTAAATATTAGCATTGTGTCTCTTAAAGTCAAAGGTGAGAAGAACCCAGGATAGAGGAAGCAACAGCTTGATTCCAAAATAACTCCTGGAAGGGGTTGCTACGTTTTGGGATAAAGTTGGGACCAACTTAAGTGTACTTCTGTGTGTGATGAAGGCTGCTAGAAAACATGTTTAAGTGATGTATTTTAAATTACACTAATTTTTTTGGTGAATGTTGAAATATTCCTTACTGCTACTGTCACAGCTTGATGAGGCCCCGTTGGCAGTGTTATTACTGTGGCTAATTGTTCCTGTCCATTAGATTACTCACATTTTTCTGGAGCAGCTTACTAAATGAGGTCAGCTTTCTGGAGCCCTTAAATCAAGAATGAGGAGATTAAAGGAACATGCTTTCAAGAGGGGTAGGCATCCAAGTCAGAGAAGGAACAATGGAGTTACTAATGACAGTAATCAGAGAACCACAGTAGAGCCAGGGTACAACTGCCAAAACACTACTCCCTAGGAATCAAGACTGTCAGTCATTTCTTATGGGAAAGGAAATGTCAAACTATTTTCTAAGTGGCCTCACCAATGGACAGAAGTTAAGTTGGTGTGTGTGTGTGTATGTGTGTGTGTGTGTGTGTGTGTGTGTGTGTGTGTGTGTTTAGGTGCTATATACATTGTGTTTATAAAGCCCAACTATAAAATAGCAAGGCTACAAAAGAGCCTGAGAGGACTATATCTTCCTAAAACAGTATACAAACGGTATATTCGTACTACAAAAACCTCACTAATACTTTTGTATAACAATTATTGAAGTCATCCCAAACACTTAATATAATAATTATAAAATACCACATCTTCTGGGAATCTTTCAACTAATTAAGATATTTCCTAATAATATCAGATATATATCTTTGGAGACAGTGCTATTTTGAAAGACATCTGCTTAGTTCATGGAAATGTACAGGTAACAGAACACTAAGAAAATATTCATTTGTTAATGTTTTAAATGTGTAAACAAATTAAACTAAGGTATTTGTTTCTGCCTTGCTGGTTAATAATTAAGTAAACACACTTTTAAAATAAAAGAAATTTCTAACAATTATTTCAGCAAAACAGTGGCAAACACACACACACACACACACACACACACACACACACACACACAAATAAATAAATAAAAGCTACTTTCAAGGTGAAGAAAGTTAAAATCACAGTTGTTTGTCCCGCTTAGTCTGAGCCCAATATTCCTAATAAAAAGCAGTAGCTATATCTGTTATCTGTGAAGAACTGGTGACTCCCTGAGCAAAATGTCAGACTAAGCATAGGACAAGCTCAAGTCTTTACTATTTTACAACTAGTGCTTACCATTTTTAATGCAACAAATATAGAAGTCGATCCCTCTCCACGCAATTCTGTACTTCAAAAACCACTTTTGGAAGAAACGAAGCACTTGTTCTGATTTTCCATACTATTTTTATTGCAACTGCATGAGAATTTTCTAAATTGTGCATTACACAATAATACACAGGATTACAAACAAGATTACAGTACAGATCAATTTCAGTAGTACCAGCACCACACCTCAAACAGCACATATTCTGGACTGCATTCTACATGCAATAGCTATTGTTCTAATTATGAATTCAATGGTTTGAATTTCATTTAAGCTACTGTACTAACTGACTACATAGGTATAAATCCCAACATCAACAACCTGAATAAATTTGGGCTCAGATTTATTACATGAATAGATGACAAACCACCATTTGTTTGACTATGTATAAAATCATGCATTTATATATTCTGGAAACATCAATATCTTCAGACACTCTGTAAAATCATGGAATTCAAAGAAGTAAAAGACTAAAAAGAAAGAGTGCAAATTGTATGTGATAGTCAAGCAGCTTTTGATTTAAGGGAGTGTGTGTGTGTGTGTGTGTGTGTGTGTGTGTGTGTTGGCATTTATTTATAATATGTATGTACAAGCTTGTGCAAGTAATGAATTGATATGTTTTGATAAGGAACATGTCTCTTTTTAAAAATCTCTTGAGTGTTATGGGTCTGATTTCTATTTTAGGGAGAGGGAAAGACTTTAAAGTGAGATGGACTGCTCAAATTGTGCAATTTGTGTTGTTGTTGTTTCACAATTAGAGAAGAAAGAAGTGCTAAGGCAACGCAATAACTTTCTAAGCACTTTTCTGCTGGTTTAAATTAGTTAAATTATTTTGTATAAATTAGATATAATTCTACTTTTCTGATATGTATAAAAATTGATGAAGCTGCATGGTTTTAAAATAGGAAATCCACGTTATAAAAAGTCATTAAAAATTCTGTACAAAATCACAACAAAATAATTCAGCATGGGAAAGGTAACAAGTAGTAAAATGCTGGTTGAAAAATATATATTTATATATATTTTTAATTGGCCCATTACTAGTTTAAAAATTGCATAGATCCTAATTATTGCTTGTGATTTTTTATCCCGATCAGATAATTAATATGATCTGAATACAGCTACACGAAATTCGTGGTACACATTTTCTTTTCTTTTTTTTTCTTTTTTTCTTTTTTTTTTTTAACTTTACTGTATTGTTATTATTTTTAAAATAGAAGAGCTATAGAAAACAATACATAAGGTGAACAGGAACTTTGATTCCCTGTTTCTTCCAAAGGCAGTAACAACAATAAATACATATATCACTTGAAGCTTTGAGTATTTGCACTTTGCAGCAATTGTAGCGAAAGGGCTGCCTTCTGTAAACAGGACAGTCACTGTAAGCACAGTGAGTTCGTTTCCCGGGAGTGGTGAAACTGATGTGCCTCTAATCGTGAAAGATGGCATTGAGCTGGGCACTCATGACTCGCTCATGATGCGAATGGCTATCGAAAGACATAATATTGTCTATGGGGATCTCGCAGCGAGGGCCAGTGGCACCAGAGAAGATTGATCCGTGGCTTTGGGGCCCTGCCAGGGTCGCTGCAGGGTAGTGCATGGTAAAGGCATAATTTTTTTCAAACTCGGTGGATGGTTCGTGTTTGAAAGAGAAGTTGCCATTGATGCTGAGCGGCGGGCTGAGGGGTCCGTCAAAGGAAGGGCTGGTGCAATCAGTCAGGGGGCTTTCAAAGAAGGGCTCCAGGGCCGCACTGTAGGCGTGTGGCGGCGGCTTGACGTGGAAGACGTGGGAGCTGTCCATGGTACCGTAGGGCGGGCTGGGCAGTCCCGGGGACTGGTAGGAGTAGGGATGCACTGGGAAGGACGCGCTGGCTGTGGGCAGATGCGGGGGCATGTCCGGGTTCTGCTCAGGCAGGAAAGTCCGAGGGTTCAGCTGCAGGCAGCCAGCGACCAGGTTGGTGGTGGGCTGTGACAAACCTTTGCAGAGCGTCTGTACGAAGGAGACCAGGTCAGGACTTTTGCCTGAGCGCAGGATCTCTGACAGAGCCCAGATGTAGTTCTTGGCCAGGCGCAGTGTCTCGATCTTAGACAGCTTCTGGGTCTTGGAGTAGCAGGGTACCACTTTACGCAGGTTGTCCAGCGCAGCATTCAGCCCGTGCATGCGGTTCCGCTCGCGGGCGTTGGCCTTCATACGCCTTAATTTAAAACGCTCCAGGCGCGCCTTGGTCATCTTTTTCTTTTTGGGGCCACGTCTCTTCGGCTTTTGGTCATCCTCCTCCTCTTCTTCCTCCTCCTCCTCTTCCAGGTCCTCATCTTCGTCCTCCTCCTCCTCTCCCCCGTTTCTCAGAGAGTCCTCCTCTGCGTTCATGGCTTCGAGCTCATCTTCCTTCTTGTCTGCCTCGTGTTCCTCGTCCTGAGAACTGAGACACTCATCTGTCCAGCTTGGGGGACCTTGAGGCTGAGGATCGCCCATCAGCCCGCTCTCGCTGTATGATTTGGTCATGTTTCCACTTCCTGTATTCAACAGGGAGAGAGGCAAGCAGAGAGAAGAAAGAAAGAAAAAAAAATCCACCTGCTATATTTAAAAGCAAGATAAGCCTTCAGCTCCCTCTCCCTAATCCCGCAGAAATGCGCAGGAATGGAAATACCCAGGAGTCCATGGAAAAAATGGATGCCTGTTGGAAAAGTTAAATGCAGCGTTTTATGCAGTGTGTTTGTGCCTGGCTACTGCGTGGTAGATAACTCTGGGCCTGTCGTGGGTGGCTGTGGGTACGTTTCCTAGTCATCAGCTTAACTGTGCAGGGCAGTTTCTTGCCTAGACACATGCCAATGTGTGGAAACAAGTGCAGAGTACATGTTTTTCTGCATGTGTTCCAAGTCACTCCCAACTCACAAAAATGATGAGTTTGGAAATGGAATATTTTCAATCCATCTCTGTTCTGGCTCCTCAGTACTTAGGGGTTTAGATAAATTGAAGAGCCATTACGTAATTTACTAACACTGACCCCGATTTTTAAGAAGATTATACAGGGAAGGGAGATTGGAGAGCCAGTGCGCAGAGGAGAAAAAGTAGTTTCCACCAAATTATTTTCCTATTAACGACACATTTGGCCACAGAAGGGGGCACAAGTCTTTCGCCCCTCCCTTGCCTTTCTTTCTTAGCTTCGCACACGCCCCCCACCCCCGCTAAATTCCCACCTTGTACAAAAGCCCTGGCCCCCAGGCGAGGCTCTCCCACGCGCCGGGATCAGGTGCAGGAGGCTCCTCTCTAATAAACAGCCCATTGAAAGGGCTGCCCGCTCTTTATTGGGGCTTTTCAAAGTTCGCCTCAAACCTCCCTTTAAAAGATTGAGTAATTACAATGGACAGCGATTGGCAATGGCGAAGGTGCCGGCGATTAATAAGAACTGTAAAAAGCCTTTAGTAAAACAACTGAATGTCTGTCCCCAGCAGAAGCTGCTTGGGACGTTGCCGCCTCTAGGGCCGTAACAGGTAGCAAGAGAAGTCCCCTGCCTTCCCACGTTCCAGCTACAGTATCTCAGAGTCCAGTCAATTTTCCAGGATCTGTGTACTCCATCCCCCGAAGTAGTTTCATATGCACAGTGCGCCCAAATAACTGCACACAAAATAAAACTCTGGGCACCAGGTGGCTTTTTCTTTTTTCCTCGCCGGAATAAGTGAGAATGCGAAGTGGTTGTTTGCTTTGGGGACTTTCAAATAACCGCTTACAAATAATTACAGTTACTCCCCCTCCCCAAACATCCTAAAAGCTCCTATACTATTAAAAATTAAATTTAATTAGAAAGCCTGCAGGGGGTACTTGAGTGCTGGGACTCATTATGTGCGAGTACTTGTGGGCAATTACGAGGAAGGACACTGGTTTTAATAAACGGACAGCCGGCTCCACGAATGTGCGCATGCAAAGTACCAAGGTACAGTTCTTCAATTATTGCTTTTATTCTTAGGAGAGGAAAAAAATAGGAATCATAATTACCTGTTATTAAAAGGTCCTGGACAGTGACGATCTCATAACCTTGGAGCCTCGGGACACCGTGCCTTCTGCGTGGGCGAATTCCTCGTGTCCCGGTGGCGCGGGAGCTAGGGTTATATAGCCCAGTTGCTGATGCTGAGCGCGGGCGGGGCCGCGAGCTGAGCAACCAGCAGGTCCCTGCGCCCCGCAATAGCGCACGCGTCCAGGCTGAGCAACTCCCGCCCCCACTCACCCCTCCCCAGAACTTCCCTCCCGCCCCCTTCCACCACCACTCCCCTCACCCCCACAGTACCTCCGCCCCTGCTCCTTCCTCCCCGGCATGCGCCATATGGTCTTCCTAGTCCAGCCAAGAGCCTGGAACCACGTGACCTGCCTATTTGTATGCCGCGGAGCGCTCCATTCCGGCCCCTTTGTGGCCAGAAGAAAGTGGCCCATCTGTCGCCAGTTAGAGACTCTGCGGACCTGTTTTTACCCGCAGGAGAGATTAACCCTTTGTGGCGGCAGAAGGCAGAGGACTTAGGGGAGGGGCTTGAGGGAGGAGAGCTGGAAAGTGAAGATGACTGGATCTAGGTACTAGCCCGAAGCCCTCCTTAGCGCAGGGAGACAGAGGTGCACTGAAGGACCCTGCCCTCGACAATGGTCTCTGGTGCAGTGCGAGCCCTTATTCTCTCAGAAAGGCCCATCTCTTGACTTCTACGCCTTGGCAGAGGCTTTGCTCATTGGCACCAGAGGGTACTGGCTTCTAATCTCCATCACCCCTCAAGGCAATGTGTATATTTCATATAAAAACGACCTCATCTGGAAACATGGCTTTGACTAGTTCTCAACCTTCCTGACCTTCTCCCAAGCCCTGCAAGACAGAAAACTTGTACCTGACACTTGACTCCCCATAAAATGTAACTGTAGCCTTCACCTGCTCCTATCCCTGGAGACGCCACTAAGACACTATTCCAATCTGATCCCTAGACTTTTTTGCCTAATGCTAGTTTTTGCCAGCAGGTCTTGGCTCTATTGGTCTTCAAATGCTTGTGTAGTAAAGAATGACCTCGCCTAGCTCGCCTAGGGAATGCTGAGATTCAGCACTCCTGAAGCTACAGCTTGGGGCCTTATTCCTGACGTAGACCATAATCTCAATCACCGCCTTCTATCTTCTGGTGGTGCTCAATCTCCAGCCTTGGAATCCTGAGTCAGAAGAGTCTCAAAGAGAAGCTGCAAAGGGACTTTATTCAATGCGAGCATCATCATTTTCCTTTCTGGGGCCTCTCTATGTTTTGGGACAAGCAAGCCTACTGTGGAAGAAGCTGATCTATTCGGAAATAACGATTCTTTATTTTCTCCATCTGAACAAGGCATATTTCAGAAGGATGGCCCTCCACACCTCTAGCCCAAGAAAGAATACAGGAAGAGGAGGAGGAGGAACGGTTGGCCTCCTTTCTCTTCCCGGTTCCTCTTCTAATTCTTTACTACGTTCTTACCCCCCCCCCAACGCGTTTGCAATGAATGCATCCTACTTGAATTGCTTATGTAAAGGCAATTGCCCTCGAGTTTGCAAACAGTGTCAGGGTTGAGAGGCTGGAGTGGGCTACATCTGGGAAAGGGGAGGGGGAGAGGGTTCTAAGGACATCCTGGCATGCAGAAGATATTGGATGTAGCCTCTCAGACCCAGAATAGATCTAAAAAGAAAAGCAAGGCACCGTGGGAGTTCTTTGCTGGCCTAAAATATGGCACCAATCGTTCCGGGGTTCTAGGGAAGAGCTGCCTGGAGTTTTGCCTTTTCTTTGTTCTGTCAACTGGTAAAGAGCAGAGCACTGTCCTTGTATTTACTCTGTGTGCTGAGTTTGAAAGCCTAGGACTTCAGAATGTCAACTGCAGGGGCGGGCTGGCCTAAAATCCTGAGGTCTAAGCACAGTAGAGGGAGATCTTACTGCAACCTACCGCACTTCTTGAAAGAGCTGGCATACCGTGGTCCAGTAAGGTGTAACACCTGGCTCTTGCCTCTCCATTTTAGAGAAAGCTACAGAAGAATTATTGAGCCGAAGTGGAAGAGACGGCTCAGTGCATCCGAAGGCCCAGGGATTTGTGAAAGCTACACCTGGATATTTCTGGGATTTGAAGTAAAGTTTCTCCTTCCTTGAACTTCCCAGTTTGCTGCACTCTGGTGTGGCACTGATTCCAAGTCCAAGTCACAAACACCAAGGCGCCCAGCAAGTGCCCTCTGAGCTCGCGGGAGGTAGCTGCTGCCTTATAAGGATGGGAGTTAAAAGGTTTTTTTGTTGTTGTTTTTGGTTTGTGAAAGTACGTGTTTGTGACAGGAGGGGGGCCACCTGAACTTCACCCCATTAGAGCTCTGGGTGGAGTCCAGTGTTGGGGCCCGCGCCCTGGCGGGAGCGCCTTGTCCCTGTGAGCTGCTGGACCTGCTGTGAAGGTGGCTATTCCCCAGTTCTCGCTACACACCCAGCCGGTAGCAGCACTCCCCCAGCTCTGGCCCCACCGGGCGCCCTAGGCAGGCGGGCGGCACGCGAGCTGCACGCGCAGGCAACAAAAGCCGCTTTTCATGATTCAGTGCC
>OU015750.1:52587845-52604354 GCA_907169655.1 Acomys percivali
TCTTCTTCTTCTTCTTCTTCTTCTTCTTCTTCTTCTTCTTCTTCTTCTTCTTCTTCTTCTTCTTTGTCTTCTGTTGTTCCTCTCTACAAGACTGTGAGCTTCTGGCTATCCTCTGTTCCTGTCTCTGTCACTACAGGAGTGCTGGAATTAAGGATCATACACCTTAGTTATGTTTTGAGGGTTCAAATTCAGATTCTTATGCTGTGTGGCAATTCTTATACCCAATGAGCCATTGTCCCAGCTCAGCAGTGTAGTTTTCTAAAAATGCTTCCTTCTATCCAGCTAAATACCAGTCTAACAAGCATGAAGAATAAGCCAGGCATGGTAGTACATTCCTGAAATTGAAACACTTGCTATGGGAGCAGAAGGATCATGAGTTCAAGACCAAGCTGAGCCACATAATGAAATGCTGTCTCAAAAAACCATAATAAAGAATATACATATTTTGAGGAACTTTGTGACCCACCATATCCTGGAACTACCCTCCTTTCATCATTACTCCATACTGTTGTGTTCAACCATACAAAGTACAAGCTGTAATTTCCGCCTTTCACTGATGCTTCAGATTGCTCAGTCAACTCACAACCTACCACTGTCCTTGCATGTTTTTCTATAATTAAAAGCCTGGAAAGTTAAACAAAGCAATAAATATGAAGTATTTCCTGGGCTCCATGGAGGTGGCAAACATTTTACAATTATAAACACTAAACTTTAACATATAACCGAGTTTCACGGGAGAGTCGGAGGACAGAATTATTTGACTGGCACAAAGCTCAGTGTAAAGTCCATAAGCCAGCCAATGAAGTGCTGGCTTTCTGTTTTGTTAGCTGACTGATTCTAGCAAATGCAGACAGACACTCCCTTAACAGCCCTTGCTTTGTGATATGGTTATGGATCTCATACTTGGAAGCTAACGATAGACTCTGCTCCTTCATTTGTTGACATTTCTGCGAACTATCTATGCCTGGCATGAAATCTGTTTGTAGTGACTTCACGCAGAGCTAGTTATAGTTTCTACATATAATAACCTCCCCAATCCTGCCTCAAAAATGGACCAGAAGTATGAGGACAACCAAACAGTGAGAACACAAGACTACGTGATCGACTGATGGATGAAACAGGATGCAGCTCAGAGGTGTTAACGGGGAGGATGATAATAACCTGTGATCTCCAACAATGGATTAGTTGACTGACTTACTACCTATGGTCACCTGGAGTGCAGTGTCTTTTCACAGCAATACAATACCTAACTAAGACAGAGGCTAAATACTCTGAAAGCCCATCTGTAGTGACATACTCCCTCCAGGGAGGCCACACCTCTTAAATAGCCCCAAACAGTGCCAATAACTGGGGATCGAGTGTTGAAACACATGGACTATGGTACACGCTTCTTAATCAAATCACTACTCTCAGTAAAGTTCGAGAAAAATGTGTAGCTCCCTATATCTCACTGCACTGAGCTGCTGCTGCCTTCTGTAAGGGAGCACACCCTGAGAGCTGCTACATCTAAAGTATTTAGATGGCTCCAACTCCTCAAAACATTACAGTTCTACGGCAAAGCCATATTCCTCACATAAGTCACATAAGCACTTCCGTCTATTATATCTTATAAACCTTAGTCTGGGTGTGTGTTAAGGGTCCTCTGAGGCATATCATTGGAAAGAGAAAATCTTAAACTCTCTTCATACTCTGCACTTCATCTTCTCAGTGTCTCCAGCCTATGACTATCATCAGTTCCCAGCCAGAAAAAGCTGGACCCAAGAAGAAGGTAGCCAGTAAGTTTGAGGGTTAGTTCATCTTTATTATCCTCAATAAGAGAGCAAGCGTGTGGAAACAGCTTTTAAAAAGTCTATTGTAGGGAGAATTATACTGGATTTCTTAAGAACAGCTATAATTATGAGTAATTTTAGCTTGGATGTGTTTCTGAAACCTCTGGGTACATTTGTTTGCTCAGGGAGCTGATTAAAACATACACTTAAAGATGGTCCACACCGAACATAGTACCCAAGGTTTATAGACATAATGTAGGAAAAGATCAATACAAAGTTTTACACAGAAAGACTTTTAATTAGTTATGAGATAATTTCTTACACCTCGGCCCCCACTCTCTGCCAAACACAGCACTTTGGAAGTGATGGCATCTTTGAAAACTCCCCTTAGGATGTGAGCGATGTTATCCTAGAAGGTGTATCTTTAATACCATCTGTGGCAGTTGGTTCCTAGAGTGACCCAGCAGGGAGCATCGCATGAGAATCAGAGGCCAGGTGAGATTTTTACTATAACACACAGCAGAAATATGCTGGTTATTAGAGTTGCTTAACACAAGGAATCCCATAGCAATGTGCTAATCTTTTCCCAGGTTTCTGCAGTTTAGAGCTGGATATTAAGACATGAATGATGGAACCTGTCACAAGCCACCATGCTCTCCTGATAGTTGCTTCCCAACTTTCACAGGAGTCTGAGGCTTGAATGTGAACGTGTGGAAAGCTGTATAGCAGTGTCACAAGGACATTCCATAAGTCTTTTTCTTACCCTCCCCCCAAAATACCTTTGACCACTCCCAAGGCGACTACGTAGTCAGAAGAGGGAAATAGTCAATCTTTGGAAGTGTTACCCATCAACTGTGAAATAATTAACAGAACACAGGATGTGAACACATGAAGGTTAGAAGACTGTAAGGTCAGGAATGCCAGTTCCATAGGTTCTCAAATCCATACTGTGATTGAGTTCCATGCTGCCTGTGAGTAGAGATGACTAATATTTATATCTGCTCTCTGCTCTCTAGTGAAAGCTATGGAAATTGAATTAAACCAGAGGCTAAATATCCAGCCTTTCATCCATATCAAAAATTACAACTACACTCTGTAATTGTACACTCTGCAAAGATTTTTTTAGAATCAAATTAGTACTGCTGTGGCTATTGGTCATTCCTTGATAGCATTTTCCTCCTCTATTATAAAAATACTATCTCCAAATTTTAGCTATGAAAACGGTCATTCAGGGAGGAATGGGAGGATACAAGGGATGGCATAACCATTGAGATGTAATATGAATAAATTAGTAAAATAAAAAAACAGTCATTCAAAAATCACAGATTCCATTTTCTTGCCTCACTGAAGCTTTGCATGGCCATATAGCAAAGTTTCAGGCCAGTGGGATATGGATGAGATCAATAAAAGCAATCTGTGGATCTTGTCAATAGAATGGATTGTTGTGCTGATCCTCCTGCCTTTTCCATTTGTACCCGTTAAAGTGTAGAAAGAGCATCAACTATTGTGTGGACACTATGGCAACAAGATGGAAGGAACTGGTCCATTGAAGGAAGCATGAAGCATCATTCTTGTCTGCTTATATAAGACTTTTCATTTGAATGAGAGACACATTTCTTTTATAATATTGTTTATGCTTTCACATTTTGGACTTATCTCAAGTAGCTGACTCTATCTGCTAACAGATGTGGGTTGCAATCCCTTTAAAGCCCCATTAAAAACCTGTATTCCCCTTTCTGCCTTGTATATAAATATGGGTTGGCTGTTGGGGAACGTCAAGGGATCACTGTAAGCTCAGTCAAGTGGCAGATTTTTAAATGGAAGTGCTAATCCACATGATCTCTTTAGCTGAGTGAATCAGTAACACACTCCTGAACTGAGTATTCAGTGACTGGTCTAACAAATATTTTTTTCTCTTTATCTCAATAAGGGAGAACACTAGACCATCTTGCTGTGGACTATTCTAGTTCATATACAGGAATTCTTCCACTGTATGGGGTAGTTTAGCTTTGAACCTCTAGTCACACCACCGTTCCACAGAACAGCATGCTTGTTCACTGTATCAGTGACCTTGTATTAGAAGACATGCAATTTAAGTAACAGCAGCCCAGCTGTATCAAAAATGTCCCTGATTGCCAGTGGGTGGGAAGTAAATCCAAGTACAATTTAGAGCTCTGATAGCTCAGTGAAGGACTCGTTCAGTAAGTATGGTAAACAGATGCTCCTTCTAAAATAAAGGCAATTTTTTCATTTTGTACTTTCTAAGGACCAGTGTTCCTGGGAAGTTTTCACTCAAGACCTACAAAATTGTGTTCTTCTAGCTCTGGATTTTTGTTATTGTTTGATTGTTTAGTTGAGCTTTTGTTTGCTTGTTTTTATGGTGGTAACAATGAGTGTGGACAATGGTCTGAAATATGAAAGGCCTGACATTCTTCATCATCTGAATAAATAAGTTTGTCTTAGTTAGGGTTTCATTGCTGTGAAGAGACACCATGACCAACAAAACTCTTATAAAGGCAAACATTTGATCGGGGCTGGCTTACAGTTTCTGAGGTTTAGTCCATTATTATCATGGTGGGAAGCATGGCAGCATTCAGCTCTTATATTTGTCTCTGGCCTTTGTCACAAGAATCCTCTTTGTCTTTGTGCATAGCTATTGGTGTTTGTTTTACAATTTTCTGTTAAGTTAACAGTATTTGTTAGTGTTTTCTCATCACTATGACAAAAACAACCCAAGAAGGGAAAGCTATTTTGTCAGCATTTTAGCCCATGGTTGGACAGGCCCGTAGATAGGCCTGAAGCAAAGCAGAAGTTTCATGTCAAAAGGGCTGCCCACCTTGAGACATCTAGGTAGACAAGGGACAGACAGAAAAATGGCCAGGAACAAGTTACATCCCTCAAGGCACAGCCCCTAGTGATTTACTTTCTACAAGTAGGCCCCACCTCCTAGTTCCTAGAACATCCCAATAATGTCACCAAATCACGCCATGCTAATGACTTAGTTCCTTCATGAAGTCAATGCCCTCATGGTCCAGTCTGCCCTCAGTAGTGTCATCAGCCTAGACAGTTGGCCCATGAGCCTGGACATCTCTAATTCACAGTATTTACAAAACAATATAATAATCTACCATTGTTAAATTCAGAGACATGAAACATATTCAGACTGTTGTTCAGCTATTAGTATGCTGGCCTTTGGGATTCGTTTGCATTGTGCAAGCCATCAATTCTGAACCTCTTCAACTGAAATTTCATATTCTACTTTCTCTATTTGTTTCTTCTTGTTTAAGAAAGAAGTGTGGCCTGGGCTGGAGAGATGGTTCAGAGGTTAAGAGCACTGACTGCTCTTCAAAAGGTCATGAATTCAATCCCCAGAAACCACATGGTGGCTCATAACCATCTACAATGAGATTTGTATACATAATAAATAAATAAATCTATAAAAAAAGAAGCGTGGTTTGTTTGTGTGTGATATATGTGTATGAGTATAGGCACAAACAGAGGTCAGAGGAAACTCTTGGTAATGTCCTTATCTTTTACATCTGTTTGCTGTTCTGTATGCTCAGCCACATGGTCCATAGATTCTGGAGACTCTCCTGTCTCCATCTCCCATCTTGCTCTAGGAGCTCATTGGCAACAGATGCCCACTACTGCACAGGCATTGCAAGAGCTCTAGGGATCCAAATTCAGGACCTCATGTTTTCACAGCAAGTGCTTAACCTACTGAGCCAACCTTCTACCTCAATTTCTCTATGAGTTTGCCTGCTCTATGTACCTGATATAAGTACAATCAAACCATATATGTTTTTTATAATTGTCTTCTCTTCAGATAATATGCATAAGATATATCCATGTTGGAGCATCTGTCAGATTTCCTTGTATTTTATAGAATAGTATTCTCCTGCAGGAACATATTATATTTTGTTTATGTGTTCATCTGATCTGTCATGGTTACTCTTCTAATAATATCTAACATGTACTATGCTGCTACAAACATGGCTGTTATACCAGGTTCCAGTGACAAAATCCTCCAGCAAGGCCACACTTCCTAAGCCTACCGAAACTGTGCCAACAACTAGAACTCAAGCAGTCAATCTCCTGATTGCTTTACTATATTCTATAATGGCTGCATCAGTTTACCTTTCTACCAGAACAATAATAAGTGACTTCTATTTACATTCTTTCCAATTCCTGGTTTTTGTCTCGTTTCGTTTTGTAATGTGCACCATAATGGTTGGGTCATGCTAGACGGTCATTTTATCTTCTACCTCAGTCATTTTTCTACCACTGTGATAAAACACCAAGGCAACTATGGAAGGGGTGGTTTTTTGTTGTTGTTGTTGTTTTGGTTTGGTTTGGTTTTGGCTGTACAGTTCCAGAGGGATAAGTCCATGCCAGGGAAGTGGCAGGCATGAGGATGTGTTCAGCAGCTGGAGCAACAACCTGAGCGCTCATCTCCTGAACCACAAGCGCGAAGCACAGAAAACAAGCTAGTAGTAGACAAGACATTTCACTCTCAAAGCCAGGTTCCAGTGACAAAGCTCCTCCAGCGAGGCCACACTGCCTAAGCTTACCCAAACAGTGAGACCACGCAGGGCTCAAACAGTCAAATAATGAATATTATTGGGGACATTTATTATTTAAACAACTACATTTTTCTAACCGTGTGCGAGTGTGTGTGTGTATGTGTGTTTGCGTGTGTGTGTGTTCACTGTTCATATCTGTGCAGCTGCACTTGTATGAATGGGTATCCATTCATGTGTATCCATATGTAAGTGCAAGCTTGAGCCATCCACCTTATTTGTTGAGACTACGCCTCTCACTGGGAACTGAGAAAAAGGTTGTCTATCATGAGAGATCAAATAATTGCTGGAGCTCGCCAGGTGATAAAGAAGAAAGAAGATTTATTAGAAGAAATAGGGGTAGAGTATTTTCATAGCCCTAAGCAGCTGTCAGAGGGACTAATGCACAGAGTGTATATATGTGTTTGGTTAGTGAGCAGAATAGATAATGGAGCAGTTTAAAAATAAGGCAAGAGAAATAATGCAGGTGGAAAATCAAGAAAGCATCATTGTAAATTTTCTCTCCCGAGTCCCATGGCTTACCCCACCATGTGCTCAGAGCCGTGAGTCTTTACCTTTAGCCGCATTCCATAGTTGGGTGCACCTTTATCCTACACATCCTCCTGTCTAATCCGCATGTGGGTCTTTAACATTAAGATATAACGGTGTGTCATGAACCCTCGGGCCCCATATTTGACCACGTCCCCTTGATGAGGAGGCCCGGTGGCACTCAGAGGAAGGATAGCACACTTCCAAGAAGAGACTTGATACCCTATGAGCATATACAGAGGGTGGAGGTCCCCCTCAGTCACAGTCATAGGGGAGGGGAGTAAGGGGAAAATGGGAGGGAGGGAGGAATGGGAGGATACAAGGCATGGGATAACAACTGAGATGTAATATGAGTGAATTAATAAATAAATCTTTAAAAATTAAAAAAAAAGATATAACAGAGTGACCGGGGCACTGAATTTTACATCTTACGTAGTACTAGAAAAGCCACATTTCCATGTGGTATCTGAATCAGTAGAGTTTTTAAGCGTGCTCTAGGCCTGTTGGGTGTGAGTCTGCCTTTTCACCTGTAAGTTAATGACATATAATGGAAATGGAAATTGAGCACACACTGTGCACTGCTATGAATAGAAACTAACTCTGGGTAATCTTTGGGAGGATTACAGGTTTATGTGATAACATTCTCACAAATGGCTTTTTAAAAAATGATTTGTACTTATAATTAAATTACCTGTAGTACAGTTGTTAGAAAACACAAATGACATATATGAGTCACCTTATATTCTACCAGATAGCCTTGGCCCAGACTATATGCTCTATAAGTGTGGGACTGAGCATTGCCTTACTCACTTATTGAAAAAAATGTAACATTCAGTATTTCTCACCCACTGACCTATGCACTAATTTAGGATGCAGAGAACAGTCTTCTGAGATGGTCTTCAGGGAAAGACATATGGTGCAAGTCTCTCATAGCTGTTCTTGCTTCCTTCTGCATGTGTGGCCCTTGGCCCTCTGACTCGTGTGGGTCTACCTCAGTCCTCTCAGAGAATTATAGCTGAGTCGTGAGAACATGGCTAGGTTCTTGAACATTTCGCTTACTGAATGAACATTCTAGACATTCATTCTGAACCCACTTGTTATGTGAGGAAAGAAAGCAACATCATTTGAGCAAATTGAGTTTTCCATTACGGGTTCTGAATGCATGCCTATGTGACCGTGGTTACAGTGAGAGGCGTCAAGAGTGTTCGCCGCTTTCTTACCTAAGCAGCAGGCTGAATAATGAAGAGGATCCTGAGATGGAGCAGGCTGAGAAGAAAATGTGTTAAGGTAAAAGATGTTTGCATCAGGTTTATCAGGTGTCACTTTATCCAGATAATGGAACGAGTCAATATTTCTGTTCAAATTTTGAGAGAAAGTTCTGGCTTAGAGACATTGATTTGAGGTTACTAACAAATTCATGTAATTTTCCTGGTGAGATAAATGTGTAGTAAGAGGAGAAAACATTGTATACAAAACCATGCATCTCAAGTAAAGACAAGGCAACGTAGTTCTTGGCTTTGCTATAAGATACCTTAGAGTTAGTAAACTATATGAATGCCTGGCCTGAGCCCTAGAAGGGTTAAATGCGTTGGCCCACCCTCAGCATAAGACACACCAAACAGATCCACTTTGTGACGTTGCTGGCATTTGAAGAGCAACTTGTGCTTTTCCTATTAACTCTGGATTCTGAGAAAACTGCATTTTACCCTCTTAAGAAACAGTACTCCTTGAGACCTGAAATAAACAGGAGACAAAGGGACTTGCATCTCCGTCCACTGCTGACACGACTTGACCCATCTGTTTCAATGAAAGTCAGACTTTCTTTTAGTCAAAAGCCTCTTGAGACCTTGGAAGCTTGTCAAATGAAGGTACTCCAGTTCTGTAAGGCATTCTCAATGGGGAGCTTCCCTCAGGGCCGATCCCAATTTTACCTGGCACCCCTATGTCAGAAAACACCGTTACATTCCTGGAACAACTACCATCATGGTGTGAATTACAGGAAGACAAAAGCATGAGACACCTGCACTGAAAGATGAAAATGTCCGGTGTGCTCTCCTTGTTCTCAGCTTGCTCATCAAGATTGCTTCTGACAACCATGCATCCATATTTCCTCCTCACTGTGTCGGACTTTCCGCAGGTAGGAACCAGAGGCTGAATTATTTAATGGGTAGATGGTACATGCTAATGTGCCAGAATCCACCAGATGCCTTATCTAATACTCTGCAAACATCACTTCTTTTCGCTGACTTTTCAGAGGCTTACTACGAATAAAAATGACCCTAAATATGACAGAAAGGATGATACTTCATTCTTGGCAGGATACATCATGTTGATTCTGACTGTAAAGCACAAAGAACATTAGTTGGATGCCATGAAATAATTTCTCTAATTCATCTTAGAGCTCACCTGGTTGGGGGGCATGTCTGGAGTACCACTCTGTTGGGTTAGAAAATGACACTCCTTGTTCTGTACACATCTTAATGTATGCAGAAGAGCTGAGAACTCATTTCCTAAAGAAAGCCCAAGGTCTTAGAGAACAAGACGCTGTGATGTACGCACAAGCTCTGTTTTTAAGAGTAAACACAACAGAGCTCCAGTGTATTCTCTCTGAATAACTTTTCCCAAATGGTGATGAGAACATAGCAGAATCATGTACAAGTTAAGTAGCTGTGATAAACAGCTTCTACAAAGTTGAGAGTCGAGTAAGAACACTGGAATATGCATTGGTTTTGTTTTGTTTTGTTTTTTGTTTCTGCAGAAATAGTCGTAATTGAAAGCAGAATTGGGCCATGTCTACCATAAATCTTCAAGTGTCTGACTTAAAATCAAGGAATCAATAAAATGGTACAATTGTGAATTTGAAAACACCACCATTGGGCCCACAATAAGATGGATCAACAGGTGGATGGAACTGCTGCAAAACCTTGGTGACTGGACTTTGATCTCCAAATCCATACGAAGGTGGAAGGAGAGACCCAACTCCACAGTTGGCCTCTGACCTCCAAAGAGCGCATGGCAGAAGCATGACCATCTTTCCACATAACACACACATTCAACAAAAAATAATAATTAAAAACGAACACTATCAGTGAGACAAGGAAATGCAGTGCTGAAGCTAACAGCCTGCTGGTTCTGTGTCAGCGCCTCCAAAAGAACCAAGAGTTTGATTTGAAGGTACATTCAAGATAGCCAATTGGTTTATCTTCTGTTTCCCAGAATCATAGAAATTGGAAACTCCATTAAAAACAAACCCATATAGGGCTCATTGGCTGAGTGTTTGCCTGGAATGCATGCTGCCCAGTAGGACATGAAATATGCACTGGTGCACTCTGTAGCCTTTGCACTCAGGAGTTGGGGCAAAAGGGTCAGATGTTCAAAGACATCCTCAGCTACATAGGGAGGTCAGAGCCAACTGAGGGTTCTGAAATCCTGTTGCAAAAGCAAGCAAAACCATCAGCAAGGGCAGAAACAAAAATCCCCAAATATTCAACTCTCTAGTTACTCTCTTGGTGAGAATGAAATAAATTACACTTTAAACAGGAAAAGACCATTAATAATTATGGATGAAGATGGGCATTTTATAATTCATTTACCACATAACTCTTGGCCTAAAGTACTATACTTGAAAGGAGATAGGAAAAGGAAGGCTCATCTCCATGTGTCCTCTCTGCCTTTTCTACCTACTTCTACCCGGACACAGTGTAGCTTCAGGATGCCCCCTAACCTACCCCTGCCACACTCCATTAGAGCACAGCAATGTCTCCATGTCTTCTTCTGTACTCTATGTGCTCCTATACCTTCTCTCTAGGCAACTTGTCTGAATTTCAATAGGAGACTTCTAGAAATCTCACATTTTACCAAAGGAATCGTTTAGAGGGTATACATCGAGGGCGGCAAACCAGACCACAGCCAAGTGGAAGGCTGGTCTTTCTAAATCCTGCACACATTCTACCCAGGTCTGCAGTAATCCTCTTAGACTAGGGTTTCCCAAAGCATTTGGTGCAGACTCTCAGTTCTTTTAATTGTTATATAGGAAGATGAAGTTGCATTATCAAACAAATATGGAAAATAGTTTACATAGTAGTCATGCTGACTTTAACAGAGAAGAAATCCTAGGGAACTGTGCAGTAATGGTCAGGGCTGAGGACTTTTTCCATTTCTAAGCTACAAGGCTGGCCTATTGGCATGTTATGAAGGCAGAAGCCACGAGATTCTTGGGTCAGAGAGAACGCACTTTGCTCCAGCACAACGGCTATCCTATGTGTACATCATGTCTGCCTTGGCTCCCCTCACCTCCAAAGATGCACAGATTATGCAAAGGACAACAAAGGGATGCTGAAGTAGGAACTAAGAAACCCACCTTTGCATCTGGGCCTGTATCTGTTTCCTACCAACCCTACTCTTCTCTCAGAAGGAGACCTTACGTCGTGACTCACGATCATCTACTGCAAGATTGCCCATAGACGGTGAACCATAAGGGAACATGGAAAAGAGTCACCAAGTGCTGTAATAGCAGCATGCCGTGCAGAAACACATGATGACCTCACACCCCAGGTCTCTTCTAGTAGAAGAAAAAAAAGCACATTAATTTCCTTTAACCCATGAATTCCCAATATAGTCAAACAGATGATCACATTCAGTGGAGTGTATTTTGGGAACAGTTGACTTCTATTGTTGATATTGTTGGGTTCCACATTGTGTAGGTGAGTTAGTCCTTCACTATAGGTTCTATGATAGGAAAGAGAATAGTAATACCAAAGGGGATATTTCCACATTAGGAGATTGGGCTCAGTATACCTGGTTTGGCTTGAGAAGGCTCATATTTCTACCCAAATGATTAAGCTGGCTATATGGAGAGGGAACCATGAAAGCTTTAACATAAAAGATGGCCAAAAAACTAGGAAATACAAGTCATTCTGAGTGTCTCATCAAAGGCTAAGTGACCACAGCTTTAGGATCTGTCCAAAGGATGATGTTTCTTAATAGGTCTCACTGCTCTGACCTCAAATCAATCTCCTAGTTTTCAGGAAATTTTATTTTTGGATTCAAAAGAAGCTCATGGAGCCTCGGGAGTTTACACTTTGATATTTTCATGGAAGAATTATTTTTAGTTCTGATATCGCCAAGCCTTCCTGCTCTCCTATTCCCCAAAGACAGTTGAGTTCTAGAAATAGATAACTAGTTAAGAAGAGAAAAAAAATAATGTTCCAGGAGAGTGAATTCTCTCCATCTATCGGTTAGAACGATTTAGTGCTATACCCACAAAGATATAAAACAAAGCAAAACAACAGAAGTCATACACCACGCAGTAGGATGGGAGTAGAAGGAAGATTCCCCAGAACCACTGTGTGCTACTCATGGGACAGCAAAGCAGTGACAAAGAAGGACAGCGCCCTGTTTTTACTGCGCTTGCATTCTAATAGTGGCGACCAATCATAGTGCACAAAATAACGCCACATCATCCTAAGACAGGAAACGGAAGCAGGGGAGGTGATCAGAGTTGACAGGGAGGTCTAGAGGAGATGGCTAGAACAGAGTGCGCTGAGAAAATGGCATTTGGATAGAGAATTGAGAGCAGGTGGGGGGGGGGGTGTATCTCACAGAAGCCTGGAGAAGGTGCTTTCTAAGGGCGAAGTAGCAAGACAGACACTTCTGGGCAGGATTGTGCCTGGCGGGATTATGGAGAAGCTAGGGCAAGCAACTGGAGAAATCAGCAACGAGGCTGCAGTTGTGAGATGTAGGAGACGTGCAGGAAGAATGCCAGAGACCTAATGGTGATACAAGGTCACTGTAAAGATATCAGAGCCTGGCATGTTAGTCTACACCTGTCATCAGCGAGTCAGAGGCAGTTCCAGGCTAGTGTGAACTACAGAGTGAGTCCTGGATTGAAAAACAAAAGCAAGCAAGCAAGGCAACAACAAAAAAGAATATTGTGGGCCAGTGAGAGGCCTCAGTGGGTAAAGGCACTTGCTCACAAGCCTGATGGACTGAGTTTGATCTCCAAGGTAGAAGGAGAAAACAGAATCTCAAAAAAAAAAAAAAAAATTGTCCACTGACTCCTACATGTGTGCCCATATACATAAGCGTAAGCATACGCCCAAATAAGTAGTCTTATGTCAACTTGACACAAGCTGAGCTATCTGAAAGAAGGGAATCTCAGTTGAGAAATGTCTCCATAAGATCCAGATGTAAGGCATTTTCTTAATTAGTGATTGAAGGGGAGGGTGCAAACCATAGTGAGTGGTCGATGCCTGGGCCGGTGGCCCTGGGTTCTATAAGAAAGCAGGCTGAGCAAGCCATGGGAAGCAAGCCAGTAAGCACTAATGCCTCCATGGCCTCTGCATCAGCTCCTGCCTCCAGGTTCCTGCCCTGTTTGAGTTCCTGTCCTGACTTCCTTCAGTGATGGGCTACAATAGGAAAGTGTAAGTCCAAAAAACTCCTTACTCCCAACTGTTTTTTGGTCATGGTGTTTCATTCCAGAATATTAGCCATAACTAAGACAGTAATAAAATAAAACTATTTAAAAATGTTGTACAAGGACATCTATACCTCTAAAGTTTATACAATACCAGAGGAAAAAATAACAAGTAATCCTGTTTGGTAAACTTATTTAAAAGATAAAGTACAGGGTCCTTTGAAATCACAGCTTGGGGTTCTAATACACCCTAGGGGTCTTCCAGAGAGGAATAATGCTCATGTTGAGATGTAGTCCTCACATTAGTCAGGCAAATGGAGATGACGTACTATCTGTGTTGGACAGCGGTGAGCTGCTGTTATTGCTCCAGCATAGCCAGGTGCACTGAGGAAACACAGCCTTGCTATGAGCACACTACGGATGGGATCGAAAGGCAGACAGGCTCACGGTTAAAGCAGAGAACAAGAGAGAGAGAGAGAGAGAGCGGCAATGCAAAGCTTTGGGGACGGCGGGCAGATACACCGCAAAAGTTGTAGGTTATGTAAGAGTTCGGATTTACCTGAGAGCACTAGAGAGCCAGAGGTGACCACCGGGGAGATTAATGCTCCAGTGTATATTTTTGAAAGATCACTCCTGACGGAGAGCGGGGAGCTCATGGGGAGGAGCACGCTGGAGCAGTTACCACCATCAGCTGGTAGTGGGCCAGAGAGCAGGCATCAGTGCTGGCAGCTCTGAGTATAGTGCGGACACACCTGAGCCATTTAGGAACTGCAATAGGAGCGATTTTGTATGTTTGACCGAATGTGGCATCACGAAGAGAGAGGTTAAAATAAGAAAAGGTCAAGGCTTTCACCCAAATGTCTGGTGCATCTCACTTGACGCATTGTCATGCCTTTGACACTGAGCACCACAGGAATAACAAGGTAAGAGATGGCTTGGGACACGCAGAGCCTGATACTGATTTAACTCAAAGAAGTATTTCCTGCATTTTCTTTTTGGGTACTCTCTCCACCAAGTGAAAAATGTAGAGACAACCCAACCACACGTCATTCCTTGGGTGGATTAGTTTAATCTCCACACTTTAACGGAGAAGCGGTATTTCCAGACAGCAGTCCCTACTGATCTATATCCCTGTTAGGAACTTGGTGATTTCATACACCGGCCTGAAAGACTCAGCATTTTCTAAAGCTGAGCACGTGGCGCCACCTTCAGGTCAGTTTTGGCAAACCTTCCTAAACCAATCTGACTGTGAGCTGAAGGTTTCCACCCAGCGACTCTGACTCCATCTTGTTCTGTAATTGGGCTGAGAACAGGGCTCCTCCCAAGTCCAGTTGTCAGGCCGAGCTTTTGTCTTCAGGAGAACTGAATTTTAACACAGGAAATAGAAAAAAATAGAAGCAGCTTCTTCTTCAAAATTATTCTAGTTTAGTATCTGCGATCTGGAAAACAGGCTTCGGTGTGGGGGTAAAAACTGCAAGAGGAAATTACCGCCCGTGGCTGCAGGATTTCTGCCTCCTTGCGCAGTTTCTATGTAGCTGCCCTTGGTATGCAGGAATTTTGTTCTGCCTTAAATATTAGCCAGCTAGAACCTAACAAAAATTCTGTAATCTAACCATTAGACGAAGGTCACTTGTCTGATTTTTACACTCAAAATTTTGATTTAGAATGTATACAAATGTATACAAACCTCATAAATGTATACAAACCTCACCCTAAAAATGAAAGGCTGTGAATAAGAATCGCTATTATTCCCAGGACTAACCGCACAAAGACGCTATAACATATTGGGAATTTGACAATTTGGCTGTGGTCTTGGGTACCGCCGATGATGCTATAAAGGTGAGTTCTAGGACCAAATTCTCTTTAGGATTTACTGTCTGGATGAACTCTTCCCTCCTCTTCTCAGGTGGAATGTGTCTCTTGTGGCATAATCCTGAAACTGAGCCTCCATCAAAAGTCAACCTAACAATCTCAGCAGAAGGTTTGAAGTTGAGGGCTGAACCTGAAGTTCCCCGAAGTGTAGAACTCCTTGCTAGGCTCTCAGTGGTTCTGCAGTTGCCATGGTCTGGCCTGGGAAGCCCTGACAGGATAACAGAACGCAATTCTAAGGACTCCAGAGAGGATGTTTTCAAGAGGTTGGGCCTCCCTGAGACCAAGGTCTGCTCAGCTAGAAAACCCCCTCTTGCCTCATCACAGTGTTTATTACATAAAGGCCAGAGATGAAGGGACCATGGTCCCTGAAACAAAGAAAACAGCACATGCTTAATAGGGACAAAACCTAGTAACATATTTCACACTGTGCAAGCAGCCAGTTTTTCACACTTCTGGTTTATCCTGTTATAAAAATGACCATCATGATGAGCGTCAGCTCATGTTCAGTGGGGATCAGAGAATGTTGTCTCATGGAGGCGCACTGGCCCCTGTGGGACCTTCCCCAGCACAATGGCATGCTGTACCAGAGCACTGCAGCACACTGGGCATCTTGGGTTGACTGCTCCTGCATCTGTTCGTCCTCCCTCCCTCCTGACAGCATGCTGTATCCTGTAGGTTCGCAGGACACTGCTCTTTTGTCCATGATTCAGCAGCTCCTGACCTTTTGGCCTTTTCATAGCCAGTCTTAGGATTTTGCCACTGTTGTTTTCAAAGGTCTTTTTTTATGAAGTTTTTCTTTATTGAAAAATTTAAACCTGCACATATTTTATGAGTATCATTACACTAGTCTTAACATTTCACATGCTTTGAGTGAAAATTGTATATTTTAAGCGATATGATACCAACACTATTTTGCTTATAAACCCATTTTGTAGTCTTGTAAAATTCAGTTAGGTGTGTGTAGGCTCAATTTTCTTAACAATTATGTTTTATTATGAACTTATTAAACAAGCTTACCTCCCTTACAATCTGACTAGCCTAAATAAGAGGGAAAGGATATTAAAGAACACAATAATGAAACCTTAAGGATATCAGTTCCAAGGAACGATTCTCCTGGCGAAGTCAGCAGGACTTCAGTAAACCCACAATTCAACCAAGGTTGCTGCTGGAACCTGGAACAGCAGCCGGAGCCCAAAGCCTTGAAGGCTTCCCTGGAGCAGATCTTTCTAGGAGTGTCTCTCCAAGTGTTGATGAACAGCCCAAACAATCTAAGTCCTCTATAAAGCCTCCTGTTTTGGACACACACACACACACACACACACACACACACACACACACACACACA
>OU015750.1:52604364-52614400 GCA_907169655.1 Acomys percivali
ACACACACACACACACACACACACACACACACACACACACACACACACACATATATCCTCTCAGAGTCTCTACTAGGATGTTTTCAACTGGCACGAAGTGGTTTGACTTCTAAGGAGATAAACATCACTGCTCTTTCACTAGTCTGTTCCCCATCCCACACTTGGGATCAACACAAAAACATGTTTATCTCTCCTACAGGTGTTCTTTTCTCTAGGAGAATTTTCATTCCTTGAAGGCAAAGCAGCTATAAATTGATTTGTCCTGTGAACTAGAGGATAGCAACAACAACCACAGGAAAGGTAGAAATATCCCCTGCATATGAAAGTGAATATTCAGGTATGAGCCATAGCCCAAGCCAGGTTTATCAGATCTTGATTACAATGCTGATTTTGCTGAGCTAAGCAGATGATAGCTCCTCAACAATTACTCGCCATACACGAGTCCCAGGGAGTCAAGATGTAATGATGAAGTTAGCCGTTTGAAGCACCCAAGTAAAAGACAGTGTTAGGTTTATGCTGAATATCCAGACCAAAGGCAAAGTTCCATGTCTTGGTCCAAAAGCAAGAAAAGAAAAGTGCAGTCACCTACATAAATCATTGAACATTTCTCTAAGATTTAGAGACACGTGTTTTTTATGTCTTTAAAAGCCAGAAGAAGGTGGCACTTGAAGTCCCATCTAATGAGCCTCTTTTTTGAATGAGTAAAATGCCTGTTCTTAGCACATGCAAGGGGAAAGTACTTATGAAGAAGCCGTCTTAGATAGATGTTAGAGTGCAGCCATTTCAAGCAAAGACTTTGCCCAAGAGGTAGTCATGGGAAGTTGAAATGTCAATTCATAACATTCCTGACTCTGACATGAACTCTGGTGCCCCATATTTGACCACTTCCCCATGGTGGGGAGGCCTGGTGGCACTCAGAGAAGGAATAGGCAGGCTACCAAGATGAGACTTGATAGGCTGTGACCATATGGTGGGGGAGGAGGTCCCCTTCTGTCACAGACCTAGGGGAGGGGAGTAGGGTGAAAGAAGGAGGGAGGGAGGAACCGGAGGAGACAAGTAATGGGATAACAATTGAGATGTAATTGGAATAAATTAATAATAAAAAAAAGCATGACACCCCCAGGCAAGGCATAGTGGCACACACCTACAAATGCAGCACTCAGAAAGGCAGAGTCAGTCTGATTGCTGAGTCCAAGGTCAGCCTGGTCTACAAAGTGAGTCCAGGACAGGCAAGGCAACAGAGAGAAACCTTGGCTCTAAAAACAAAAAAAGAATGACCCCCAGAAGCTCTTACAGGTTGGCCTTGTGGAGAAGGTGAGCCCTTGTTGGAGGAAATGTGTTACTGGGGTGGAAGGCTTCGAGGTTTCAGAAACCCAACTGGGCCCAGAGTCAGTCAGTAAGTCTGTCAGTCTGTCTCTCTCAATCTCTCTCAACTTCTTTCTGTCTTCTGTATGTCTCTGTCTCCTCCCTCCCTTCCTTGCTCCTACACACACACACACACCACACACACACACACACCACACACACCACACACACACACACACACACACACACACACACACACACAATCTCTTTGTCTTTTTCTGTCTGTGCCTCTCTGTCCTCTCTGTCCCTCTCTCCCTCTCCCTCCCTCCATCCCTCCCCTCCCCTCCCCTCCCCTCCCCCCACTTGTGGATCAGGGTTCATGTCTCGGCTCCTTCTCCAGTACCACTGCTGTGTGCTGCCGTGCTCTCCGCCATGATGATACAGACCAAGCTTCTGAAACTGTAAGCCAGCCCCCAATTAAATGGCCTCTTTGTAAGAGTTGCCTTGGTCATGGTGTCTCTTCACGACAACACAACAGTGACTAAGACAACTCCCTAAAGAGTTTTGTTGTGAAATAATTTGTTTTTTTAAGGAAAGCTATAATATGTGCCGTGAAAAGACAGATGCTTTCAGCCCCAGGTTGATCAGCCGTGGAGGGTACAGCTAAGATTGCATGATCTAGATTTAGATTTTGTGGTTCTTGTGTGACTTTAGCCAAGTTGCCAAATGTCCTAACTTGTTTTCTCGTCTGCAAAGTGGGGACTCTCACAACGCCCATGGCCTAGGTTTGCAATACAGGGTCACAGATTTTTGTTAGTGTAAAGCACATGGCTTTGGGTGTATAATTAAATAATAAATGATGCTATTAATGCAACAAAGAATTTATTTTTAATGCTCATAAATTATACATCACTTTAAAGAGGCTTAGACACGGCCAGCATTCAGAGACCCTGCTGTGAGGGTTAGGCCAATGTTTGGAACCAGCATTTAAGGAGATAGTGGAGGAAGTTTCTAGATCTGGCAACTGAATCTCTGTGGCTCTGACGAAAGACAGTCCATCACGGTTTGGTGGCCTCACTAGAGATAAAGCTGAAAGGAAAAGCAACTCACAAATGAAGGGAGGGGATAATGAAGAAAATGAAAGGTTTTCTTTGTTGAAAAAGAACCGTGGATGGTGGTGGAAAAATAACTAAATCCGTGGTTATGTACACCACAGAATTCCACTGAAAGTGTCTGTTTTAAGGATACTAGATGCAAGCATATGCAAGTGCCGAGACATAAGGGGCACCATACAGAGAAAATGTTTCTTGTTTCCTGTTCACGCTGCAGAGCAGTGCAGTGGGTCCCAGGTAAGCCTCTCTCTCCTCTCTGGCTTACTTATGGATCTCCCCTATGCAGACCCCATGGGCCACCTCGAAGGCTTGTCTACTCCAATCAACCAGAGAAGGTGATGACAGGAAAACTGGAGGTAGTGATTTTCTACAGGACCCGGTTCTGTGAACGCTTACCATTTGTCAGACATTTTACCAGGTAGAACCTAATCTTACAGCTTTACCCACATCTATCTGTATGCCCAAGAGAAAAAAAATACAGGTTTTGAAACACAACATAGCCTGTGCCTTAGGCACTGTTATACAAAACAACTCTACTGGTTTTTCTTAATATAAAGCAATGCAAATGCATAATCCATTTAGGAACAAGAGAAAAATGGAATCACACCTAGAAATCTGGGGATAATTGGGCTACCTACCTCTTATAACTTCTGAATAAAGACATGAGGATTAACTTTTAAGCAAATGGCAATCCATCTTCTTCAGCAAGCCCTTCCATGTTAGATTTGCAGTAATAGTAACTAGCACTGTGTTCGAGGAACCATGCTGAAAGATGGATGCACACTATCCATTTATTTAGGATATTAACAAACTGAATGTAGAACTGAGATAAGCCCAGCCCTGGGAGACTGAAGAAAGGGATCATCGTGAATTCAAGACAGCATGGGCTACAGAGTAAGACCCTGACTCAAATAACCCAACTCCTGTATTTCAAGGAAGGTCTGCGGCACCCAAAATAATAGAATCAGGAAGTAAAAGAGCAAAGATTCAGACACGGTTTTGACTCTCAAAATCACCAGAATCTGTGGCCTCCAGTGGCTTCTTTTCACTCTTTTTTGAGTTTCTTAACATGCTCACTTGAGATGTTGTTCGTGTGTATCGCTGAAAAGGGTGACATTAAGTTTAGATCACTATTAGCTCATGTCTCTCATGAAGTAGTTGCAAGGGTCAAAATAGCTTCTCTTTGAACCCTGAAAGGTTGGTTCTGTCAGCCACAGCCCCTCTCCGACTGTCTTTCTTCTTGGACATCTTCTTGTAGGCCTTTAAAGAAAGAACAGTGTGGTCTTCCTCATCATGTAGAATCATGTTGCACCATATAAATGTGGGCCTAGTGTTAGTTTTACACCACTTTTGACAGTAGTCAACAAAAAGTGTATATTCAAGGGTTCTTAGGGTTCCCACTGAGAAATTTGGTAAACAGCTCTTTATAACCATTCCTTTTCAAAATAAATAAAGGAATGGCTCTGCATGTCTTCATGGCATCCAGGGATCTGTACTTACTAGCTTCAGAGGCTCACCATCCTTTTTGGGCTAAACATGAAACTTTATTATCTATTTGAGTCAGAAAACCATGATATGTAATACACTTGGAAATTTAGAGATAATAACAGTTGAACATTTTACAATGAATTAATAATTCAGATGGAAAGATTCTGTTAGAATAAGGTCTCTGTCCATTTTTTTGTTGTTGTTGATTACTTCTAATTCAAAATTGAAATTAGAGATAGTCATGGTGGCACATGCCTATAATCACAGCAGTCTGGGAGGCAGAGGCAGATAGATCTCTGTGAATTCGAGGCTAGCCTGGTGTACAAAGTAAGTCCAGGACAGCCAAGGCTACACAGAGAAACCCTGTCTCTAGGGGAAAAAACTGAAATTAGCCTAATATTAACATTAAAATGCATCTTATCCTTTTCATTACAATTCTTGAAGCATAGTTAGTTATATATCTCACCTTAGGTATAAAATATGGATTATACAGTATGATAGCACTACCTTATAAATGTCTTTTAGGTATACACACACAGATATGTACATGCATATAAGCCTATACAAAGAGCACAGTAAAAGAATACAACAGTACAAGTATAAAACAGTAAAACTTAATAGAAATTGGCAATTGACAGCCCAAGATGGGAAGTGAAACAGACTAATTAAACTTACCCTTCTTCTTTTTATTCAATATCTTGAACCACATACTTACCTATGCTCTGTTGAACTACAAGTAAGACCATTCTCTTCTGTTAATGTCCCTTTCTTTGCCAAAATCTCTATAAAGAGATAATGACAAAAAAATTTATGAGGGTAAGATAGAGACGCAAATTCCTGGGGCATATTGTTGGGAAGATGAAGACTGTTCATTTGGGAGCTATCTGCTCCTTTATTACCTGAGAAGGAAGATGGGGTGGTAATTGACATGTGGTTCTTGACAGATGTTGACAAGGGAAAAACATGTAACTAAAGCCCTTGGAGTTTTTGCAAGGAATGATTATGATGCCTGTCTCCATGTTCCATAACCTCCAGGGTACAATCAAATAGCCCCCCTTACCCTAGCCAAGCAGGCATCTAGGAAGACGCCATTGGACTGTATCAGCACCTGGCTGAAGATCAGAATTCTCTCATCTCACATAAAAGGCATACCCAACAGAGACCACTGTGTGGGGGGTTGCTTTCATGTACTCTACTGCTAATCTCTCCTGAAATAGATATAGTGTTATGGAGAAAGAATTCAGCATGTGAATTCTTTTTAACTTTCAGAGCTTGTATCTGGGCTTGCATTATATGATTAAGCAGTTTATTGTTTTGTTCCAAAATAGTACCCATATTTTTACTTGATAAAATAGCGTGGTGCTAGAATTATTAACAAACATGCTATTAGGATAGCATTACACAAGAATAAAAATTAGATTTAGAAAGGGAAGTTTTCTCCATTTTTGCTAAACATCCAGATGAAAAATTGAAACACTGAACATCACACAGATGTTCTACATATCCAGATGCTATACAGAGAAAAAAGAAGCTCTATTAATCTTTGTCTTCAATTCTATACTCATTTTGCAGACATCAAAAAATAATGTAAAATATAAGTATATATTTTAAAATAAAATACAAGCAAAACATAGTAATGCTAGTTTTACAATTTCTTCCATATATCTCTAGTAAAATAATGATGTTTAGGGTCTTACTTAAAAACAAATTATTCCTTATAAATAAAATATCACATTGATCTGATTTCTTTTCACATTCTTTTCTTCTGACTTATTAGACTTGGTACTTCTGTGGTATTCTTAAACAGTAAGATGAAACTTTCATTTGCTTTCCCCTAAATTTTTCAAGTTTCCCTCCTCTCTTGCCATTCATTCTAGTAGTAGCTTTGTGGGTCATCCATGACCTGAGAGCAGGTGCATATCAGAGTGGAAATTACAGAATTTTAATTTGGTTTCCAAAGAGAAAACTGTGGTGACTATATACAAAATAAAAACAGGTACCCTTTCTTTTACCCATAGATTGTAAACTAAAGCCCACACTTCCCTTGACAGTGCAAGGGCAGATGCTGCAGTCATGACTGCATCCCTCGGGTTGGGTGGCTCAAACATGTTTACGGAATCACGGAGCTCCACCTCCCTTCCCTCTCTCCCAGGGCCCTCACCACTTCATAGCCAAGCAGAGGGAGCAGCCTTTGTTTACAACACTGGCTTTCTTAAGACAAAAAGAGGGAACAGGCAATGGTGAATTATACAACAGCTTTTGAAATTTCTGCTCAGAGCCACCCACGTCATTTGCACTCAAAAGTAAGGAGACAAAGCAATTTATCCAGTCAAGCCTGATATCTCCGCGTCAAGCACAAACCTGTCAGAGTGGAAGGAGCCTCACAGGGAGAGGCCTGGGTGGGAGGGGCAGCAAATATTTTCACCTTAATAATTGCTTATCGCAGCTATCATTTTAAGTATGTATATATGCTTAATTGTTCCAGGTTACTGGTTTATATATACCAAACATAATTACTCACTTAGGACATTTTTCCATTTGTGAGACTTCTAAAATGAGAGAAACAGTAATTCAGACCTTGGGACCGAAAAGTAGAGTCCTGAAGCCTTGGGTGTTCCCAGATAGCTATGCAGATGAGAGTGGGATCAGATTCAAATTAAGGAACAACAAATACAGGGAACTGATCTCTTCTTTGTAAAATTAGGGGGAAACTGTGAGGGAATGCTTTATGTGAATTGTTTGAGTTGGAAAGTAAACTAGTCAATATGACAAGCAACATTTCAGCGCCCTTAACAGTTTATACTTTGTGTTTGACTTCATGCTTCGCATATGCACCTGTGGAACCATCACAGTGGGAGGTGATGACGCTGATGTTGGGTTTAAAGGACTTGCCCATGTTTCCTGGAAGTGTGAGAACCAGGATTTGAGCATCCTTTTGTATTCTATACATAGTAGTCGTAGATGTTGAAAGAAAGACAAGCGAGGAAAAGCATGTAGACAGTAGCCCCTATCTGGGAGGACAGGCCAGAATAACAGCCTGGGCACAATGTGTAGAATTCCACTCTGTGTGGAATTCTTCTATATGAGAAAACATGAATGAAAAAGAAGCTGTCTGGAAGGAACTTTTGTAATAACTTTTAAAACACATTCTCTGAAAAACATAATACATATATACAGCATATTCTGGGGGAGGCCAGTACATCTTACCTCACAGAGCTCATAGTTGTTGGAAATAAACTCTCCTTCTGTTTCATTAAGTGGAACGGCATTTGGGACCAACCTTGCTTTCATCATGGTGTACAGACCTGTAATTTTTTTTTTTTTTTTTACCAGATCCACTGAGGAACACAGAACCATGTACAAATCTCTGATTTAATGCAAGCACTACATCCTGAAGGGTGGTACTTTATACTTGCAAAGGCTCTCAAGTCTCAGACACACCTTTAAAAGCTATTCCAGGGCTGGAGAGATGGCTCAGCAGTTAAGAGCACTGACTGCTCTTCCAGAGGTCATGAGTTCAATTCCCAGCAACCACATGGTGGCTCACAACCATCTATAATGTGATCTGATACCCTCCTCTGGCATGCAAGTCTACATTCAGGCAGAGCTCTGTATACATAATAATAAATAAATCTTAAAAAAAATAAATAAATAAAAGCTATTCCAGCTCTCCTGGAGGCTGGCATTTCTGCATCGTGTGCATGTGAGCTCAGTGAATCCCATCGTCATGAGTCTAGTCTGGATACTGTGGTGTATGATTAGCTCCACGGATGTCATTGCTATGGATCCAGTTCTATGCATCTTTCTCTAAAAAGAGCTAGCCCTGCCTAAGGTGCAGTATTTCTAGGGTGCACAGTATCAATTAGTACCTAAGTGGCAGAGCTGGGACTCCGCAGGAGGAGTAAGAGAACTATACACAAAATAGGTGTTATCCCAGTGATGGTGAGCCATCGGCTTTCTGTCATACACGTGGCCCATGATATACATTCTGCCACGGATGTTTGATCTCATTAAGACACAGAGCCATGCCAGGGCCTCGGTGTTACACTTTGGAGGCTAAATAATTATATTTGCTATAGAAATGGGTCTCCATGGTGACGGGGCCCATAAACAGCATCATTCGTTGTCATTTTATGCAGGTACTATAATGCTAGTCCTTTGGTGGTCCATGACAAAGAATAGCTAACATCAACCGGCCAAGTTATTTTGTGGACTTGGTTGCTTAATACCACTGTAAAGATAAATGTTTTCTACTAGTCCTTCCTATGCAGTACAAAAAAAAAATCCATATTTTATTAAGGCTACAGGCCTCATTTGCCTTGGCTAAACCTCCTTTCTTGTACTAGTCTAGTACGTTAGTCTCCAAGACCCTAAGAGTTGGCCACTGCACTGGGATCCTTCCATAGTCTCATCTTGAGCTACTTCTTGTACATCCCAAAGACAGTCAGACTCCTCACTCTTACCTTGGCCTGTTTGTTTCTCTGCCTCTCAAAGCCGCACTTTGGTGTGTCTCTAATGAGATCATTTTCTGTGTGTGTTTCCTTGTTGGAGGACAGGTTTGCTTTAGCTCAGTCTTTGAAGGTGTGGCCCATGGTCATGTGGTTCAGTGATTCTGGGACTGTGGTGCAGCGGAACATCATGGCAGTGGGAGTGTGTGTGGAGAAGCGGTGTGTTTACCTCAGTCATGAGAAGGACCAGGGCAAGACATAGGCCTCAAGGACATGCCTCCCCAGGGACCTAGCTCCTACATCTACGCTCCATTTTGCACATTCCATTTCCTCCTCCAGTTGACTTAAAATCTTAACCCACCAATAGATTAAACCATTAATTATGTCAGAATCTTCATGATCTAACTGTCCCTGGAAATGAACTCACAAACAAAAAACATTGTTTGTTTGTTTTTTAACAATTTCTTTGGTTCTCAATAAAGTTAACTTGAAAACCAAAATTAACTATAACACTGTCCATTTTCATTAAATAATGTCTTGTTCTAGTCCTGAGCTATGAGGCTCTGACAGTCTGAGGTATAGCTATATTTTAATTCTTAATTATGAGAATCTTTGAAAGCCCTTTTCAAAATGGCATTCCTTATACTATAGCTTGTAAATTTCACGTTTTCTGTTTTTATCTTTTTTTTTTTTTTACATGTTCTTTGGGTGACTCAACTGCTAGAATTCCATATTATAATCAAAGAGCAGATACAATAAGCATCCTTTCTCAAGATAGAAAGCTTGACAGCATTCATGAGTATATTATTTCAGTGCACATTGCTTTTATCTGATTTTAAAATGTATACAAGTGCAGTTCTTGCTCTCTCTCTCTCTCTCTCTCTCTCTCTCTCTCTCTTTCTTTCTCTCTATTTCATTTGGCTAGTTCCCCATTGTACTGCCACTCAACAACCATATTATACGTAAAGGAACACGTGCCCATGCCTTTCATTACACAACAGAACACAGAACACAATTGGGTGGGCAACAATTTCTGTGATTTAGGAATACTAAGAATTAAAGATGCCAAAGAAGAGGAAATATAGTTATATTCATTTTTTTTTCCTGAAAGCCTGCCACCTGTATGGACCATTAGGTAAGACGTTGGAAGTAGAAATGACAAGGAACCAAATTTGGATTCAACTGAAACACAATTTATAACAAAGCTATACAAATGCAAAGCTATGTTAAGGTACCATTGATCAGAGGATAACACACAGGTGTGCTTCCAAATGAAGCCGCTTGATGTAGCCTACAGATGCTTTAACATTCACATACGAGCGAGGGAGAAGGAAAGCCTCCCCCCAAATAGGCAGCTCAGTCTCCATGTGGGTCCCACAATATGGGGAGTAGGGGCTGCCTCTGACATGGACACTGTTGCCCACTCATTGATCACTTCCCTAGTGGGGTGGCCTTGCCAGGCCACAGAGGAAGAGGATGCAGGCAGTCCAGATGAGACTTGAGAGGCTGGGGTCAGATAATAGGGGAAGAGGGTTCCCCCTTTCTGAGGGCTATGGGAGGAGGTAAGAGGGAGGGAGGGTGGGGCTGGGAAGAGACGAGGGAGGGGACTACAATTGGGATGTGAAGTAAATATTAAAAGAAGAAGAAGAAGAAGAAGAAGAAGAAGAAGAAGAAGAAGAAGAA
>OU015750.1:52614410-52654755 GCA_907169655.1 Acomys percivali
AAGAAGAAGAAGAAGAAGAAGAAGAAGAAGAAGAAGAAGAAGAAGAAGAAGAAGAAGAAGAAGAAGAAGGAAGAAAGAAAGAAAGCCAGCCCAGGGCCAGGCAATGGTGGTGCTCATGTTGAATCCTAGCACTCATGAGGCAGAGGCTGGCCTGGTCTACAGAGTAAGTTCCAGGACATCTAGGACTACACAGAGAAACCATGTTATTAACCCCACCCCCAACTCTAAAAAGAAGAAGGAGAAGAAGAAAAAGAAAAGAAAGCAGAGCAACATGGTGAAAAGAACACAAGTTTAACACAGAACTAAAAAGCCATGACTGTTTTGCGGAATTACACCATTTTTCTCCTGGATGAGTGGGTGTAACAGTAATGCCATCTTGAGCAAGGCTGTATACAGTTAAAGTATATGTCTAATAGAATGGCCAGTGCACAGCTGTGGTTAATGAAATTTCTTCTTATATCTGATTTTACACAGTTAAGCTTTATGAAGCTGCCAACATTTGACCTTTTTAAGCAATAAAAATGGCCATTTCCCATGACTTAATCTGGTATTATTAATGAAACTGGGTATAATTGAGGCTCAGCAGCTAACATGTCTAATATTCCAATTCAGGAGTGGGCATTTACAAATCCTTTGCTTTCTAAGGATGACCAGCTATTTTTATTTAATTTTAGTATGATAAAGGAAGGAGAACTTTCACTTTGGGTGTTCAAAGCTCTAAGTGATTAAGATTGGTTTCTGAGCTCTGCCCTATATATTGGATGTGGTTTGTTGGCTTAGAGAGAATTCTAAGACTCATGTGGCAAGGATGCCTATCTTAGAAGCTGGCATGTGTGGATACTTAAGCGATTATACTACCATCTCTCATTTCCCAGTCATTTGCCGTGACAATTAATGCAGTTTACTTCCAAAGAACAGAGCTAATCATGTAGCTAGATGTTGTATTTATACACTTGCTCTTTGGAGAAACTTGGAGTAGAATAGGGATGGACAATATTTTTATATACCAGAAAATATTCATATATTGCAACATAATACACCAAGGATTAGAGTCTTGGGGTTTATAATGCACTATGGATAAAATGAGAACTGCATTTTCTGTATCTTTAGCTACTACTGAAGTTATGTAGATCCATATGAAGCATACACACAGGTGCATTTTAAAGCAATCTATTGCCTATCATGAGAAAGTGTTTGGGACTTTAATTATAACTTGTTGGGAAAAACCATCTATTTACCTGTCTGTTGATCAAATTTTCTAAATTATGGCAGAGGAAAAATATAGATACCAGTCTTACTTAAAAAGAAATAACAATAATTTACTTATGTGAGAAAATTATAGAGTATACATAGTAAGTTATAGTGGGCAATACTTTGGTAAACCATGTGTGTAACAATTATATGATTATTCTAGAACATACATTTATAATCATTCATAGTAAAATAAACAAAGCAATCCTAGTATTTTGATTCTCAGGAAACATAAAATAAGTTGATATTAGCAAAACATTTCTTTACCTATAAAAAGTGATTAATGATGACTAATAATTTATCACTTAATAATTTTATAGTTTAAACTGTAATCCGACACATAATCAGAGCTATCACTGTTGTTTTGATGATATAGGCCAGCAACTCTTATCTTTTTGTCTTTAATTTTCCCCAGAGATCACTGAAGATTGGGAGTACAAATTCTATGTATCAACATGAAGAAGAAAGAAAAAAAACGGTACCACTGTTGGTGCAGAAACAGACAGATGACTGAAGTCAGAAGTGGCACATCCATCGACTGCAAGTGTCAATGTCCAAACCATGAGGCAGAAATGGTGAGAGAGGCACACATGGACTCTACTTCCCAATTTGGGGACTGAAGCCAGGTAGAGATGTGTTGCCACAGTAACCATAGGACAGCCTCAGGAACCACAGAGCCTTTTGTTTCCTGACATCTAACATAGAGGCAACAGAAGAGTATAAGTGACCAGACCTCTCCAATGTGACCAGACTAGAACTCACTACAAGCTGACTGAGATAACAAATTCCATTTCCCTAGAAGGCATGGCATGGAGGCTGAGGGCACAGAGAGTCAATGGGCCGAGCCTAGGTAATATTTTCTGTGTGTTTTTCTTATTTCAGTGCAGGACAGAACCAATAATTTAAATTGCAAAATATGGTGAATATCAACACTAGTCTTTGTGACGGAAGTAATAGCTCTTGAATTACTTTTAGTTAGTAGCATATAGGACTGAAATGCTGTTCTCTGTCCAATAAACTAGGGAATGGCTCTGTTCAACCCCTGACTCAGTCCAATGGAGAGATGCACCGAATGAAAGGGAAAGAGAGGTTTGACTGAACAGTTTACAAGTCTGAAACCCTCTGAACTCTAGCTCACCTTCCATGAGAACACACACACTTGCCTTTCCTGGGCCTGTCCTGATGTACAGTCACTTCTCTTGTTATCTGGGAGGCAGAGAGGCACCATCACATCGATTCCTCTCCTTAGCCACCAAATACACATTTCCAGCTCCAGTCTGGCTGTTCCACTTATCAACAAGTAGAACTCCCAACATTTCCTAGTGGTTATTGTATTAATCTGCCAGCTTTCTCCAACAGGAAGCTTTCCCCCCTGATATTATCTAAATTTTCCTCTACCTAACTCCATCTTACTGTTCACTCCCATAGTTATCTCTTCGAATACTGCAAAACATTATCAACTCCTTTGTCTGCCTCCTATTTTTAGACCTGATTTGTTAAGTCCATATAGTCAATGGTTTAAATTTAGCTCCTCTTAAGTTTCCCCCATTAGTCATTGAGTGTGTCACTCCCTTAGTCATTTTTGTTGCTTGCTTGGTTTTTAGTTTCGTGATGCTTGGCCTTAAGAGCAAAAACAGCATTCCAGGGACAGCTCATAAGGGTGGAGTCGACAGATGAAACGGGTCTACATACTACTTAGAAATAAGACTTAGAAATTAGTCTTAAGTTTTAATTCTTTTCCAAGCTATGTTCCTTCCATCTTACCTGACTACTTTTGAGTTCATAGTAACATGAATTCCCATGATGCATTGCCACTCTGACTTCAACACTATGCCTTGAACAGTTGGAAATACTGATACAGTTGATAAACAAATGAAAAAGTTAATGGTTAAAACAATGCTAGTGTGGTTGGTTGTAAATTATTTTATAGAATTATGAAATACTTTAACTTTCTACTATTTTAAAAAAGATCTCATCATAAATTATAGTCAGGTAGTAGAAGTATGGGTGGATAGATGGATAGATAGATAGATGATAGATAGATAGATAGATAGATAGATAGATAGATAGATAGATAGATAGATTTAAATCTGACAGCATATAATCTCACCCCATAAGATATCTGGCCTGGAAACTGATGTGAGAAATGTGATACCTGTTCATACTTTACTCTTTGTGCTTCAAGACGATGTCATATAATGTCATGGGTAGCACCCAGGTACTCCACTACTTGTGCCTGTAAGGACAGCTGCTGTTTAAATGATTTTATCTTCACCTTTGCTTCAAGTTCTGACATTGAGGAGCTCTCCGGAAACCCACCAGGATAGCCCTGAGGACTTTCACATAACCACCACAATCCCAAAGAGTGGGCAGTTGACCTCTTGCCCTTGTGATACTCACTATAGGTCAATAACCAATGCCTGTCTATGTGAGAGTTTTGCTGTGGTTGTTTATCCCCGCACACATTTTCCTTTATGCATTTGCTATTTGGGCTTTACAGGAAATTGTGAAGTTGGACACTTGGTGGCGCTGTAGTAAATAGCTTGATTTTCTTTTGTATTTTTTCCACCACCTTCTTAGCTTTTGTTTCTAAACGGCAGTTGCATGAAATATGCTCATGTCTTACAATTCTGCTGCAGGAGAAATGATTTAATGGCTCTTGACTTCTGGATTAATTTTGAGCATTAGAAATATTGTAAAACAGATCCTTGCTAATAATGATCATTATTGTAATGACTTGGGGCATAATCATTTACCAACATTAGCCAAGTGATTAAAATCCATCATGAGGTTAATTTGAAAAGATCTAGCTCCTTTGCAATCAATGGCTAATGATATTAGCCTCATTTGTGTGGGGCCAAAATTTATCATTCTAGGACTCTGAGCTTTCACTCTTAGATTTCCATCCACTCTTGCTAACACACGCCATTTATGCCCATTGTTTACCAAGCATGAGCATTTCCTATATTAGTGCTGGATAGGGCCATATGGTGTACAACATACAGGCAGGCATCATTTTTTTATGACCTGCTCTTTCACAGTTTATTATTTTATAAAGCAAGTGGCCTTAATGAATGTTAAAATTAATAGTGATGGTCAGTTATACCTGAAGGAAAAGGAAAGCGTTTGGGCTTTATGACTCTTTTCTTTCCTTTTTCATAATTTTATCAAGCATAGATATAGTTAGAGTTATCAGATTTTAGTTGGCATAATATTATCATTAGCTTTTTAATAATGCCTTTTAAATACATCTGCTCCTAGAAACATTCTTTTAAACTTTTCATCCAACCAAAATAAATCACTTTAAATTTTTATCCTCAGTGATACTGCCTTTCAAGTTTAAATTTACTTCCTTCCTGTTGTCTCACCTGATGAATCATGAAAACTGCTGCAGTAAACACCGCTCTACCAGGTAAGATACTGCATCACCTCACTGATCTTTCTTCTAAAACTCGGTAATAAAGATAAAAGGGGAAGACTAGCACAGGTGACCATGAAACTATGGAAGGGAAAAAAGTAAACATATCTACAGTAAACCAGGAGTTTCCCCTCAAAAGAAAGAAGCAAGTAAACACTTCATACTGAGCAGAGGTTATCCCACCTCAGGTTCAACGGTGTGACCTGCAGTCATGGCCACATAAGCTGTTTTCTCCTCAGACGAGGCCAGGGCCGCTGTTACCACTCTTCACAGAGCTGAGAGATGCCTGGTTAGGAATGACAAGGCCTGAGGTTGTTTAGAGCATGGGAAAGGCCTGTCAATCAACTGGAACACGCCAATGTGGAAAATAAATTCTCATTCTCTCATCAGCTTCTTCCAACTGCTGAAAAAAATGCAGATTTCTAAAATACTGGGCTGGACTAGGACACTAGGACAGCATGTTTGGATAGGCAAAGGGTGAAAAGGAAATTCTTAGGAAAGTCAAATAATTTAAATATCACATACAAGTTTTGCAGTAATAATTAATTCAAGTGAAAACTGCAAACTTTTGGTCAACTTCTAGACACCCTCGTTCCCCTGAGCTGCAGCCACTGCCCTTCCTCCTCCCTCTGTTACTCGCTCAAAACTGTGTGCAGTGCGCTCTCCACAGAAGAGACAGCGATTCACCTGAGTGAGAGAGACTCTCCCGACGTTTCATACTGTTTCTGTTCTCACACCAACTAGTAACAATACAACTCTAACTAGAATGGCTTTTAGTTGAGAGTGATGTCTATACAAGGATTTAGCATGGAATGTGGGAATGGAAGCAACTGTAAGAAAAAGGAAACAGATTGGGAAAACTAAAATTCCTCATAAGCTCACAGCCAGGCAGTACAAAGAGAAAGTGAACACATCTTGTTAGTAGTTCACACTATTATACACTTTTGCACCCCAAATACCTTTAAAAGTTGTCGGTGTACATTCAGGGTACACTTTCAATTCCCCCCAAGCTTATATATAGTAAGTGCACACTGAGGTAGGAAATATAGCAGATTATAATAATTATGTGCACTTATATTAATATCTATGAATGACCCAACTACACGATTATACAACTTAAAGGCAGGAATGTCGCACTCCCTGGATGTTACACAGTTTCAATAAAGACTTTAATGAATTAATGAGTGGAAAATATTTCTCTTTACAAGACAGGGGAGAAGACATGTCCTTCTATGGTGACTATGAATTTGTCCTGTGGCCATATATATATATATATGTATGTATGTATATATATGTATGTATATGTATATATATGTATGTATATGTATATATATGTATATGTATATATATAATAACCCAAAGCATAATATATATGTTTTTATTTATTATTAAAATGTTGTAAAAATTATTTCTGTATTTTAAATATTTGAAGATATGAAAATAATTTGTGATAATTACATTAAGTAATTCCAGCACTTGGGAGATGGAGGCAGGTGCATGGAGACCTTAAAGTTAGCCTGGACCCTGTAGTGAGATTCTGTTTTAATTAATAGGTACTAATATGAAATCCAGAACCTACAAAGCATTGAGTGAACCAGGACACAGAGGACAGTATTGAGTGCCTGGTCCACTGAGACTTGAGTATAATGAATGGTCTAGCTGCTTATCTGCTTAATTTCCTGCTAAGCTAGACATGATCGCATCAATTTCCTTTATGAGCAAATGTTACACAATTACAACCTTGAGGGGGAGCGGAGTCATTTTGAACTCTAAACATCAGGCCGGTGAGTTAATTTGAGTCAATACCCCTGGGAGGAGCAATGGCCACCCTAGCTGCAAAGCCGAGTTGTAGAGAGTGAATGCAGCACTTGCCACACTGTGGGAGACACCTGCCAATTAAAAAGAAGAGGAAATTAAATCACTTTTTAAAATCAATCAGCGTGTTGTTGTTTGTATACATTTATTATGAAAAGAAACTCTACCCAAGAGGAGAATTGGGGTTTTAATTTTTTAAGTGTTCACCAACAAAAAAAGTTAGCTCTCAGCAACAAATAAATGTAATATAAAAAATGTCCTTAAGGCACAAAAATTCCCATAGCCAGGGGCAACAGTCAGATCAATTGCTGAGCTCCTTCCTTCAGTTTCCTTCAACAGCCCCGTTGCCTTTCCTGATCGCATCTCTGCATCTCCAGAACAATCGCAGCTCGATTTTCCTTGGATCTGAACTTCACATACGTGGATTCGCATGCTGAGAATTACTTCCCTTACTCAGAACGGCATCTCTAGGTTCCTCTTCGTGGACCTGTGCCCCGTGAGTCATCTCTGCACGGAGACATCTACTGCATGACTGATGTACACCTGCATCGTACCCAGCACTTCATTGCTGTGGGCAAAGCTCCTCTGTCCCTGTACATGCCTCCAGCAGCACGTTGGTGGCGGCTCTTCCAGGATTCTACCTAAGAATGAAATCGCTGACCCAGAGGGTATCTGTTCCACAGCCACTTTACAATTACCCAGCTGCAAGCAGCGGATGAGAGGGGGGTTGCTCGGCCTTGCCAACACTTCGTATTTCCCAACTTTTAAAAGTCTTGGCAAGACTGAAGAATAAAAGTGGTATTTCATTGTGGTTTAAATTGCAAGTTTTCAGTCTCCAGTAAGGCTACTTAAGCTTTTCTGCACTTTTTTGTTACTCACGTGTCTTTTCTCTTGATTTGAAGATTTGCATTAAATATGCTTGATTCTAACCCTCTGCTACATATTTGTGACTATCATTTGCCAGCATGCTTCTGTGGCCTACATTATGAATTGTGGGCCATTTTGGCTGTGTTACCTTGTGGTACTAGGGATTCATGATTGTACTATTCTTATCTTAAGAAAGGTTTCTTTATCTGAAAGCTTTAAGTGGATTTTTCTCCATTTCTTAAGACTAAACTTTCACCTTTAATCTATTTGGAGTTGATGTCTAGGTATGATGTAAGGAAGATATTTTGTTTTGTTTGTTTATCTGGATAATGGTCACCTTTCTACAATGGGTCTTCTTGACACTCTGAGAACAACTATAGGGAGATACATTAGAATAAATCTTTCAGTGATAGGCACATTGAAGAGGAGGGTTTCCTATAAAGAAAACAGTGTCTTTGTTGAATAATTCATCCTTCCCCTATAATTTGTAGTGGAAGCTTGCTCGCATGTGAGACAGTCTTATTCACATTGCTTCTGAACATTGTACACTGAGACATCATTTACATGTTAGAATTGAGTGCACACTGTATACCATGTAGCACTTCACACCCTAAGAACACAGCAGTGAACAACACACGTCATGTGTGTGTGTATGTGTGTGTGTGTGTGTGTGTGTGTGTGTGTGTGTATGAGTGGTTTACACTGTAGACAGATAAGCACTCTAAAAGACACATTTGTGTTGAATTAAGCATTAGTAGGGGCCTTTTCTGCTGCATGCTCTGGTTCCCAAATAATGACAGAGACCTGTTAGATTTATTTGACAGACTTTAAGCTCTATTCGGCTTAAAGCAGATGTTCATCTACTCTAACCCATGTATGATAGTTTGGCTACCTCCCAGCCACCTGCCCTTTAACTTGTCACCTCAGTCTTGCTTTGGCCTTCTGCTGAAATGCTCTGTCCTCTGCCCTCATGGCAAACTCTTCACTGTCTTCATTATGGAGTCCCTACTCGAGACCGCCCTGACTGGGCCCTGTCTCCTCTGCCAAGTTATTGTCAAATGAATCAGCTTCTTTATTAACCAATCAGAGATAATTTTTGTACGACATTGAGACCATAGAAATGACAATGCCCACATCTGGACCATAGCCAGATGTCTGGGCACAGAAATCAGCACCTGATACAGGGTGCACAAGCCCATCCCCCGGCAGAGCCGCTATGAAGACGTGAGGTAGAGGTGGAGGGACAGGATAAGTGCAGCAATGGAAGTGGAGGCAGCAGACACTGATGCCTTTTGTGATGCCTCCTCACTTGCAGATGCTATTTCACAGGACACACAAAGAAACCGTAAACAGCCATTTCATTCCTGCCATCTGCCTGGTGTCCATCACTGTGAGCACACTGCACTCTGAATTTCTATGATTTTATGTAAGAAGCCCAACATAAAGATTGTCTTTTGTTTGTGCCCTCTTCAATTTACTTGTAAATGCTCCTTTGCTTTCTGGCTTAAATCTCAGAATCTACTTCTCAAGTTCCAAATCAAATCTAAACAAACAACAAGGCTTGAGCTAAGGGTTTTGCAACGCATTCATGGCCTAGTTTGAGGATAACTGACAGCTTCATATCACCAAGTCTTCCTGATCCAATCGTGAATATACAGCACATCTTTCTGTTTATTTACCCCATCTTTAATGACCATCTATCCTGCCCTCAGCTCCAGCCTTATTTACCTTGCCACTCCCTGGTGCCAGCACACTCCTGCTATCCTTAATAACTTTCATGTCGCAAAGTCACCATGCCCATTGTGCTCCCTCACCTTTGTACAGACTGTCCTGCTCTGCCAGGAACACACTCTCCCTCCTTCCCCTGACTAACTCAGACTTGCTGTACCATACTGGGTTAAGCCATTTCTTTAGAGACACTTTACTAAGAGAATGCCCATTTTCTTCATCCCGACAACCCCCAACCTGGCCGCCGCTCTAGTCTGATATAAATGCTTGTCTATTTATATGCCAGCAATAGGCTAGAAACTTAAGAACAGGGACTGTATTCTGTATCAAGGTGCTGTGAGCATCCCGTTGATGCTCATTAGATAAGTAGGTGGTGACATCTGTGAGTTTCTACGCAGCTTGGGTATCACTGTGCCGGCAGTTACTGCCACAATGCAGAATTGCCTGGGCCCCTGAGCTATTGTAGAAATTTCTTCCCTTAGAGGTAATTTCACATGCAGATCCCAAACTCTGCATTGTGCCCTTTCTTCCCATGCACTCAGATTATAAAGGCCACCTAGCTTATGCATAGGAATTTTAAGGATTAAAATTAGAAAGGCTTACATTCAATGATGAAGATGCTTCTGGAAGCACTTTGTCTGCAACTGGCATCTATTTCAGGCAGGGTACTATAGACGGTTAGCCTGCGCCTGCATTTAGGAAACCTTCACAGGGTTTAAAATGGGTGCCCAACAGAAGAAACAGGGAATGGCAGCCTTCTTCTGTAGGGTCATATGATAGGATCTAAAGCTTCATTCCTTGGCATTTGTGACTAATGAAAGAACGAAGAAGCCCTTTCTCTAAAATGTACATCAGCAACGCCACCCACTTGTCTTTGCCATGTGCTAGTGCAATTTGTGGCTACTCTGTCTCTCAGGGAGCAGGGCCTGAGGTCTCAGTTCCTCCCCAGGCATATTGGAGGGGCATTGCTTTCTTTCCTTCACCAAGAGCTTGCAACCTGGACTTTCCTTCTCTGCTCACTGAGACTGTAACTTGGTAGCACTGTTGTCTGAAGTCAGATTCCTACCATTGTTCACTTTGGTGGTTAACATCACCGAGTATCAAAGAGAGCACTGGAGAAATCGACAGAGTCAAGATCCAGTCAATTCACAGACTTTGTAGTGTAGGTGGATTAGAAAGTCACAAGGACCAGACTTTGCAAGCCATAAAGGTTAAATTAAATGCTGAGAAACACTCTGCTTGAGAAGGGATTGAATACAAAAGCAAAGGTCAATGAACACGTTCTATTTAATCATGTGTGACAGCAGATAAAACTATCTGAGAACCAATTGTTCTTAGAAAACCAGGAAAGACACTGGACAGGTAAGATCGAGTTCTTCCAAGGCTTAAGCATGCGTTCTGCCTCTCCTCACGACAGCACTGAGACTACAGACTGAAAACCTGAACACAGGAGGAGGACACTCTCAAGCAACAGAACCCAGCATGCCCAGATCAGCAGCAAGGAAAAGAGGGCAAGCAAAAAACAAAACAAAACAAAAACACAAAACAAAACAAAACAAAACCCCTTCTAAGTCAACAGGAGGTAGCGTGGGGACAGAAGAGGGGAAAGGATCAAAGGGAGGAGCATCCAGCCCTTGGCCTGACCTGCAGGAGCACAGATGGCGTCCAACAAGGCCTCTTTCCATCATTGTGAAGTCATTGTCTGTCTCATCCATTTTAAGATGAAGCCAGGGGCTCGCTGGCATGCTACACATGCTGTCAGGGGAGTGGCAGACCTCACTGTGCTTATTGAGAATGCATGGGACAGCTTTCCTTGCCCCATGTGTTTGCAAAACAAAATGTTCAAATTCAGAATTATGGTCTAATCCGGTGGTTCTCAACCTTCCTAATGCTACAACCCTTTAATGCAGCTCCTAGCCTTGTGGTGACCTGCAACCATAAAATTATTTCGTTCCTATTTCATAACTGTGATTTTGCTACTGTTATGAATAGTAATGTAAATATCTTATATGTAGGCTATCTGATATGTCACCCACAAACAGGTCTCAGGCCTCAGGTTGAGAACCACTGCTCTAACGAGACTTTAGGAACCTCTATGTACATTATAGCTATTCTTTCAAACGCTATCTTTCCTTGTCTCTCTACTGGTACTCAGAGATACGATCACATATACATGTTATAGGCTTGTTTATACAGTGGTGGTGAATTCAATGGCTAAACTTGCTTACGGTCTCCAACGCCTTATCCTGTTTCTGGGGTGGATTTTCACTGTTGTTTAGGGCTCCACAGAAGGAACTATGCAGAAGGAGAAGTAAGGAGTTGCCATTCAGAGCCTCTTATCTTAGCAGATATGGGGCTAATCTGTAGACCCTGGCATGGGTTGTGTTCCGTTTGAAGGGCTGACTTTTCTTGAGAGGGTGAGAGAGAAGAACCCCTTTTTATGGACACATGCTATAAATGTTTTTTCACCTTTGTTATGTTTTATAATTTTCTTTTTAAAAAAAGAACATTATGAGGTTTATTAAATGAGCATGGGGAGAAGAATAGGTGTAATGGTACCCCAGAGAGGCGGGGGGGGGGCAGACAGAGACAGAGACAGAGGAAGAGAGAAAGGGTGGTAAGGGGATAAGAAGAGAGGAAGAGCATGTTTTGTCATTTTCTTAGAGACTCTATACAAAATAACTTCATACTTTTCCCGGTTTAGTACATGCGTGTGCTGAAGAAAGAAAGCACATTAATTGTTCAGCTCTAAAAAGGATGAGGAATAAATGTTTTGATGAGAGTTTTGTTTCTTTCAAATGAACATAGTCATGAGTTTATCTTAGCTTTTTGGAGAAAATCCACTAAACAAATCCATTAAGGCCCACAGTTCTTTACTGTGCCTATTTTGCTCTTTGGGCTTTCACTTTTTGTTGGTTGGTTAGTCCTGTCTACATACAAACCTATCCCGACCTCCAACTTCCCAGCATTCTGAAACTACAGCTGATTTCTTCTGAAGGAAGACAGCACAGATCTAATGAGACAGCTGTAACTTTTAAAAATGCAAAATACTACTCAGCTATTAAAAACAAGGACATCATGAAATCTGCAGGCAAATGGATGGAGCTGGAAAAGATCATCCAGAGAGAGGTGACCCAGACCCAGAAGGACACATATGGTGTATACTCACTTATAAGTAGATATTAGCCACATAATACAGGATAACCATATTGCAATCCACAGACCTAAAGAAGCTAAGTAACAAGGAGGACCCTAGGGAAGATGCCTAATTCTTACGCAGAAGGACAAATAGAATAGACTCTGGAAGCAGTTGAAGAGAGGGAACAGGACTGGAGCCTACCATAGAGGTCCTCTGAAAGACTCTACCCAGCATGGGATCGAAGCAGAAGCTGAGACTCACAGCCAAACTGGGCAGAGCGCAGGGAGTCTTCTGGAAGAGTGGGAGAATAGAAGGGCAAGGAGGAGACAGGAGCTCCACAAGAAGACCAACAAAGCCAACAAATCTGGGCCCAGGGTGCCTGTGGAGACTGATGAACCAAACAAGGACCATGCTGGGAGGGGACCTAGCCCCCTGCTGAGATGTAGCCCATAGACATCTCATCTCCATATGTGTTCCCTAATAAGGGGAGCAGGGGCTGTCTCTGCAATGGACTCTGTTGTCTGCTTTTTCATCACTTCCCCCTGGTGGGTTGGCCTTACCAGGCCACAGAGGATGAGGATACAGGCAGTCCTGATGAGACTGGATAGGCTAGGGCCAGCTGATAGAAGAAAAGGGCACTCCCTCTCTGAGGACTAGGGGAGCGGCATAGGGGGTAAATAGAAAGGGAGGGTGGGACCAGGAGAAGATGTGGTAGGGGGCTACTAGTGGGATGTAAAGTGAATAAATTTAAAAAAAAAACAAATACGTTTTTTTAAATACAAGTCAGCCTTGAGACTGTCAAAGATAGAAATTACAACGAATATATTTCTAAAGCACAAATAAAACTGTCATTTAAAATAGCAACCAAATTTTGTGATTCTAGTCCTAATTCTACATTTGTCATCTTTAACTGGGATAGGGAAGGAAATAGAAGTGAAGTTATACATGCCTATGCTCCTTTAAGCCTATATGTAAAAGTCACTAGTTTAAAGGCTATGGTTTAAAAAAGTCAGAGCCTGTGTGATCCTCAGCCCTCCTCTGGCATGGGGTATTTGAACTTAAGTATGTCTGAGATAGAAAACAGCATAGTTCACACATGGCGATGTAGTTACCTGTGGGTGTCCGCAGTGACACGGCTGCCTCTAACAGTTCCTGGCAGACTAGAAGTCTAGGCTAGCGTTTGTTTCATTGAAACGTTAGGTCATTTCTCAGTCTTCCCTATACTGCAGAATAAAGGCTTTCCTTGAGAGAATGTAGCTAAGCAGTGCATTAGCCTTGACTTTCTGAGGGAGAAGGTGAGGCATGTGGCATTCCGCTATAACGGGACAGGTTGGATCACTTCCACGGAGGTGCGATGCCAGTAGCTGAGATCACACGCCTCAGTGTTCCTTCTCTGCCCCTCTGCTGTTCCGGCTAATGCAACCCTTTCCTTCTCCTTAGCTGTGGGCTCCCAGTGTGTACGTGTCCACACAGATGTATGAAATAACAAGGAAAGACTGCCTATATTCCCAGAGCTGACTGAGGAAGAAGGGTGACTTGTGACTTGACTCTGGGAACAGCATGGGAATTGGTCATAGAAAGATAATTTAATATGATCTGCTGGTTATAGCATATTCAAGCCCGTCTTAACGGTTTTCATTTCCAGGCTTTAGGGCCCCACAGGGGAATTTGTTGCATAAGTTTATGATGCTATGCCTCCTTTGGTTTTATTAGGACTGCCCACTTGAGGAACCAAGAGGACTCCTTAGTGTTCAAGTTCTAGGATGGTTGTGGTATTGTTCTCTGCTATGTCAGGGAGGCTCATCGCTTTGCTTTTAACTTCAGTTTGTTTTAGCCAGTCCTTCACAGAGCACCCTGCTACATAGGTTGGCACCTCCACAGGCCATCTCTGCATCTGCATCAATCCCAAAGACATGACCACTGACGGCGTGGCCCCATAAAGCTGTGCAGCGCCATCGCGCAACATGTGTGGGACCTGGCTTGATAACAGTAACAGCAACAGGAGTAAGTAGTATTGTTACCTAGCTTTGAGGTGCTGACAGTTCAGTTAGGATGGAAATGGGAAGTGAAAACTCAGAGGAAGGAGGGCCTGTGAAAGCAGCTGGGAGTAAAGCCAGAACACATGGAAGGAGAGAGGCATCAGGATGGTGTGTGCAGCTTAGAACCACAGAGACAGAGCTGCGGCATAGGAGGAGCCACACACAAGGGGCTGCCCATGATGGCAGTGTGTGTGTGTGTGTGTGTGTGTGTGTGTGTGTGTGTGGTGCATGTATGTGTGTGTGTGCGTGTCTGTGTGTGTGTGTGTGTTGCGTGTACGTGTGTGTGTGTGTGGTGTGTGTGTGCGTGTCTGTGTGTGTGTGTGGGGTGTGTGTGTGTGTGTGTGTGTGTGTGTGTGTGTGTGTGTGTGTATGGTGTGTCCCCACATCTCAGTTTTTAGGGCCTGGGCTCACTCATGATGGAATGGATGAAGATTCTCCTGCAAATCACACCTCAGGGGTAGATAACACCTCCTGATTTGTATCGCAGCACCTAAAGTCCACTGAGCCCTGTGAGGCTGAGGATGGCACTTCCCTCTTCACAGACCATAAGTGCAATTTACACTGCGACAGACCTGCAGGCTATAGAACAGGACAGCAAGGTATGAAGAGACGGCATGACCCTTCTCAGCCAGAAAGTCTTGGGACCAACAGTGTGAATTCAAGTATCAACCCTATAAGGAGAATATATTTGATTGATTTTTGTCTAATCCCCGTAGGTATAATAAGCATGGAGTTAGAGTCAATAAACATTTGACAATTTTGTGATCAATTTTGTCATCTGTTAATTATTTGAGAAAAGTTTGAACTGTATTGAGAAAACTGGAATTACAGATCCTTTTAAAAAGTACATACATATTCGTATGTACAGTATGTTTTTTTCTTTTAAAAAATTTCTTATTAATTTATTCATATTACATCTCAATTGTTAGCCCTTCCCTTGTATCCTCCTATTCCTCCCTCCCTCCTGCATCCCCCCTTCTCCCCTCCCCTATGTCTGTGATTGAGGGAGACCTCCTCCCCTTATATATGCTCTTAGAGTATCGAGTCTCTTCTTGGTAACTTGCTATCCTTCCTCTGAGTGCCGCCAGGCCTCCCCATCCAGGGGACCTGGTCAGAAAAGGGGGCACCAGAGTTCGTGTGAGAGTCCAGTATGTTTCTTGAGCAGAATGCAAACCATCCACTGTGTCATACCTAGCAAGGACCTTTGCATAAAAAGGATAGTTGAGTTCTATACACACAGGGTTAGTTCACCGACCCCTTAGCTCCACCCCTTTTAACTCTTTAAATAATCTTAATCATGCCAGGACAGTTGAAAATTCATTCAATGCCATTCTTCATTATAAGACTGTTTCTTTCTTTGCTCTGCCTCAGAAAGCCTGACTGGGCAGAACACTCACACGGACTACGGGGAGACTCGATGCTGAGTCATTCTAAATGGTGGAGAGAATGATTACAAGCTGACCACAGATTAAATATGCATGAGGAGTCTGAGCCTGGCCTGGGAACGCCTACCGCATCCTCACACTGGAGCCTGTACACAGCATATATGCACAAGAAAATCTTCCAACTATTTGCGATCCACAATAGTAATGTGCTTAGTCTTTGCAAAGGAACATTTAAAATGTTCAAACACCTTGCCTTTAGTGAATGAATTACATGTTGAATTTTGGGGATCTAAAATGTACCAGAGAAGCCCTATTGCCAGATAAAACAAATAATAAATGGCAAGCATGAAGAAAATCTTAGTATAAAATATGAATTTGTATTTTGATATTGATCCTTTTTTTGCATCTTCCATGTTGAATGTTTTTACTAACTTTCTCAGTATCTTATTATCTTGCTGGGCTTATTTTTGCTTGTATTTATCAACCACTGATTACCTGACATTATTCTAAGTGCTCCTTGTGGAATACCTGTCTTTAGTTATTCCACTGGTCCTATAGGCTAGGGAGCATTTCTCTCTGTACATTGTAGAAAACGAAGCCCACATTCCTACCCACTGTGATTTTCTGTTCTAGGACACCAGCCAACAGAGCAGTGGCATCGAGCCATGATCTGAGTACTTCTGCGTCATGCAGCCAATAGATGGGCCACACAGCAAGAAAACATGTATAATGTCACTCTGTCTTGAACATGGCCACCCCCTTTCCTTAGGAACCTCACAAAAATATAAATCATATTGATTAAAGAGTTATAAGTGGAATCCAAGAGGATCCCTAGTCCCAGTTTTCTCAATATAGCAAAAACAGCTAAGAAATGTAGGTAATTTTTTCCTTGGGTCTGAAAACCAGTGTAATTTAACATTAAAAATCTACCTAGAAACAAGCTAAAAGAGAGATTAACCGATTACAGAGAACTGACAGATCACTTTTCCTCCCTGGGATTCACCCTCTCAGCTATAATTGTGGTTCTCATAAACTCAGTCATACATTTGTTAAGTCAGTCAGTCAGTATAGACTCAGTAACTGCTTCTTATGGACCAAAACTTATAGAACTTTGTCTATCAAGGCTGTCAGTGATAGATCACTCCACCTTGATTCTTATAGCTCAGTGGGGAGAGTGGGACAAGCAGCTAATTATTACTCAGGGTTAAGAGGGTGGCAATGACTGTGTACAGAGTTCTTTGTGACAACATTGGAAAAAATTTGTGGCTGAGAAAGGAAGGTGGTGCTTCTGGGAGATGTCCAAGGAAGTCCCAAATAAGTTGTCCAGAAAAACAAAAGCAGAGGGGGTGAGTGGAAGAAAGAGGAAATGACGTTTCAGAGGAGGATAATACCTAGAAACTAGAGAGAAAATTATCTGGACTCTACAGAGGTTCAAGGAACTCAAATGACTGGCGTTTTTGGAGGTATTGAGCTGAGGGTGTCCATGCTTCCGTGGGGGGTGGGTAAGAGTGAACAGGGAAAGTAGAGAGAACCGTGTCTGCAGAGTACGAATATCTCAGCTCCACAGCAACTGGAACCTGCAAAGAGTTCCCTAGGAAATCAGTATTTCAAAAGGCGCTCTGCAAACTGTGGAGCGTAATTTACAGGAAGCAGACCTGAAAGCATACAGGTTAAAGTTATGCCAACATTTCTTGAGCTTTAGTTAGTAACAGACTCCCATCTTGGCATACTGAAGTGAGAAGGTGACTCTGCTACACCACGGTATCTAAATGAGAAAGCTGGGTGCATGACCTGAGAAAATCCACGTCTAGTATGTGGTCCTGATGCTGTGGTACTGATGCTAACTGCCCAGGAAACAGGCAGGGAACCACTGTTTGAGGCAACATTAATGGCAACTGTAAAACCCTACAATTCTCCCCTAGAGACTTGTAGGTTTTGCTTCAAAAGCACCTGTCCTGTCATGAATATAGGTTTTATGTAACCTACTCACTCTAGCCAGAGGCCTTTTTCTTAACATAATAGATGCCAGTTGATAAATTGGGCTAATTGTTGCTATTTGTTTCAATTATGTTTCTTATCTTTTTCTATTTTGTTTTTAATGAAAGCCCATATGAATTGCTTTTGTAAGAATCTAGAAGCCAAGAAGTGAGACATGTTGCTGCAATTAGCCTAAAATTCAATTGCATTCACTTTGAAATGAAAAGCGCTTGTCTTTCTATGGAAAAACAAAGTTGCATGGATCACGTTAGTTTTCAAGAACCTAAAGAAAAGTTTGTCTTTGTTCACTCAGACTTACTTGTTTAAATTTTATCTCTGCAGTTTTCCTGTGATGTATTTTATTTGACACAGTAGAGAAAATTCTCAAAATTGCAACAGAATAACAAGCCGATATGCTACCACCCTTGACTAAATCCTTTGTTTGTCTAAACTGAAATACAATAGAGCGACTGAAGGCATTTGGGCTCAGATTCTAGAACTAAGACCTCTTTGGGTGGAGGGGAAATCTCCTCTGTTTTCGCTAGATTAAAAACTCCCAACTGGGCCCATCAGAGACTGAAACGCCAGAGAGCGTGCCTGAGACAGAACTAGGCCGTCTGCATGTTTGCAACAGTTGTGCAGCTCAGTCTTCGTGTGGGACTCCTAACAGCAGGGGCACGGGCGGGCTCTGATTCTGTTGCCTGCCTTTGCATCCCTTTAGCCTCACTGTGCTGCCTCGTTTGGCCACAATAAGAGAAGACGCATCTTGTCCTACTGTAGCAACTTGATATGCTCAGGCTGGTTGGTATCCATGGTAGGCCTCTCCTTTTCTGAGGAGAAGGGGGATGCACAGGTGAGGAGAGGAGGGGAAGGGACAGGGAGGGACCAGGAGGAGAGGAGGGAGGGGAACTTGAGACCCAGTACTCCTATTTTGAGACTAGAACAACAAACATGTTATACCCTAAGTTACCTACAAATCCAGCAATTACTATGCTTTTCTTATTCTGTGTGTAAGAAAGAACACTCTAGCAAAGAGAAGCTAGTTGTTAGAAAATATAGGACTTCTATTACCTTGGGAACAAAGTCGCATATCTGTACATGTCACTATAATTGAAACAAGAAAGCTCTCTATTAATTTTATCATCAAGATGACAGCGAGTTTGTAAAACCATCAAGCTGTTTGTATCTCAAGGGTAGACTATTTACAGTGCTGAACTATTTTAGCATCATAGAATCTGTTAGTGTTGGGACATATTAAAAAAAGACTTTGTCAAAATAAAGTCAATCTGCAATGAATTTTGAGATCATCGTGTGCTGCTGGTGACTACCCAGATTCTCTCCTTCTGTGGCATAACTGTAACACATCAGTAGTTCCTTTATCTCAGTATCAACTGACTTTGAATATCCCTAGCCTCATTATAGTTGTCCAGAGTGTCCCAGTTGTGGTGACTAACGTCATGGTTCCTTTGAGAATGCAGAAGCATGAAAATCCATGCTTCTGAAAACTGTTGGCTGCACACATCTTAGAAGATTACCTGCTGCCAGAAGAACCAGCGAAGGCACTAATGAAGCAGATTCCATCAACTCAGGCATTCTCTCCCCTGCGTAGTGACTCCGGCTGTGAACTGGAGATAGGTTTCAGCAAGAAGGAATTGCAGCATCCCTGAGCAGTGGGCCATAATTATAATTACAGGTGTGGCACACACAGCAGGGGAGGGTGAGCTCATAAGAAACAAAAATTCGCTCTGCCGGATCATCTATCTTCACCAGAGAACAAAGAGCAGACGCATAAATAAGCGAGTTACCATGTAAACAAATTGAGCAACGGCCAGCACACAACAGAGTGCGTGTTCCTCGGCCAATAGATACATGCTTCTGTTACAGGACTCTCCGCCCTTTCCCTGGTAGAGGTGAGTGCTGCCTTCAGTGGGTGGGCAGAGCGGATTGCATAACTGCAATCAAGTTATGTTCTTCCAGTCTTTCACCAGCTCCCCTTACTGCAGTGTGTTTCATAATTATCACAAGAGGACAACACAAGCAACGACCTTGAAGGAGAATGACCAGGCCCCTGCCACTGTCTCAGCTGGAAAGAGGACAGCATACCGTGCCTGTCCCTTTCAGGTCCCGATTCTAAATTGATAGGCAGTGCCTTTTTCGTTAGACAGCTCTCTTTTAGGCCAACAGTAGATTCAGTTGGGTTTTAGGCTAATTGGAGCAGCATGTTTTTACTTCTTGGCTTCCAGATTTTCATAAAGGCAATTTGCAGGGCTAGAAGCCAGTTTTCTACTGGAAAAGCAAATCAAAAGACTACTGCAACTATGCAAATGGTTAAGAAAAAAATCACTGCAACACAATCTCTTGTTTGCCTACCTTTAGGCAGGGCAATTATACCCCTATCTCTATTTTCTGCTGTGCCCTCAGCAATGGGCTTGGTGGTGAAGGACAATGCCGTGGCTCCCTGGGGATAGTGTTCTGACACAGCCAGAGGAAGATCAGGAAGAGGATTAGAAGTGTTTCAGTCAATCAAGCTTTTGATCTAGTGTTTGTAAGCTGAGCAGAGATATAGAAAGGTGCCTTTAAAGAGTGACAGTGATATTCCTTGCTCTGTCCTCAACTCTATTTATTGTTGTACCTTAAACAAAGTCTCTATATCAAAAATTTGCCTCAGATGTAGTACTGATAAAATGAGGGGGCCAGCTGCTGAAAGGATTCGGGGTGTGACATTTGTTCAAGTAATGGAAAGCTTCTCCACATGACAGGGGATTCTTTCTCAGGATCCTGTGTGGGAGTGCTGCGGATAGTCAAAGTAATGGATACACAATAGTCTTATTTCTAATGCTTTACTGCGTACAAAACTGCATTCCTACACTGCTTTGCACATGTCAGTTTGGCTATTGGGAACTTTGAGGTCAGAGGCGAGAGTTCAGTGTATACCACATGTGGCTTGATCAAAGAAGACGCCAGGAAGCAGAGCCTTGACTTCATACAGAAAGGAATGGCTGAATTATCCCTTTGAGGGAGTATTCAAAGGCAAAAGAGAGGGTCAAGACCCTTGACAGCTATTACAGATCAGAGTCATTGACCGGCTAGCTCCTTTATGTAGTGACTTCTGTGTTTTCCAGCAAAACCCAAGCAGCTTTATGGTTACAGTTTGCTTGGAGCTGACCAGAATAAGGATTAGGGTCTTCTTTTAGTGAGAACGACCCTTACAACGCAGGGGCTGGAATGCATGTTACATATGGCTACAAGCCCGGACTACCAGAGCTACGTATGCATCACACCCTGGAAATGTCAAGGCTCTAAGGAGTAGAGGATATTCAAGTCTCCTCATGGGAGAAGAGCACAGAGATAGGCCTCTGTGAGTCATGTGTGTGTGTGTGTGTGTGTGTGTGTGTGTGTGTGTGTTTCCTATTAGTTACCTGACTCTAAGTTGTGCAAACTGGATACTTTGCAGAACCTCCCACTAGCATGCATACTCCTCACCCATCCAGGGACAATCAGGAAGAAAGTGGACAAGAGTGATGGGGAAGACAGCGGAGTGTACATGAGGGTGAGGTTGTGGTGGTGGGGAGGGTAGCTAGGATGAAATGAAGGATGATGATGGTGGGATGCAAAGCTTGTGGTGCTGGGATTCACAGAGCAAGAGGAATCTGGTGCAAAGATGCATGTGGTCCTCAGCTACAGACCTGCTAAGCTCTGGGATTCACAGGGAGTGATGCAGCTTGTCCAAGGGCAGGCAAGGTTTGACCTAGTGGAGTAATCCCAGTATCTGGCACACATGGACCCAAAAATTCAGCAAAATATCTTAGAAGGCCTCAGGATATAGTTCAACAGTAGAGCACTTGGTGGGCAGACTAGAGGCTCAGGATTTAGTAATCAGTGCCAGCCAGGGCCAGGGATGTGGGGGGGTGGTTATAGAAAAGAAAGACTGGGCAAGACATAGTACACATTAATAGAAAATGAACAGCAATTAACAAGAAGTGTTTCTAATATAGTTGTAATAATATTGCTCAGGGGAAAGTGTTAGAAGGGGAAGGGCACAAATAATGTGACCATCAGAGTGACTGTCCTAGTGAAGGTGGTTCTATATGCCCTCACATGCCACGTTTCTTTTCAAGTGCTTCATTGACTGTGAACAGTAAGAGCCTTATGTATGCAAGCCATTTGTTTTTCAGGTATATGTGCTGTCATAGCTGTGTGTTTCTGTACACAAACTCATGATAACATAAGCACCAGCCTTGCCCCCCCCACTTTCAATGATCACTAGATTACAGTACTAGACAATTCAGTATCAGGACTGACAAAAGACACAATTTGCAGCTGTCATTAAGGCCTCTCCCACTTGTGAGATTTCTGGAGGCAAAGGCTTACTCTGACCCTTTTATAGGGACTGCCTTCTTATTATTTTAACTTTTACTTTGACCCATTGTATTTCTCTTTCAGTGGTCTCAGTGCCCTAGAAATTTCCATCCAAGGTGAAAAGACATTATAGACTAAGTACTTGTCAACAACCCTGTCTCTTTCATCAGCAATGTCTGCCACAACATAATGAACATGGAGTGAAATGGTCTTCTTCACTGCCTTGAGTTTCTGCTCATGTTTTATGTAACAAGCAATTCAAGTTCCACAGGTCGCTCAAGGGCTCTGCGGACAGGTGTTCTCACCGCTGTCTTCCTTCAGAGCTAAAGGATCTGGATGCATGAAGAAAGGCCTAATGCTAATTTAAGGGTAGAAAGAAGATCGGAAGCTAGCTAGGCCCATATAGTTGAGTGTGACAAGTTAAGAAAAAAAAAAAGGTTCCTTCTAAAGGATAAAAACAGGGTGATAAATTTTGTTAGCTTTCGGCTTAACTAAACTCTATCTCTTCTCTCCCTTCCCTACAGTGAAAAGGTAGGACATGTTAGGAATCAGTACCTCACACCACGGCTGGCTTTATTCTTCTAGTTACAACTACTTTTATGCTTATGCTCTTTGTGGTGGGGTCCTGGATGGGAGGAAGCCTGCAGAGAAATCCACAGATGCAAGGTGGAAGGGAGGGTCAGTGCTGCTTGTATTGCATTTAGTATTTTACTGACACTGAACTCAACTACTGGTGGTGTCAGAAAGCTAGCACCATTCAGAAAGAGGCAAACCTTCTTATAAATGGGACATTGGCTCCGTTTATAAAAGATGTCTGCAGACACCTTTTCAACTGGCTATCTAATTGAGTTCTAGCAGAGGGAGAAGATACACATATCTCCATTTAGGGGATGAAATAATTAAGGGCTATTCGAGTTTAATTACATGTCCTAGGTTCCGTGAGAAGGCAAAACAGGGAATGTTATTATGTATACTGTAAATCTTCCTTCTACCAATGTCCTCTAGGCAACAGAATAAATATATCTCTTTATACTCCTGAAGCCACTAGGTTGTCTTTCAGATATAGTGACATTTTTGTGCTCGGAAGCTAAGTCTCTCAGTTTTAGATGAACAATTGCAGGATTGTTGTTGCTGGCTTCCTGCTTCTCCGTGGCTTACCCAGCCTTCCTTGTTTGAAAAATGCTTTATACAAATATCAAATTATTTCAGTGTTGAGGCGAGCCACTAAAGGACTTTCTATTTCTGCATTCATATGTTCTTCTTCTTTCTTTTTGTTTTTCTGGTCTTTTTTTTTTTCCCAACACAGGGTTTCTCTGTGTAGTCTTGGCTGTAGATGACTCATTTTGTAGACCAGGCTAGCCTCAAACTCACAGCAATCTGCCTGCCCCTGCTTCCCAGAATACTGAGATTACAGGCATGTGCCACTGTGCCTGGCTTGCATCCATATTTTCAGTGTGGAAAAATATCATACAATATTGTTCAAATAATAAAGGAGTTCTTTTAAAGCAAGCAAACAAAAAAGACCCTTCAATGCTATGATTGTCCTGGCCTTTAATAACAGGCCAATGTGGTGATGACAAGAGGCCTTTAGGATATACCTAATGAGGCCTTTAAGCTTTCATTGTTACCCAGTCCACAGGATCTGTCATGTTTTATTGGCTTTTCTGGTTAGTCATTGTATGGTTTGGCAGCATAGTAGAATTTCACATTTTTGCCTACAATAGTGTGAACGAAGATGAGGCGCTTCTTTCTACTGTGTATTATTTTGTTTGGTCCAAGTGTTCAGAAACCCTCTCCTATTTCCAGCCAACTACACGGTCTGTTCTGTGCCAGCCTTATCATTTTGATCAGGGGTATTATACTCATGACGTGGACTCATGGACTTTCCAGGTAGGAAGGTATCAAGGAATGCATGGTAGGGAGTAAACCTTGGGCTAGTCGCATGGAAGAGGAGGTGCAGGGTCGTTCATTCTAAAGGAGGCAGATAATTCATGAGAATGATTTGACAATTGCCAGTCTATAATGTGTTGTATCGCTAGTATCCAGCTCTCGGCGTGTGCCCGTGTATATATATGTATTACACGCTGATTAATTCTTTAGCATACTGGCTGTAGACAGAGAGACATTGGTACATACAATGTGTCCAGAATAGCATAGACCCTTAGTAAATATTACGAATACAAATTTAGCCTTTAAAAAATATGTTTCCTTTTCCTTAAATAATTTTTCTAGTCCTTCAAGAGAGAATCTCTCAGAAAAAAAATATTTTTTCTAGTTTATTTTTCTATTTTTTGCAAGCATGGTTCAAGCTGAGTTTTAACATGTCAAGATGTCTTACAATTAGCATCTAAGTCAGTGAATCACTGGTACCAATGGATAGTTATTCTAATCTATGTATGATTAGATGCTGGAAACAGAAAAATGTGCCATGATTTCTAAAAGCTTACTTCTGTAAGGATAGTTTTCTTCTGATGATTTAGATCATACTTAAAACTTAAGTTGTGCATTTGTGTGGGGGAGCACACACACAGCATGTGGGTACTTGTGAGAGCCAGAGGTTAATATTAGGATGCCTTCCTCAATCATTTCTTGACCTTATTTATATTATAAGGCCTCTCAGTGAGCCTAGAACATGTCTGCCCAGTAAGGCCCTGGAATCCATCTGCCTGTGTCCGTCTCTGCAGTCCTGGGTTACAGGCTCACACTGCAACGCAGGTTATACATGGGCACTGAGGATCGAAGCTCAGGTCCCCTGTGCAAGCACGGTCCCCACTGAGCCACCACTGGCACTAGTGTTGTGGAATTTAGATTCAAGCCTTTTATTTTGATGTGTGTCTTCCTTTCTGAATAAAAGCGTGACTGTGTTCCTAGGAAGCCAGAGCCACACGCTGCTTCTTGTTCGGCCAGTGAACCACCATGGCTTTTGGGGTGTGTGTGTGCACATCTGTGTTTCTCTATGCCTATGTGTTGTATTTAGTCTGTTCTTTATAGTCAGCTGCTATTTGTTGATTGCTGTGAGGACTTTGAGGCGAAAATAAACATGGAGGATGTGGTGCATTTATAGCTCAGTGGTAGAGTATTTGATGAACATGTGCAGAGCTGCAGTATGATGGCTAGCATCACACACAGACATACAGGGTTTACTGTGAAGCTAAGATCCTATTTCCTGTCTTTTTTTTTAATCAGCATAACTCTAAAGCTAAACACATAAAGCATGTTAAATGACTCTGTAGGAGTGAGTTTTAGAAACATTTCCCAATGCCTGATATTTCAAAGCCTATTCCAGATCTCAGCTGTCATCATCAGTTAAAGAGCAACCAGCTCAGAGGCCTAGGGAATACAGCATCCGTTTCAGTCTGGTCCTATTTCCTAGCTGCTCAAATGCTTCTTAGCCAACTAACCTGAAAGTCTTCCCTTGGTTGCCTTGAAGATCCAAAATAAACAGACCTTACTGATTCATGGCTACATCACAACTCCCTGGCAGTCACCTTAGTTTCAAGTTGTACAAGTATGCTTAACAGAACCTAGGTGCACTTTTATCGAGAAGTCTTCTGAAGGGGATTGGATTGGGAGTGAAGTTATGCATCAGAGCTAGAGAGACATTAGGATGGATGGATATGTAAGCTCAGCTGGTGCTTCTGTGCTCACAGGCACACATTTGGCAGCCCTTTGTCCAGTCTAAATTAATCTCTAACAATCTGTTTTGGATACTTAACCTTATCATTAAGAAAAAGCACTGCTATATATGTCTTGAAAGTAGTGGGGAGGCTATACCATTTTTTTTTTCAGTCTTACATGCTCTTCCATTTACTAATTATATTCTGCATCATCAGCAAATTTCACAACATTTTTGCAACATTAAAAAATTTTTTCTGCGTATCCTATATTGCTTCTAAAAGTATTTAATGTAGCTTTAAAAAATATAACAGATGTAATTCATATGTAGGTATTTCTTATATATGAAATTGTATATACTCATGCTCATCTACATTTTAAGGCTCAGGAGCCAAAAGCAAGATGTCTTCAATGTTCTTCTTTACTTGCGTACGCAGGACATTTGCAATAACCATAACCAGCAGACAAGCATCAGAGACGCTTCACTCGCTATGTTTGTGTGTCCTGGCATCATCATCAGGAGGCATTTGCTACCTGAAACTGGGCAAAGTTGCCAGACCAGACACAGGCAGCGCTTACACCCAGCAGTGTTGTCACCGGTTCTTGATTTCACCACCATTGGGTGTTCACTGAGGAGGGATGCCACCCAAAGGTATGAGGCTGAACAATAATTGTTAGGTGTCACCTTCTGCTGGAAGCTAAGACCAATAAGAATTTGCTGTTGTGCCATTAGTTACTGACAGGATGGGAAATAAAAACCCTTACTGGGTCTGGAGAACATTTGACTTTTTAAAGTTCGGCTGCCTAGCATGTGAGATTGCAGTTTGGACATATTCCAAGAACACACAGCCAACTTGGCTTTGACACTCAGAGTCTTATGGCCAACCCGGACCCCTTCAGAAAGTGATTAGCATTATACAGGCCTTGTCTCCCCGACTCCTTTTCCCTTCACCATTATGTTGCTTGTGTTCATAGCTTATTGGTGCCAACAGAAATGTTGGCTGGTAAGTCAGGAAAAACATAATCAGTCCAAACTGAAGGTTGCTAGTTGCACAGAAGAAAGATTTGGTATAGAAGGAAGTATGTTTTCAAGTGATTGTCAACAAAGTGTTAGTTTTATTAATCTGTCATATATTTGATACTATTTGTCACAAAACATATTCTACTATATTTCTCTCATTACGAATGTGCCTAAGTCAACCACTTCTATAACGATGTATGAGTGAGCACCCCTTTCCACCTGGTTCCCCACGGTTCTGTAAAAAAGAATTGCTCTGCTTGCTTCTTTCAATATCCTCCTGACCTTCTCTTCCATCACACTGAGGCCTTAGTTCCCTCCAGGTTCACCAAGGCCTTATAAATTGAAATCCAGGGAAATTCGGTTTTTGGTCTTTATCTTTCTGGGCTTCTGCGGACTACTTTCACTTTTCCAAAGCTCTCTCTTCTTGATATTGACAAAGCTACATCCTTCCAACTTTTCTTGCACTATCCTGAGCATGTTTTGCACGAAACCGTTTCCACCCACAATGTAAAGGTAGGAGTCCCTTCAGGTATGCCTTCCACCCAGGGTTCTGATTCTAGAAGCTTTTGACAGGGAGGCTGACTGACAGGTTCCGCATACTTAAAACGCATATGTTGAAATCCGATCCTGAGTGGGGAAGGTATTAAGAGGTGGGGCCTTTGGAGGTGGAGCCCTCCTGAATGTGCTTAGTACCCACAGAGAGCTATCTTTCTGCTTCCGCTAATGGAAGACAGACAGAAGGTCTATGATTGGCCTCCACCAGATTCCAAGTCTTCTATCATGTTAGTATTCTATTTTCTAGATGCCATGAATTTCTGGAGCTTATGAACTTCCTTGTTATGGTACTTTTTATTATGAAAATCCAAGTGAATTAAGACAAGGTTCCTTTCCATTGATGCAACAACTGCTAGCAAATTAATTCTCTCTTTGTTTCTCTTTCTGGATCTATCATCTATCTGTCTGTCTGTCTGTCTGTCTGTCTGTCTATCTATCTATCTATGTACCAATCTATCCATCCATCTATCTACTTATCTATCTTCTGTATCACACATCTCTCTATCATCTGAATAGTCTCACCTTTCAAGTTTTAGATTTCCAACTTTCCATTATTTCCTATTAGTCACTGTCCACTAGCTAGTTCACTGGCTTCTCAAATGTCCCTGGCTGTTCTGAATTTTCATCTTGTCCTTTTCATTGTCTCTTCTTATTCTCTTTCTTTAGTGATTTCACTAGGCTTTCAATTGATCACATAATAAATCCAGAAGTTTGTTTTGCATACCTTAGCTCATTTGTCTTGATTGTCTAGATTTTCTGCTAAACGCTTCTTGAATTATTTTCTTTTCTCCATTCCTACTACTACGACCTTATTTCTAGTCCTGTCTCTTGCTGCAATTGGTGTAGTGGCTGTAAACTGTTCTTTCTCCCTCTAGCCCATTCTTTCTGGTCCTCTCTCCAAAATGTAACCTAAACGTTGCAACTAAAATGTAAACATGACACTGCTGCTCCCCTGTGTAAGTCTCACGGATGCTTTTAACTCCTGCCCTACCTGGGAGCATGTAAGACAGTCACTATGAAGAAAAGGATCCTCTACAAACCACATCACGTTGTGTTTGACCCAACACTCTGCTGTATCCTAAGATTCTTGCAAAGTCACTTATTGTTCCTTGTACCCATAAGCCTTTTCTTTTACCAGTGTGATCTCATATTCTTATAATGGCTTTTCTTTTCTACTTATCAAGTAACTACTCATTCTTTAAGGCTCAGGCTTGGTGTTTTATGTGCCAGGAATTTGTCGTCAAAACCTCCAAAGTAATATTATTCTCTGTTAGTGACTGACTCTGTAATGCTATGTCCACAAATGGTACAGCACTACACAAAAATATTATACAATTTGAGGTTATTTGTTTCTATCAGTTAACTAGACTTGAAAGCCAGAATATTTTGTATTAGTGAACACCATGTAGCTTTCATACTATCTCACAGAAGACAGCCACTCAGCAATGTTGTTGACTATATAATACAGTGTTAACTGTATACTGACATGTACCTAAGTTATTTAGGTTCCAGTATTTGATGTATGCTTACTAGATCTTTCTTTCCATTATAAATTCTCCCTTAGTGCTATATAATTAAGTTTCCTTAAGAATTAGCAATACTAATAAACCTTTATACATGTATGATACTAATTCTTGTAAATGTTGGCTCCTCCTTCTTAAATAGCTAGGCCTTTTCAAGAACTCTAAGTTTTATTTCTTATTTTAAAAAGGCTTGTGTATTCTCTGCCATCACCCTGGAAACCTCTATGAAAAAGAAAAGTCATTTCAATGCACACCTCTACCTTGCTGACATGCCAAGTTCCCTCAGGGGTGACAAGCTGCCAAGCACCAAAGCTCTGTAATGCGTCGGCCTCAGTGAATGAGAGGAAGAGGTGGTGTGGGGAGAACATCCTGTTTTTCAGGACTTCAGTAGCTCAATTGTTGTCATCTCACATTATTTTTTTTCTCATTAGTGCATCTGTTTAATCTTACACAGCCCTAGATACTCTGGTGGTTGACTTAGATCACTGAAACCCAGCTGGTCCAAGAGCTAATTGAGTGGACTTCTCTTCCACCAACCCCCCCAGTAAGCCTAAGTGGTAACTGCAGCACCCAAAATCAATCACCCTGGGACTCACAGGCACTGTCTTCTCCTTCCTGAAGACCTTTGAGGGTTATGTTGCTAATCCTGGCCTTGCTCTGGCCTTCCTATTGTGGTATTTCTAGACACATTTGTGTTTTAGAAAGGTGCTTATAGAGTTGGGTGCTTGAGGCTATACAGCTAGCAAGCACCTGTTTGCTTATTTTCCATTTCAGGTTAGCATTCTAAAATCCCTTATTCTTCTTTTGAGAAAACACAACTTTAACAACTTGCCCCTTGTAGTCAATTTAGACATTTAAAATTTTAATACACTACATATCGAAAATATTGAGTTTGTGATTTCAAAGTCTTTTTTTAAAGATTTATTATTTATACAGTATTCTGCCTGCATGCCAGAAGAGGGTACAAGATCTCATTGTAGATGGTTGTGAGCCACCATGTGGCAGCTGGAATTGAACTCAGGACCTTTAGGAAGAACAGCCAGTGCTCTTAACCTCTGAGCCATCTCTCCAGCCCCGTAATTTCAAATTCTTGAGCAGAGGTCACATTACTACCAGAGCCTCAAATATACGAATTTGACAACTGATGCCAGTAAGGAATTGTTAATACTCAGTGATTATTTTGAGATTCAAATAGAGGTAACCATTTTTATCCATAAGGAAGGATGAGAAAAACCCGTTTTTTGCTTGGGTCATGGAATCTGTTTGGGTTGGTTAGCCCTGTACTTGTGACAGCGGCTGAGCAAGTGGAGAATGCTTACCTTCATGGCTCTTCAGCTGAAACTGATTGTGATCTAGAAATAAAAAGATTGGCAGAGTGCTGTCTTTGCATTGCTTGGATACTCATGAAACACAATTTTATCAACTATACAAGGAAAATGGCTTAAAGAAGACTTGACTCTCAAGACCATTTGAAGTTTCTGTCCAAGACTAACATATTTTCTAATAAAATAAGAGCTTATTTAACTTGCTTGAGAAAATATTGTGGACTTTAGGCACTTTATTTTAATCAAAACTTCAACATAAACATTTTTTTTTTTTTGCCATTTTTCTCTGGTTCATTTTTGACATACATAATTCTCTTCTAAAACATTAGACCAAAATGTTTGGTCTTGCTTGAACATTGCTAATTATTATCAGACTTCAAGCACTATTAGAGAAGATGCTTTGGCAATGAAGTTATATCTTCCTTTAAGTAAAAAATAAATAAATAAATAAATAAAAAATAAAAGTTACTCTTTATTTAGGAGAGTAGTATATAATTGGGTTATGGTCAGAGATTATAAATTCCCAGACATATGCCAAAGGTGCTTTTAAGATGGAAAGGCAACTGTCACATAAGTGTGTGGTAGATGCATTGAACAAGGAGGTAAGTTTTTAGAGTGTAACCAGTAACAAGTTGCATCATTTAAATACCGCTTCTGAGTCTGTCCGAACCTTGCTGCTCTGTGAAGACACAAAAGAGGCAGTGAAGCTGAGCTAAGTTTCAAACCCATAAAGCTGGCTCTCGGCAGCGTGAGTCACTCAGAGATAAAGGCGTCCAGTGACTCACTTGAGTCCATTTGGTGTCAGGCTGGAAAAGATTTGGGGAATTAGCAGTGTCCTCAGTTTTTTGATGATGCGGTTAAAGAAAGGCTAATTCATGAAAAGGAGCAACCCTTTTCATTTGACATTGGACTTCTTCCTAGCTCAAACTCAAATGGCATTCCCAATAACAAAGCAGCGGGCTAGCAGGCTGCAGGGATAGTATGAGTCATTAAGAACAGGCAACCATTTTGAGCATAATAACAAGGAGAAGGGGGGACTTGGAAATTTTTTGACCCTATAAATGGTCTCATTTGACAGACTATCCCTTCTTGCTTTAAAAAAAAAAAAAAAAAAGGAAAGCAAAACTGAAAACCTCAATAACTTCCCAAGCAGCTGTGCTTTGTACTGAGCTTGACAGCTTTCATTTTTATTTCGTGAATGATGTCTTGACCTGGATGGAGCACGGGATTCAGAAATTTGTAAATTCCCTGGGGAACGCTAAGATGATAAAGCATGCTTACAATCAGAAGTACGTTTCCTGCCATCTTTTCTATTCGATGATGCTGACAGTTTGAATACAATTAAAATGCTAGAATAATAACGATACTAAATCCAGGCCACACTAAGTTAACCACAGACTAAGCACCATGACGCAAAAGGCAAAAGGGTGTTTGCGTTCTTAGGGAAGGGGCAAGGCTCGAGGAAGACAAGAGCCGAGGCTTAGCCAGCTGTATGTGTCTTCCTGCCAGAGACGGTTGATGGCCCATGTATGCCAAGACCTTCCCAGAGATAGAAGAAAAGAAGGAGAGAACAGGTTCCTAGTGCTAACACTTTAGGGAGGATGTGCCCTTGACTCTGACCTGGGTGCTCATACACTTGTATGATTTATCTGTAGTAGCTCCTGCTGTGTCTTCTCCGGCTCGCTCCTCATTCACGAAGCACAAGCCTACGTCGGGGGCTACTGTTGTCCTCCATGTTTGCTTCAGGGCTGAAACTCTGGAGCAGTCTTTTGATTGGCCTTTTGTTTGCCAGTCTTCACAACCTGAGTTGCACTTAAAAACCCTCCCGTCCTCTGAACAACAGCTGACATCCATGGAGAACAATTCTAGACCTGATCTTGGTTTTCCTCCCACCTAAGGTAGCCAGCTTCTCCTTCCAGTCTCCCTCCTGCCCTCCCCTCCTGACACACGGAGTGGTTAGCTGTTTTACACTGGTTTCTCTTGGTGTGCTCATATTGTTCCCATTTTAAGAGTAAACTCTGTTGTTATTGCTGTTGTTGCTCTTAGTACGTTTTATAAATCACTTCCCAGAAACGCCCTTACTAAATGTCTGTGACTTTATTGTCAAGGAAGGCTTGACAAGCAGAAGCTGCTGCCTAGGCGTTGGAATGCCCCACTTCCTGCTCTTTCTCTCCAAGCTGGAGCATTCTCTCCAAACAAAAGCTGAATTGGTGCACACGGGACCCAGAGTTAGCTTGAAGGGAAACCCTCTGAAGATGAAGGACTGTACACATTAACTGAAGGTTCCACTTCCCCAATAAGACTACCAATGCTATGGAGAAGGCCTCTCCAAAAGAGCAAACAAACAAGTGCATGCTTCAAACTGTGAACTAAGAAAAGCAAGCAAACAGCAGCCACACACTCCAGCATTATTACTTGTTGCTGAGCTCTTATGAAAGAGCAGAAACTGAACACGCTGAATTGTAACTCCAAGTAAAGGACACCCTTAATCTCCACCATGCCTTCTGGACAGTACTCTGCCCCAGGAGGGCGTTTTCAGGTGAAAGCAATCAGTGTGTGGGCAGAGCCAGGAGTGTTTATGGCAGGAGAGGTAAAGAATCCTACAGGGAACCACAAAGGCATACAACCCCAGCCCTATGCTGTAAAAAAACTCACACACACACTGTTTTCCATGTAGCCATGGCTCCAGGCTTTCCGTCAATAATTTACTATGATATAACATGAGGCCGGCCAGAAGTGGCACAACCAGACACGGAGCTGAGGATTTGCTCACTTTTTTCTAGAAAGGCAATTAACAAGAAGGTACAATATGAATGCAGATGGTAAATCACTAGCCAATCACCAAATGGCTTTCCCTAAAACGACAGAGTTAAGGAACAAAGAAAGAAACACCCCTTTAGTTCTCCAAGGGGGAAAGCTGAGGAGAGAAGGTGGGAGCAAGTGCCTCTGGACTGCTGAGACAGCACTGAGAGCTTAGTGTGTGGATGTGGGTGAGGGGGAGAAGGCTGACTGCCACGGTGTCGTTCCTTCAGGCTCTTGCCAGGCAGAAAACTCACGTGTGACCCTGATGGGCACTGCCATCCTCCTGGGCAAATCCGTGGCCGGACTTTGCTCAGGCTCTGCCGTGACCATCAGAACAGTAAGTCGCTCCTCTGAGACAGTCTAGACCAGTCTTTGGGAAGGTGATGCTATGGCGTGTGTCACTAGAACCCAGATTCCTCAGGGCTGTTGCATCTCAAAGCAGTGTCCAGCAGAACAAGGCCAGTAGAGGACAAATTTGCATCAGTTAATTTGCATCTGGGGAGGCAGCCAAGACTTACAAGAGCTGCAGCTCACAAGGCCTGGCCTACTGTGCTATGGAAATCCACTGAAACATCTCCACACACCACCTGGATGAGGGATTACTTCCCATTTCACACCCTAAATGTTTGTTCTCACACAGAAGGCTGCTAACCTCGTCTTTTTGTTTGCTGGGGAAGCTGAGGTCTACTTTCAACTTGCTTAGTGTACTTACACGTCTCCCAGGCCAGCTTCCTCAGCTGCCAGCCCTACTCTGTGTTGTCAGGTGACAGACAGCAGACTCGCTGTCAGATAATAAGGAAGAGGATCTTTCCTGCCTCCAGACTCCAGCATTTCCATAGATTTTAGGAAGGCATTGAAGCCTTGAGTGATAGAAAGCACCTGCTTCGTGGGTCTTGAGGCACTGTGTATTAAGACTCATTCATTATACAATGGAGCGTTTGACTGTGGGATCCTCAGTACAGTAAACATGTAGAGAAAAACTGAAAATCCCAGCCAAACCAAGAAAGGGCCACCTTGTTGCACACCAGGTTTGATGTGGAAGAAAACTAAAATTCTGATCATTTGGAACTTGACTCAAAAAGTGGCTACAAACATATATTTGATGAACCACCATAACAAGCACATAGCGATTTAAGAGGAAAAAGTTGTCTCTCCTAGCATTTATATACCAGGGGTACACAGCTTGTCAGAATGGTACTGTTCAGATACATTTGGATTAAAGCTCACCAGCTTCAGCCGAAGAGTGCTGTTAGAATAATTCTAGTGGCTACAACTAGAAATTTTATAGGTCTGTGCAACTTGAAGGAATTATATCCATTTCATTATATGATCCTTACAGGAAATGAATACCATTCTCATTAAGGATATGGAAACTGAGGCTCAGAGAAATTCCTTGGCTACTAGAAGGGTCCACAGTTCATCAGTGACAATGTAGAACACTGAACACAGAACTGCGTGACTCCAGACCAAATGTTTCTAAGTTCTTGACTAATGTCAAGCAAGTAGAGCAGCAGGTATAAAGGACCACTGGTGGGCTAGACAGCCTGGCAAGTTGAAGGAAAGCCCTGCCTAGCAGGGCACAGGGAGAGGCGGGGCGGAATGGAGAGGTAGGTGTGGGATGACAGTGAAATAGGTGAATAAAATGAGCAAACTTGATCTTAGAAAAACTCCATACTGATGCTTCCTGAAAGAGCAGCCTCTAGCGGGGAGGCTACTGGGGATGTTCAGGTGGGCAAAGCCTGTGGCTCAGAGGAAGACTGGCAGTGAAAGGAGAGATGTGGGCGGACTTGAGAGGAGACTTGGAGAATTTGACTGGCTATGTGGAAGCTAAGGACTGAGATGTCAGGACCGATCCCAGACAGACCATATCAAGACCCTGATCTTTCCTTCACGGTTCACCTGGAAGCTGCCTTAGTAAATTGTAAGTAAAGGCCATGGCTCTAAGCACAGAGTAAAAACTGAAAAGTGACTTTCTACTGTGAACAACCTGTCTTCAAACATACTTTTGGGTCCAGTGAGCTGAAAATTTAACCTGTGAAATCAACTATTAGTAAAACTTGAAGTAGCTGTAATGCTATTCGCTGGGAAAATACTATTTTCTTTTTTTTTTTTTGTATGTTTATTCTTTTATTTTATTGACCTTGGATTCCATACAGTGTATTTCAAACATCAAACCCCTCAACTCCACCATTTGCCTCCCTCTCCACCTTTTCATAGCTTCCCTTACAAGTTTAAGATCACTTCTTTTTTTTTCCAGCACGTCTATTTTTTATTTGTCTCTCATATGTTACATCTCAACTGCAGCTTCCTCTCTCTCAACAACTCCCAGTCCCTGCTCCCATCTCTTATCTCTCCCATATCCACTCACTTTCCATTTCCATTTAGGAAAGAGCTGGGCTCCCAGCAATATCAGCTGACAAGACACAAACTCTCATATCAAGCCTGGATGAGGCAGCCAAGGAGGTAGGATGGAGTCCCAAGAACAGACAGAGGAGTCAGAGACACCCCCACTCCCATTGTTAGGAGTCCCAAAAGAAGACTAAGCTAACAAGGACAACAACACACATGCAGAGGACCTAAAACAGACCCATGCAAGCTCCGTGACTACCACTTCAGGTCTCTGTGAGCCTCTATCACCCTGCTTAGTTGACTCTGTGGGCTATGCTCTCTTTAGTGTCGTCCACCCCACTGGCTCCTACAATTCTTCCTCCTCTGTTCTGCAGGGTTCCCTGAGCTCTGAGGGAGGACCTGATGGAGACCTCCAATCTGGACTCTCACTCATCTAATCTTTGGCTGTGAGTCTCTGCATCTGCTCCCATCAGCTACCAGAGGAAACCTCTCTGATGACGACTGGACTAGGCACCGATCAGGAGTCGTGGAAACCAGATTTTTATTTTCATTATCACAATATGAAGATTTTTCACATACACTGAACAGTAAATTGTTAACTTTAAAATTTTTTTTTTAGAGTTTGGAAAAATATTGCAGAAATGTGTGAAGGGTTTCATGATCATCCATAAAATGCTCTCTATGTTAGTCAGTGGAAATAAATGAGAATAAGTGAATATGCTCCCGTACTTTTAGTCCTGAAATATAGTTTCCCCAGAGTTCATGCCCTTCAGAATATGACCTTCCCGGGGAAAAAAAAAGTCTTTGCAGGTGTTGTTTGTCAGGAATGTTGAGATGAAATCTGTGCATTCAGTGTGGGCTCCTCATCGAAAGGCCGGCTCCTTGAAAGAGGAGTCGTGAGTAGAGGCACTGCGGAAGGCAGTGGGAAGATGGATTTGTGTGGTCACGAGCCAAGAAGCTCCCACTTGGGACTGGGAAAAGTAAAGAAGGATTCCTTCCTGTGGATTTCAAAGGGAGCACGCCCTCGCTGACACCTTGTATTCATAAATCCAGCCTCCAGAACTATGAGATAATTAGTTTATATTATTTTAAGCCATCAAGGTTGTGGTAATTTGTAATGGCAGGCCTGGGTAACTCACACACCCACTAACCAAATGTTGAACAAAGGGCTTGCTGTTGTCTGTGTAAGGGTCGCAGTGCCACCTTTGGTTTCTGGCAAGAGGAATAAGAAAGATGATTTGTTTTGTTTTGTGTTGTTGTTTGTTTGTTTTTTACGATAGAAGACATTGGAAAATAGAAGACTTAGGGGAAACTGAGCTCAGACATAGTGGTGCTGAGATTCAGTGACTGTGTTGTGTCTAAATGAAGATGAAGTGCTCCCTGGGTAACGGCTCTGGGCTTTCAGAATCTGGACTTAGAACGCTGGGAGGAGTCTGTACCAGCAGAACCCCAGCCGTAGGCGTGGCTGAGGTTGCTGACAGAGTGTTGGAAGAGGGGCCACTTCAAGCAGTTTCCCAGGGAATCCCACAACTTACACACCAGGCAGAGGAGGAAGAGCTGCATGAAGAGATTAGGAAGGAATGTAGGGAAACAGAGAATCCATCTGAGGATGGCACAGAGGAAACAGGGAAGCTACTTGAAAAAGTAAGCAGTGATGCCCGTGAGGGATGTCACATGGCAAATAAGAGCCAGGTTAGGCATGTCCTTCAGTTTGGTCAATATGAGGCCACTGTGGGTGACCTTGCCAAGGGCAGGACGCAGGTTGGATCTGGTTCAGAAGTACAGTTATACATTTGAAACATTAGCACCTCTTCTGAACAGAACTTGAGATTTGTAAACAGAGGTTTACAAAATTTGACTGAGGGAGAGTAAACTAACAGTGAGGCTGGGTGCATGTTTGTGTGAAGATGGAAAGGAGGATATGTATTTAAATGCTGCTGAAAGGAGTCACTGGAAGAACTCTTTTTTTTTCTAATTAAATTATTTATTCACTCCAGTTCCTCCTCTTCTCCTGTGGCCTTACAAAGCAACCCCGCTAGAAGGAGGTGATCAAAAAGCAGGCAGCAGACTCCATGTCAGAGACAGCCCCCACTCCCCTAACTAGTGGCCCCACATGAAGCCTGCGTTGTCCATCGGCTACATCTATGTAAAGGATCTAGGTCTAGTCCATGCATGGGCCTTGGTTGGTGCTTTAGTCTCCTCAAGCCCCTCTAGGCTCTAGTTAGTTGGCTCTGTTGGTCTTCCTGTGGAGCTCTTGTCATCTCTAGGTCCTTTTATCCTTCCCCCACTTTTCCACTAGACTCTCAATGCTTCTCCCAATGTTTGGCTGTGAGTCTCAGCATCTGTTTCAAAGTGCTGCTAGGTGGAGCCTTCAGAGAACAACTCTGCTAGGCTCCTATCTATAAGCATAGCTGAGAATCATTGATAGTGTTAGGGGTCAGGAGTTGGCTCTTCTCTATGGGGTGGGACTTGACTTGTCCAGGCGTCAGTTGGAAATTCCCTCAATCTCTGCTCTACCTGTTCTATCTTTATCCCTGCATGTCTTGTAAATGGAGCAAATTTTGGATCAAAGTTTTTGTGGGTGGGTTGGTGTACTCGTCCCTCCACTAAGAGTCTCGTCTAGTTAGAGGTTGTCTTCTTCAGTCTCCATGGTCCCAGATACTAACAGTCTCAGCTATAGTTCCCCTCTTTATAGGGAGGGAGTTTGAGGACACAATAAGAAAGGAGAGAATAGCACTAAGTTCAGCACATACATTCACAGAGAGACAGATTACAATAGTTTTCAAAAGGAAAAATTCGTTTTGAGGATTTCCTAATAGACTCAGGCAAAGCTTGGAATGAGTCTTATAATATCCTAAGTGATGTTTTGCAATGATCTGAGAAATAAGCTGAGTAGATATTGGAATGTGGGGTTGCTGGGATGCATAGTACAAAAAGTATATAGAAGGAGGAAGACCGCCAGGCAGAAGAGCAGGTAGGCATGAGTGGAGGGAATAAAGCTGCTTAGCATCAGTCCTTCCATACTTGGGACCAGGTAAACAGGAAACTGCGTGCAGCAGCTGCCTATGCCTTTAACTCTTGAGATTTCTGGCTTGTGGCATGAAGAACAGCAGCGCCATGCCCAAGTAACACGGAATAATAAATCACACGGTGCTTTGAAAATATGTGTGGTTATCTGAATATGCTTTTTCCCCTTAAACAAGCTGCTTTTCTTCTTAATCTATTTAGCCATTTTCTAAAATCCTTCCGGAGCATTCCCTCCCAGGAATGGCAAGAAGGACATCCTCAAGCTGTGCTCATCTTCTTTGACATGATGACTGCCTGGTGATGATGTAACAGAGCCAGCGGAATGGCTGGGAAGCAAGACTGCCTTTGAATCTAGTTTTTGTGTTCAGCTAAAGCGTGTGTGAAGCCAGTTCTTAGAAACAAGCTGTCCCCGTCAGTGCATTCCTTTTGGTTATAGGAAGTGGAATTTGTATCTCAGAAATGAAATACATTTTGCAACAGTTTTTTTCTTGTTTTATAAATTACAGAGGTATTATAATTTGTTTCAGAAATTTATTCATAGGGTACTTACATAGATTACACTGTAATGATGGAGCAAAGACTTTCCTCAAAACCTATGTTCTGCTAATTTAAAAATATTTTACATTTCTTCACTCTTTTGAGAAAAATGACATTCATTTATGTTTTGAAAAGTGATACTTTTCATGAATGTTTAATTGTGATCTTATAATTCAAAGGTTTTCACTTGTCATTTACATAATGTTAGATTTCGTTGTTGAAACAGGGTGTTAAAGTGGTGACACATATTATAATATAACCTAAATATTTCAAGATTGGTAAATTGTGTCCTTACAAGTCTCTAAACATTCCCATGGAAACACATCCAAAACTGGAAGAATGTAGAAACCAAGGATGTGGGCTTGTGTATCTTGTACAAAGTGCTGTCCGTGCCACGTCAAAGGACTCACATTACCTAGGCGTTCCTTCTAACGCTAAAGTTCTCCAAGTGACTGCATGTTCAAAGTCAGAGGATAACAACAGTAAAAACAATTTATTTCTTCCAGAAAACAGCAACCGCACTAAGTGGTTATATCACAAAGCACAAGAGGAACACAAACACAGGGCCAGGACATAGCGTGACTTAGACTGGGGTGCAGCTCCTCACCCATTACGGGCCTTAAGCAGTTTGTGTTCCTCTTTCTTCCAGCTTCCTTTCCCTAACGTAGACATGATGGCGCCCTTTGATGGAGCTATGATGGCAAATGGCCATAGGGATGAACAAGACCTCCTAGGACTGGGTTCTGTCTTCGTTGTGGATTGAAGAAGATTCTGATGAAGGTTTAGGCATCTAGTTCAGTTGGGGTGCTCCATGGGGGACACCTGATTTGGGCAATTTTTAATTTTTAAGAAAATCTATCAAAACACATGTAGTTGAAACTCAGGAGAGCAAGACTGACTCCACAATATGTACAGAACTCTTACTGTACCTGCTCCAACACCTCCCCCTCACACACACACTTGACCTCCCCAGAGGTTGCTGTTTTACTGTATTTTTTTTTTTTTACAACAAAGAGCCTGGTAGCCAGAATGTTCACCCAGCTGTGTAATTTTAATGTGATTGTGGACAGGGTGGCAATGTGGGACAAAGGAAGTCAGGTACAATGTGAGATATTTCCTGAGGGATTTAGATTTCAAAGCATATACCCTCTTTCATGTTGCTGCTCTCACATGTTTTCTATGACCCAAGCCTGTGGCAAGTCACACAGCAGCACGTGTTCTCTGGGCCTGTAGTCTGTAACAAGAAACTTTCAGGTCTATTTGTTTTCTCTCTCCCGCCTCCACTCTTCCCAGCCACTATTGATTATGTTGTTGCTTATACTCAGAAGGCAGAATTTCAGAAAACTGCCTTCTCTTGGCACTTCTGCCCTTAGCTGTGGGCGAGGACTCTTGTTCTGAATCAAGCTAATTTCCTGAGGTGGGGATTCAGATTTCCTTGTTCTAACTTGCAGAGTGCCCAGAACACAGGGATTTCCTGCCCTTAAGTAGTTCAGACTTCTCTGGGCTTCGTCTAAGAACTAGAACATAGACCTACGGCATGCCTAGGTTTAAACCCTGTGGGAACAAGGCCCAGCTCAGGGGAATGGTGTGTGTGTGTGTGTGTGTGTGTGTGT
>OU015750.1:52654765-52685053 GCA_907169655.1 Acomys percivali
TGTGTGTGTGTGTGTGTGTGTGTGTGTGTGTGTGTGTGTAGAGCTTGGACATGTGGTCACCCTTGGTGAAGAAGCTCCTTCCTTATATGAGACAGAGTCAACCTGGGAAGAAGAGGAAGTGGGTTGTGGGCAGGAGGTGGTAGCAGAGAATTCTAAATTTGAACTTGACTTTAGGACACTATAGAGAGAAGTTTGGCAGAACAAGTGAATCCAGGCATGCAAGTCTCCTTTGCTGTTTCCTGCCGTGTCTGTGCATGCCAGGCAGGTTTCTCTGATGTGAGGTGATCACCACTGGCACCTGCTCTTCAGTGCTTCCTAATTCTCATAACTTAGGTGACTATTCTATGATTTCAATGGTCTCCTTCAAAAGACCGTTTAGGAAGAACAGAAACTTCCTGGAAAGAAATCAACAACCACTGCGGTGGTCACTTCTAGATCCATAGGCCCAACTAGACTAGAGTCCTTACACCATTCCAAGTAGCTTCAGGTGCAAGGCAGACTAAGTCAATTTCACAAACGTGATTGTCCAGTTACCTCTAGAATCTAGTCTGGGACTGGCTGCTTATTATATTCCTGTCCCATTGTTTTAAATGAAAGTACACACACACACACACACACACACACACACACACACACACACACACACACACACTCACACATACATGGATGGGGTCTGAAACTGACTTATCCTTGCTATCATAGAGTATCCTCAGCTCTCAAGAATTCCCAAAATGGCTTCTAGAGGTCTAAATGAAAAAGATGACTCTTCCAAAAATGGTCCCTACTACCACACAATCAAATCAGACTGAGGAGGAATGGAAGTCTCTCAATCTCCAATGCTGAATTTCGTTAATATTCTTAATTAAATATAACTCAATAGTTTGTCAGAAGTAGCAGCACTCAACTTAAGCTTTTATCCTGACCATAATGCTTTCCATGAATACATCTGCAAGATTTAAGAGGCCCACTGAAGTCAGTTCTTCCATAACAACAGCAACAAAGAATATGAGCTGCACACCTGCCACCCATTCCTGTGTGACACTGCTCAATCTTCTAAGTTATTGGTGTCAAATCTGTACTGTGGATAACTAAATCTGTTTCTCACATGACTTTATTACTAAGTCAGGTATATCTGCCTTACTTTTATGATGAACTGGTGGGACTGAAAGACACAGAGGATGCTACATAAGACAGCAACAGGATGGCACAGAGGGCATCATCACAGCACCAGGGTACCATAGTCAGAAGTGTCGACACTGCTGTTACATAGGTGGGTTTCAGAGGCAGGATGCAAGCCACAGAATAACAATTCAGGGCACACCAATTCTGTGACTTTCTCTTCCATTCAGCTGTTCTGGTGAGTAAATTTGGATTCAATTACAAACTTGTATTTGGGCTAATGTTATGATAGTAGGAGTGAGGCTGGAGAAGAAAGAAGACTAAGGGAAGCGAGAGGGGATGGTGCTACAGTAGGGTACAGAGGGAAATACGCCTAATGAACATTAGACACCTGGATGAAAATGGCCTCTTAAAACGCTGTGCACATTTGTAAAATAAAGGAGAAGGGACAGAGACATGATTTAGAAGTCAAGAGCTTTCCTGTTCTTACATAGGCCTTGGTTCAACTCCCGGGACCCACATGGGACAAATAAAAAGCACCTTAACTCCAGGACCAGGGAATCTGACATGCCTTCTGGCCTCTGCAGGCACTGCTGCATACATGTGGTGTTCATACACACACACACACACACACACACACACACACACACACACACACACATACACACACACACACACTTAGATACAGATGAAATGTTTTTGTAAACGTCTTGCAAGTGCAATTCTGTATGGCGGGGTTGAGAATCAGACTCTCACTTCCAGCTTCATGCCTTCGCTGCATTTGCGTGTGCCCTGGGCGTCCTATGAAAGCTGTGCTGCTGCTGAACAATGCTTTCACTTGTTTTCATCCAGTTTCTCTGTTAATTGCCTCACATGACTAGGGTGAAAGAATGCTAGGATCTCCCTTCATCTAAAGTTTCAATTGTTTGGTTTCGTTAGCAGACACATCATAAGTAAGAAATAGTTCTAACAAAACAATTTCCAATTGTAAAGCCAGCCAACCTGTTTGCAAACTCTGAATGGTTACTTAACATGGATTCAGACTTCTATCATGTGTCAAACAAGAATAAAAAAACAGTACATATACCATAGGACGATAAGAGACAATTAATTAAAAGCACTTAATATGGCGAGGGCTCAATCACTTCAAACTGGTAATTATTTCAGAACTAGATGCCCAAAGGGCTGCATAGATTATAAATTATAACCTCTGACTCAGAGCCTATACTCTTTCTAAATGAAATATACTATTAATGTTACTTACCAGGAAACATGGAGAAATGTTCTCAGCCAAAATGTCATTTATTCAAAATATACCTGAGAGACGAGAAGCAGAAAATGGATCCATGTAATAAACTAATATCACAAAATACACAAACGCCTGTGGAAGCAATGGATATGAACTAGATCGGGGTAAGTGTCGATGATGGATGTTTATTGTGGTGCTCTGTAGACTAATCCTGAGTCCATCTCGTGTCTCAGGACTGTTATTCTTCTTCAGGGAGGGTCATGTTACCCATGATCATGCACTGTGGCCAAGCACGGTTCTATCAGAGACAGTGGATGTCAGAAGCTTGCCACTGCAGTCAGCAAGCAGAGCACATGGAGGGAGAAGCCCACACTTCAAGGCCACACGCACAGCACTCACTCCCAGCCACTGACCCACACTCACACTCACTAGAAAACACAGAAGGAAAGCCAACTCCTTCCTGATAGGTCAGCTTTGCACTAACAGAAGCAGAATGTCCCAGGAGATTGCACTAGGCTACTGACAGAAGCCAGTGACACGAGTTAGTACAGGATGCAGGCACAGTCGGCGGCCAAACTCTGCCAAGACAGGGTAAGCAAGTCCTCAATAGTTCCTGCCTCACAAACATGTATGTTGGATATATTGGGACAGAAGGGTTATGATGCTCCAACATTATGGAGAATTTTGGGTGACTGTTCAGGCAGCAAACTATCTCTGTCATTTTTCTCACTTTGGAAGTTGCTAACCTGTACTTCCTATCTACTCAGATAATTAATTTCATTCCTTTTCAAGCCTCTGATGAGGTTGAAGACCAAATAGTTTAATTTCAGAATTAAGCTTAGATTTTTATGGGTTAAGATGTTTTATTTTAAGTCTAGATAGATGTTTTAAGTTGATAGAGATGAGATATCTATCAATATGATAGTATTAATTTACATGCAGAATTTTAGACTCACCAAGATAGGAAAACATCTTCTTCAAGGTTACCAAATACAAATAGTTAAAACACTATGAATGTAACATTAATATAATTCCTCATTGTTTTGTTGTTCTTCTTGCTATAGGTAGTTCATTGTATATATGTGTAATAATATAAATGTATATGTAAAAAATAAAACATATAAAAAACAAAATAAAACAAAACAAAAAGCACATCAGGGGGAAACATTTTCTAATGTATCTGCTAGTGTGGCAAATATTTATGGTAATTTATAATTTGCTCTTATTTTTCCATGAAAAAAAGTTCACACACACAAGAGTATACTCATAAAACTTGGGCTGTTGAACAATATATATGCAGAACAATCTAGAAACTTGGAAATAGAGGTTTGCCAAGATCCTGGGGCTGTTTTTATTTGTTTGGGAGAATTGATTCTTCAATGAGTAACACAGGATAGCGGAGCACTTGAATTGCTGGAGACCTTTTATAATTGATCTCACGCTCAATTCTGTAGCCATCTGTACTTGCAAAGGTATGCCTCAGTTCTAAATGTGTCATCTTCACATGCTCCAACACAGATCCTTCCCAGATGTTATGACACCTGAGAGGCTCTGAGTATGCTCCAGCTGTGCTCCAGTCCTGGGCCCAGCCAGAGTGGGAGGGTCCTGTAGGCATGGCCTTCCACAGGAGGCTGGCTTACACACTGGTGAGGCCCTGGTCTACACAACCAGTTACACATTCTACTCAAAAAGAAGACCTTAGCAGCACTTAGCCACAGCTCCTTTGCTCTTCTTTTTCATGGCTCAGTAATAAAGATTTACTGAATCTCAGGTACGGAAACTCATCATACACACTGCGCATGTACGGAACTCGTCATACACACTGCGCATGTACAGAACTCGTCATACACACTGCGCATGAGTTGTTTCAAGCTGGAGTCATGTAGTGGACATAGTGAGGAGACAATGAAGCCTTGGGAGCAATACCTGAGCTTCAATTTCTGTGCATTGAAAAACTGAAGCCTGAAGTGTTTCCCATTAGACGTGGTGCTAATTTTCTGTGTTTGGACATGTTATTCGTGGGTCTGTGACTTACCCTGTCCTCCTGTCACACATCATTTGTCTTACTCATCGTTTTGAAAGCACACTCATAGACATCCATCCGGTGTTCTTATGGTGGTTCTGAACTTTTCATAGAAGGGAATGACTCACTCACAGGACAATCTGTGTGTCTCAAACACTGGAAACCTGTACAGGTGGTGGCTGTGTGTCACAGGCTCTGCCTGCTATTTGTATTTTCTCTAATTAGTCAAATATCCTGAAACAGCTAAGGCTGTCAGTGATGAGAAATCTGAATTATGCTAGGACCGCTTTTAGCCTGACCTATGGTGAACTTAAATAAGTAGAATACTCACTGGAGAGAAAAGTGCTCAGTGAGAAGTGGGCATGCTCATTGCTCTTGGGGCAGCAAGGTACATTTAGCAGCAAGGCAAAGGGAGCTTGTTGAATATATCCTGAGCGAAGCTCTCTGGTGGTTTGTTGTTTTCAGGCCTAGTCACTTTGACTATAGGATGTGTCTATTTGAAAAGACCAGAAGCAGAAACTATTCAAAACCCTAGCTTGCTATGATACCTTCCCTAGTAGAAGGATAGAAAGGGTTTAATTTAGGCTGTAGCTAGTAGTCCAACATGATGTTTTAAGACAAATGATAAAGCCATAGTGTTTAATATTTAATTTTCTTTGACAAACTTTAATTATATCCAAGAAACAATATTTTTCCAAGTTTGACCTAATATTTTTTTAAAAACAACAAACAAGGGAAACCAATTTCCATAATAATGAAGGCAAGAGGAATTATATGTGCTTAAGGAGTGATCTAGAAAGTGTTTTAGCAACCAGATAAAGGAAACACAGCATGACTATGGTCGGCGGAAGGACAGTCAAAGTAAAGAACACGGTGCCCACAAGCTCCTGGTTCTCTGAGACTGCAGAGGAGAGACATAATGAAAAAGGCCGCAGGATACAGGCACCAGCAGGTACCAGGCACCAGGAGGAAGCTTAGCCCCCTGCGGTAAGATGGCCTACAGGGGCAGGGGAGGGGATTATAATAGCCAGGGCACCTACTGGCCTCTCCTGCACGGAGGGGTCACTTATGCCTTTAGTCACTGTCTTCTTACTTAGATCACAGACCGGACGTTTCTAACAGCATTTAAGATGACACGTAGACTACCAATAAAATAGATTCACTAAGTGTTCATAATCAATCACCTACTAAATATAGATTTTTTTCTGCCAATAATCTCAAAACTGGTATTATATGGAATACAACACCATAAATTTTAGGATTTTTCCCTTGAGAATAATATCCAATTTTGAACTATAAAGTGACATAAAAATAAATATTAACAATAAACTATCTTATTTTATTAAAATACATCAGAAGACCAAAGATAATGTCCAAATAGTAGCACATCTATGAAAGGGGGTATGTTATTGTTTATCAATAGAAATTAAGAATCAAGATAATAATGATATTGCCTTGCAACCTGTTAGATTTAAAAATGGATGTCCCCAGTTGCTGCAGAGAAAAAGGATCTCTCATTGGTTGCTGCTGAGACTGTGAACTGCCTCTGTCATTTTGCAAAACCAGCTGGTGGTTTCTAAGATTACCCATAGTCTTCCCACTTTACCCAGCTACAGTGCTTCGAAGTCCTTCCTCAACTGATTGGAAAATGTAAATATGCCCTGAAAGCCTCATATACGTATATATCTATAAAAATATAAGATGTTTAAAAGCCATATCATATTTAATATACTCTTTCATAACAGCAGCAAAACTATAGTTATGAAGTAGCAATGAAAATAGTTTTATGGTCGGTGCTCACAACAAGAGGAAATATATTAAAGGGTCACAGCATTAGGAAGATTGAGAACCACTGATCTAAATTTTCTGATCGACTTCTCAACTAATTCAGACAAGAGAAGAGCAATAGAGGGTGGGTTCTTGATAGCCAGGTGGTCAGTGGTCTCACACAAAAGGCTGGACATGCTTCCATATGTCAAGAAAGCAGCCGTTATTTCTCCTGTGGAAATTCCCTCCACAACGATGTGGCTCTGAATACAATGGCAGTTTGGAGAGCAGGGCAGATGGAGGTGCACCAAATGGGAGGTGGGAAGTGGGCGTGGCCATTCCTCTGCCTCCTCTCACTTCTTTCCTGCGATACCCTTGTGCTATATTAACAGAGCCACGACCTCCGAAAGAATAAAAGGAAAAAGGTTTGTAAAACTGTCACACTGTGAGGGTTCTGGAAACCACATACCACAAGCCTGGCGTCTTAGATTTGTTGTCTCAATTATGGAGGCTGTCCGTCTGAAGTGAGGGTGTCACCACGATCGTGCTCGCTCTGAGTGCTCCAGGGAAGGCTCTGTTCTTGGACAGGCTCTAAATGCCATGTTGTTCCCCCCAGTTTATGGCTGTGTCATTTTGGTCTCCACATGCTGGGCCTCGGTGCCAGGCTCTAAGTTCAAGTCCTTTTTATTAAGATTCTAGCTCTATGGGACCAGGGTTCGCCTTCCTCAGAACAACGCCTGCTTTACTATTTACATCTGCCACAGGCCTTGTGTCCAAATAAGGTTACATTCGGAGAGACAGTGGCTTAGGATTCCAGGGTGCGAAATTTTGAAGGACAAAATTCAAGCCCTAGCAAACTGTATACAAAGACTTGGCCATCGTTGTGGAAAGAGCTGCTCGACTGCTTGATGGGTCTCTGCCGCTGAGGCTTCCTTCTTTGAACTCTGAAATAATCAAACCAGTGTTCTGGACCAGAGCATGTTGAAATCAAAACAGCGCCATAGATCTGGAGTGGATTAGTTGTAAATAGTTGCCAAATGTTCTTTCTTTCTAGAAAGAACTCGTTTTGTTTATCGGAATGCTCATCTTCTTCTGTCAATGCACCTTCTAGATCTTTCAGAGTGCATCCCGGATGCTCTCTAAAAATCTCCATTTCCCCTTCAGTCTTGTGACAGGCCTTAAGGAAGGGAGAATTGGAAAAAACATCCAAACAAATAGAAACTGTATTGTAAGTAAATTTATTTGAAATATATTTAGATGTTTTTTTTTGAGACAGATCCTCATTGTGTAATGCTGGGACTCAGAGCCTCTGACCCCAAAGTACTAGGGTATAGGACATGCATCGCCACTCCAGGATGAATTGTTTTTTAAAAAATATGATCCTTCAATATTTGAGAAATCTTCATATTTCCTAATATTTGGTTACATACAATTCAAGTTGTTTAATTTGAAAAAAATGAGGAGTAATCCAGTGGTTATTTGTTCAAGTACTGGAAAGTGACTCTAAGCCACACATTGTATATACATTTTAAGTTCCATGTTAACTTTATTATGAAAGAACCTACATAAGGTTTCTTCTTTTGAATATTATTACTCCCTATGGAATCGAACCCACAGTTGAGGAAACAGACTAAAGGTTCAGCTGTCACTTTTTAGAAAGAAAATTGAGCCTAGCTAGGAAGCAAATGATGCACTATTCTTAGTTTATACGTGTGCCTGCATGAGTTCTTGTGTACTACACATAGACTCCCTGAAGAGGCCAGAGGAGGTGTCAGGTCCTATGGAACTAAAGAGATCAGAGGAGGCATCATGTTCTATGGAACTCAAGTTACGGGTGGTTGTGAGCAACCTGGTGTGGGTGCAAGAAGAGAACCTGCATCATTTCCAAGAACAGAAAGCATTTCTAACCGCTGAGCCACCTCACCATCCCCATTCTATTTCAATTTTAAGACCTCAGATCAAACTCAGGATCCTGTATTCTACCTCACTGATCATAGTTTCCCAAGCGCAAAACAGATGAGATGATAAGTCTTTGCTTTAGACACTTGGCATAATTGAGGTTTTTCTGACAAGGTATTCTGGCAGAAGAAAGAAGACCCTAATTAGCAAGTACCCTTGTTAACCTTTAAATTATTGTCCTCTCCAGTCCTGGGAGGTTTCTTTCAATAAATGGACCATTTGTTCAGATCACTTCTGTTTTCTAACTTGATGTGATTCCAGAACTGGCTTGATGGCCTTGCATATTTTATCCTCCCTGTGAGTCTTGTAAAGACACACAGATGCATTGTTGATACACAGACATTTTTTTTTTTTGGCAAATCTCCATCATTTCTCATTTTATAAGACATCATTTAGTATTAAGTGTCTTTTCTTTCAATAATATATTCCAAAGCATTCTTAACAAAGGCTATAATTTCCCCCTGGAGGTTATAAACAGGGGGAGGCTACATGAAATGAGAGTATCTGACCATGTTACCTGGACTTCCCTTTCTCCCAGTGTTTGAATGGCTGAGAGGCTGAGGGCCAGCCCAGAAAACCAATAGAAGTAAGGCCGGAAGACAAGTACATGAAGTTGAGTCTATCCCTGATGCTCAAAAGCTTGTCTCAGTACAAAGGTGATTAGCATTCTATGTGATTCTACTACAGACTTTGCGATAGAGTAAAGAATGGCTTGGATTTGGCAGGAACATTTGCCTAAGGTGTTTCCTTTACATTTTAAGATGATATAAATGGGTCTTGAAGTCAACTCAGTGTGTGTCAGAGTCTCTGAGGAGTCGCATTGGGAGTATCATGGAGTTGCCAAGTTCACTCTGAATACTTTCTGGTCTCGCTGTTGGCTTGCCCAACGAAGGCCTCAACTGAAGGCTACTAAGTAACCGTTTTGCTAAATATACCAATTTCCTTTCATTATTTGTCCCTAGGAGCCCAGTATCTCAGAAATAAGTAAAATGTCAGCATCTGGAAATAAACATCTTTATGTTACTGCCTCCCTTCCCCAAAAGAATGAGAAACCACATTTATTTGGGGGGATTTTGGATCCCATGTCATCTGTTGCTTCTATAGCCTTATGTGCTAATAAGGAAGCTGGCAGCAAAAGGACATCTCAAGAAGTGAACATTGTTAGAGCTTTGTGTTTGCTTAGTGTTCTCTCTGCATTTGATGCTGAGGTTAGCAGTGTATGTGTGTGTGTGTGTGTGTGTGTGTGTGTGTGTGTGTGTGTGTGTGTGTGTGTGTGTGCATGTGTGTGTGTGACTGTGGTCAGACTTCATGACAGCATTCTATGGCCTTAACAGCTGAAATTCACCTGGCAGCATTGGACGGCAAGTCAAAGAGAAAGCTCTTAGCAGCTGTGCTATATCGGCCTCCAAAATCCCCCGCTCCCTTCTAGTTTAAGACTGAAATAGAGAGGATGACGAATGGTTGCAAAATAGTGACGAGAGTGAGTGTACCTTCTGTTTCTTGACGACAAATTAGTTTGCTAACGTCCTGGGCTGTGATTGCTTGCTGTCATGGTTCCTGACTGCATGATTGCCTAACCCTGCTCAGCCTAGGCAGGAGACACTAACTTCTGAAGAATGCCAGTGTGAGAAGAGCTCTTGGGCTGGTTCCAGGTCAAGCCCCTCATGGGATTTGTAATGTCAAGCATTTTAGTCCATTTCCTCACTCTCACAGTGAAGCTCTCTGAACAGAGGCAGGTTGATCTGGGGCAGGAAAAGCTGGCTCATTGAGCAGCCGACCATGGTTTTTTAGGCTTCAGTTTTCCCTAAAGTGTCCACAACAGACATCTGCCCTTGAAGTCTGGGGGCAGGTAACACTTTCCTCTGAATTCAGGTAGCTAGCTCTGATCTGAAGCTGGCTATAGCAACAACACAAACCCAGAGTTCTGGAACAGAAGAATGGATGATGCAATACTGATCATCACGACATCATGAGTGGGACATGCAACATGAAGACCTTGAGATTGTCTCCATGTTCTTTCAGATATTAATTTTCATTAACAAAGATTTTTAAAGATACAGAATATATGAAAATAAACTTTAATTTCATTGTATAAAATGCATACATGTCACGTAGCTATGTTGTTAACATCTAGTCTTTTGTTTCCTAGTCTTATTACTTATGTGTGTTTACATAAAATTATTATTGTTTGTACCTTTTAACTAAGCCATTGAATGAATCATAAATTTCATAATAAAATAACTTGAACACAATGCCATTGTGAGAGTAATTTGGCACCAACATTTCCACATATTGAGAGACTATTAATGTGGTCAGCTTAATCAGGTGTGGCCTATTCCTTTGATCTCTCTGAGGAAGTGAATGTTTTGCCTATATATAATAATCATTATCATCACTGATTTACTGAGTAATTTGGATATAACTAGGGAAAGTTCTAATTACTCTCCGCCTATTAACTTAATTAATGTACTAAACAGCACTATTTACTACCATATGTCACTAAGGAAGAAACTAAAATGGTTCTCTCCACTCTCACTGATATGCATATAAGATAGACTAAGAACCTCAGCAGGCTGGGTCCAAAGCCTTGCGTATCTGCATTGGATTTAAGCAAGACACTTTACAGCACAATGATTTTCTTTCCTTAGATTTTTTTCATTTTAAGTTATCATAAGTCAATTTGAGTATATTTGGATATGATCTTTCTCATTAATTATATCACTATTTATTTGCATAGCTTGTCACATTTGATAAATTTTTGGAAGATGAAAAGAAAATGTGACTCAAATTGGAACACACCAGTGTTCCCCAAATATAGCCTGTATCAGAGCTGCCCATCACTCATCTTGAAGTTTGAGCTGTTCACCCTACCCTGTCTTTGATGCTTCAAGTGTGGGAGAAGGTCCTAGAATCTGTACTCTAGGAAGTTCTCAGGTGACACTTGTGCTGCTTCTCTAGGGCTAAACCTTGAGAAATCTCATCATCCTTCAAAGTCAACATCAATTCAGCCTTGGGTTGCCTGAATCCTGCTTCCCCAGCTCCATAGCTTGGCATTTTTGTTAGACATTATCCCCTTGGAACATCTTCCTCTGCTACCGGCTCTAGCTGCTAGCTATGTGTGATGGACCTATATGCAAAAAGGAAATACTCAAGACAAAAGGAATCTAGCTCTTTTATTAATTTTCACAAGGACAAAAAGCACTTACCAACCTTCCAAAAACTCTCTCTTGAGTCTGCACTAGAACATTATGTCTCCATTCTGAACAAATTCTAATAGGTGGGAGAGCCCTTGTTGCTGATTGGCCCAAGCCTCTGTTCCTTGACTAATCATAGTCAAGAAGCACAGAATGATTTGCGTCAGAGACTAAAACTCCTGACTTAGATGGAGAAAGAGACTTCGGTTCTAATTTCCTTTCTAGAATTTTGACTCAAAGCACATGTTTGAAAGAATAGAGGAAAAGGGGGAAAAGAAAGTATTTCTTCCTCCTGGAGAATGCTTCAGAATCAGCTTTTGAAAAACTGTAGACTATAAATTTTGCCTTCCCAAACAAACTTTAAAGCTAATATTTTAAAGTTACTTACTACTACTGATGATGATATTGCAACATTTGCATGATCAAACAAGTGTGTATGTCTTAAAACATTTGTTCAGCATTTATTTGTTGTGTGTATGTGTATGAATGTGCGTAGGCACACACTTGCCATAGCACATGGAGGTCAGAAGACAACACGTTGGGTTCAGTTCTCTCCTACCAATACATGGATTCCAGGGATTAAACTCAAGTTGTCAGATTTGGCAGCAAGCATGCTTATCCATGGAGTCATCTCATTGAACTGCAAGTACATACTTCAAACAGTTCTGTAACACCAAACAAGGATTTTGCTCCTGACAGAACTGGTAACTCCCTAGATCCATTCTATTTCTCAGTAGTGGATACTGAAATTAGGGCTGTGTGCACACTGAACAAATGTTCCACCACTGAATTGCATCCCAGTCCAATCTAAAATCTCAACTTAGAAACAGAAGTTACCACTAATTTATAGGGTAACTTGAATTAGTAGGAGCTATGCTTCATAAGCATTATCTAATTTTATACACTTGCCAGCCAGGCCTAATTGGGCCATATTATTATTTCTGTTATATATAAATAAGAATTATATAGTATTTATGCTAAGATATTATATAGCAATACATATTATATAATTTAACTGACTATAATAATTCTTGAGAGATACATACTATATGCCTTAGTGTAACTCATAGTACTAATTTGTTTCAGAAATTATCTTTATAATGTATAGAAAATAATACCTAATTTTAAGTAGCCATGTTGACATTTATGGTTGTTTTCATAAAGAGTTTGTTTCTTTAAGCTTATACTTAAGAACTTACTATGTATAAGACATTACGTATCATGTATAAAGTCACTCACATAACACATGTTTTGAATTTACTTTTCATAGGTGTATATATGTCTATACACACAAACACACACACACACACAAAGAAGAGAGAGAAAATAATTTTCATTAGGTTCTTAATACAATGTTTAGCTCATAATACCTGGTAATAATGTTAACATTTATTGATTATTTCTGTTAATCCAATGTAGCAGATAATTATTGAGGAACTAAAAATAGTGAAACATTGTTCACAGAAATAAGTACTTATTTATGTAAAAGGCATATTAAAGAGCACATATTAAACACCTCTAACATCAGCCATTCTCAATATACTCATTACAGAGGCAATTTCTCAAGCTAGTTAGCCATGTAACTTATTTCTTGATAGCAGTAAAGGGAGCTGAGGATGCCAAGATCAACAGTCCATTTCAAAGGCTTCCAGGTTCTCTGTAACAAAGGCTGAGTAAGCCATGACTCACAATCTGGAAATTTCTATTTGAGGGCTTTATTATCTCCCTTCATATCTAGGGTGTGGGAAAGACTGGTAGCAGTGGGCAGCCGGCAGGGGAGGAGTTCCGCTCAGTTTCCAGAGCTTACAGAGTGAGAAGTGAGTAGTTGTTCAAGTTCTCCCAAAGCAGCTTTTCCTTACTCAGGGAGCGAGAGAACATACTTTAGACTACAGAAGCAATGGAGTGAGCATTAGCACTCTCCCCCAGGGTCTGGCTGAGTTAGCCATACTTTACAGCCACTAAACGTATAACTTCTCTCTGGCAAACAGCCACTAGAGAGTGCTTGCTACCCAGGCCTTTGTTTTATTTATTTTTATGTGTGGGAGTGGCATGGGGGCAGGGAGTGGACAATGCTCCATTTTGAATTACAAAATGTTGTAATGGAGAGAGACTGGTTTTCCAGTGGCCCAGAAAACTTACGTTGTTACTACCATGTAGTGCTGTGGTCTTGGGCAATGTCCTAACAGTTCTGAACCAGTTTCCTGAGTTTTAAAACAGCGGTATTATCTACTGGGTAAATATTTTGGGAAGGATGTATTATACTACAAATAGAAAAGAACCATCTCAGTGCCTGGCACAAATAGATTCTCTCTCTCTCTCTCTCTCTCTCTCTCTCTCTCTCTCTCTCTCTCTCTCTCTCTCTCTCTCAGAATTCCAACAAACAGAAACAAACAAATGAAACCACCAGAAAGGGGGTTTAGGAGATAGTTCATTGTGTAAAGCACCTGCCATGCAACCACGAGGAACTTAGTTCAAACCCTAGCATCCATGTGAGTGACAGGCTGGCGTGGTGCCCTGCTTATAACCTCAGAACTTGAGAGCAAAGAGAGCGGATCTTCTAAGCAAACCGGCTATCTAGACTGTAAACTAGGTGACCACTAAGTTCAAATAAGAGGCCCTGTCTCAGTAAATAAATAGATAATAGTTGAGGAAGACACTCATCAACCTCTGCTCTCTACATCATACATACATATATGTATATGCACAACTTCACACATAATTCACTTACTAACATGCAAACACATATACACACATAAAAAAAAGAAAGAAAAAGTACTAGTGAGTTTATGCCTTGCAAAATACTGATTATATCCCAATGCCCATGAAATTTTCATTTGAAAGACTTTTTGAGAGCAAAACTCCCCCATGAATAGTAAGCCCAGCTGTGGACAACAGGTCAGACAAGGACTATGTGAGCAAATATGAAGGCATGCTCTCTCTAATTACAGCTATGCTGCTCTCCTGATGGGTCTGAAAGGAGGAGTCAAAATTACTTCTTGAGACCATAATTGTGCAATCACTTGAACTTTCTATTGGTGTTAGCATGAAGAGCTCAAGGATCCTTCATTTCCTGGTCCTCATTGGATATTGCACGCAATTACAGATTACGGTAGAGTAGAAAGGAGTGCATGGCTTGCTTTCTTCTTCCCTCTGCTACACCATTTGCCCCATGAGCAGAAGGAAACCTAAGATTTCTTCTTATCTGAAAGGAGCCACAGTGCTTAGAAGCCACAACATCTCCATCTGCTCCAGTCACCACAGAAGTGCACCCTGAGTTAACAGGGCGGAAGAACGGGAGGGGGCATCATAGAGGCTTGCTTTAGAGTCCTGTAATTGCAGCTCATGGGCCAGACAGTATTTCTTCCTTTTTAAGCTATTAATCCAAAATATATTTTCATGATATATTTGATGCCATTCAACACCATGGCAGATTCTGAGGTGGGGGAATCCTTCTTTATCCTGATTTATTACCTGTATGTATTATGGGGATAAATCAGAGGCTAGGACTAGCACCATTTTAAAATACTTTTTATATTTTCTAAAGTTTTCATACATGGAAGGAAATACAATATATAGAATAGATACATGAAAAACCTGATCCTCCCTATCTTTTCTTATTTTTATTTTATTAAGACTGATCCTGGGGCTGGAGAGATGGCTCAGTGGTTAAGAGTGCTGCCTGCTCTTCCAGAGATCCTGAGTTCAATTCCTAGCAACCACATGATGGCTCAAAACCATCCATAATGTGATCTGATGGCCTCTTCCGCAGATAAAGCACTCAGATACAATAAATAAATATTAAAAAAAAAAAAAGACGGATCCTGAACTGTCTGATCCTTTGCTGTTAATCTTGACTTTACTAGGAAACTCAAAGCAGCTTCTTCTGAAATTTATGTGAAAACTTTTAAAAACTATTTTAGAGATGTAATGCAATGACATCACTTTCCTTTTCTCTTTCCTTCCTCTGAACCCTCCCAGGTACCCTCATCTTGCTCTTCCTAATTCACAGTCTCCTTTTTAAAAAGTGGTTGTTACACATATGTGTGTACGTGTATATATTTCCAGCCACACAGAAGCAAGCTGCTGACTGTGTAATGTAACTGGTATGCATGTGCTTTTGGGCTGACCACTTGGTAATGGACAAGGTGCTCTACCCTGAGGAAGCCTGTTTCTCCAACTCCCTGCATTCCTTTGCTGCCAGTTATTCCTCTGTGTACGGCTGGCTTTCCCCTTCCACGTTAGCATGTCTGTTGGTGTCATCCTTGTCAGTTCATGTTTAGGCAGTCATTTTTGTGAGATTCCATAGGAATCTGGGACACATAGCTCACAGCAAACTTCCTGTTCCTCTGGTTCCTACAATCTTTCCACTCTCTCTTTCTGCACCGGTCCCTCAGCAGGAGATATGCTGTTGACGATAATCAACAGCTCTCTAACCAGACTTAAGACCCACCCAACAAGAGAGAACCCTAGCCAACTACTCAGGACTAATAAAGTCATGGATCTTGGAGGATAACCTCTAACAGCCACTTTACCAAACCAGAATCCTTAACTACATTTTAAACACGTATCCTTATATCCACAGATAAGTATAATCCTAGCCCCTCATCAAGAAAGTTTCCCTTTTCAACAGATGGAAACCATTACAGAAAATCAAAGCTCAGGCAAAATGCAGAGTTGTGGAGCCCATTCCCAACTGATGCATTCACAACAGAGCTCCTGCACCTAAACGCAGGTTATAGGAGTCCCCTCCAAGAACCCTGAAGCCCTGCTATCTGCACTTTAAGAACTATCTAGGAGGATAGTTAGGAGAAGCTAACCTTTGACCTTCAATTCAAAGACTAGATGCTGCATAACTGGTACCTGGCAAGTCTCAAACATACAAAAATATGCAGAAGCAGATGTTTGGCCATCCGTTCACCCCACAGGGCTTTGCTGTGCTTCTCCTAAGTGCCCTTGTTTTAGGCTAGATGCTGGGGATTTACACAGGCTCAAAGTCCTGCTATAAAACACAGCTAGCATTAATGACAGGATGCTTAAGGAACTTTGGTACTCAGTCATCTAGGAGCCAGGGAGAATTTTCTGAAAAAAGCAATTTACACTGAGTAAGATGAATAATGCGAGTCATTTTAGAATGGGAATGAAGTCCTAAGCAGGACAATGTGAGAGATGGGAAGAGAGAGGTTGGTGTGAAGATGTAAAAATAGATTAGCATGACTAAAATAACAACAAGCTGTCAGCAGGAGACTGGCAAGGAAAACAAGGGCCAAATCATGAAAGCTTTGAGTCAGAGTAGAAGTTCAGACAAACTATTTTGAAGCTAGAAAACCAATCCATGGAAAGCTTTTCTGCAGAGTTGATATGCTCAGAATCTCATTCCATCAGGACTTAGCTGGTCACAGGAAATCAATTAAGAACAATATGATAGTTAAGGTCAAAACTAATGGACATTCCTACAAAGATGTGTCAGTGGTAACCTATACATTTAGGAAAAAGTATTCCAGGACACTGATTCCTAAGTATATAGATAGTAGAACCCCTAACTGATATAAAGAATATTTAAGGGAAAAAAGTGACCTTGAAGAGTGGTGGCGGCTGAGTATCATTCCTATTTAAATATAACTGAAATGATCTTGATACAGTCAGGTAGATATTTCAAAGAGAAAGTTGGATGTCTGAGCCAAAAGCCCTTAGTGTGCAAGTATTGTTTAAGCCCTAAGTGTAGATGACACACCCTGGTGACAATATGGCAGACCAAGAGGATAAGAATCCAGGAGAGAATCCTAAGGAATGCCAACACAGAGAAAGGGAGGAGGGCTGTTCTTGCATCTCTTTACACTCAAAGTTTCAAAACATCTTCAGCAAAGCAGGCAGCATGTGGCCGTATTCTAACTGCTGATATGATATAAAGGACCTGGTGTTATGTGTGTGTTGGAGTATCAGTGACTATCTTGCTTTTAAATCTAGATTCCAGCCCAGGAAATGCATCTCAAGGTATCTGGATGCGAAGAGCACTCAGCTAGACTGTCTTTGAAGATGTGTTTTGCTGTTTCTTTGCCTTTCCTTCCCTTCTTTGGTGATAGCATGTCCAGGAATCTCTTCTCTGGTCACATGCCAAGCTGCACAGTTTGAAACGTCTCTTACTTTATTAGAAATCTTCTTTTTAACTCACAGTATAGAAAAAGGAAAATTTATAATCATAGTTGTTGGAAAATGGAGTATCTGCTTTCTCTAGTCATGAGCTATAATTAGAAAGGCCAGAAATAGCATAAGAGTATTTCAAGTATCACTTTTCCCAAATATCTCACAAATGTTAAAGAATAACATGAAAGTTCCTGATTTAAAAAAAAAAATCAGATGTACACAGCAATTAAACAGATGTTCTTCTTTTTCTGTGCTTTCCTAGCCTGGATCACAGAGTCAGCTAAAAGGTGTTAAATCTGACAATATTTCAAAGACAGCTTCTAACTCAAGTTGTTTCTCCCTAGGCCATCTTACACTTTTCAGAGGAGAAACACGAGCCGTTGAGATGATTTACATGTTGCTGTATATTTAAGTAATACTTGTACTCAGAGGAAAAATCAGTTGGGTGTACTAGGAAGCTAAGCCGCAGAAGTTTCATGCAGAAGGCTGACATAATGAAAGGTGCGTTCCATAGGGAGAACTAGCTCAGAGTTCACAGGGATTCATACAAAGATGCTGTCGATCAATGAATAAATTTAGGAAGAAGCACCGGGACACGCTGACTCCTGAGTGCATAGGCAGTGCGACTTCTGAGTGATACACAGATGAGCCACAGAAGAGAAATGGGAAATGCCGATTCTACATGCTCACAAAACACGTTAGGGACAAAAACATCATGAAATTTGAGTAACTAAAATCCACGTCTACTCTTCCGTTAAATAGACTCAAAATAAATTTCTAAGTTGTATATGTCACATAACCTCTGAGTTCAAAGAATCATTAGCACTGATCTAGATTTTTAAAGTATTTCCCTGAGACCTTTTTGATGAGTCCTGACTTAGGATTTAATATTTGACATCATCACAATAATGGCAGCAACAACTAATATTAATCGAATGCTTGTTTTGTAGGCGATTGGCAGTCAGCATTTTAAACGCCTCCTATTACTGAGCCCTCATGACACACCGATGAAGTAGGAGGAGGATTACATGGCCTTTGTTTTCCTGATGAAAATGCGAAGCAAGCATGCAGTAAGTTCTAACCACTCAAAGAAAGAAAGTGTCTGAAGACACAGGGCCCAGTCCAACCTCAGTGTGTGGACCACTGACCTTCAGTTGGGTTTGCCGTGTGCATGGCTGTAGTGAGAAGCAAATGTACCAGATGGACTGTGGACTCTCCACGCGGGGGAGTGGGGACTGCTGCTGGACCTCTGAGATGCGCTTGGGTGTCCACGATTTGGCCACTGCCCCTTGGCAAGAGGGCCTAGTGGGCACACAGTTGATGGGGATGCAGGCTGTCCTGATGAGACTTAATAGGCTATTGCCAGAGGTCTAGGGGAGGGGACTAGGCAGAAGAGGGAGGGAGGGTAGGAATGGGAAGATAAAAGGGAGGGAATAACAATCAGGAAGTAATGTGAGTAAATTATGATAAATAAAGTATACGTTAAAAAAATCCGGGTCATGGAGGGGGTTGCTGCAGAGACTGATGCACCAACCAAGGGCCATGCATGGCAAGGACCTAGACCCTCTGCTCAGATGTTGTCAACAGGCAGCACAGTCCCCCTTGTGGGTCCCACAATATGGGGAGTAGGGGCTACTTCTGACATGGACTCTGGCCCCAATGTTGATGAGTTCCCCCTGTCTGGGCAGCCTTGCCAGGCTACAGAGGAAGAGGATACAGGCAGTACAGATGAGACTTGATGGGCCGAGGTCAGATATTAGGGAAGGAGGGCTCTCCTTCTGAGGACTAGGGGAGAGGGGGGATGAGGGAGAGAGGGTGGGATTGGGAAGCAATGAGGGAGGGGGCTACAATTGGGATATAAAGAATTTGAACTGAAGAACAAGCAGATAACTTATATTGCTAATCCCCAGCTCTGAGACTGGCTGAGACATGAATGTTTATGCACAGACAATGCTTCTTGTTGGTTACAGAATCCCTGTGACTTAGGGTTGATGCCATTCTTTGTATAGCATGAATGAAGATTTTACAGATGTCTTTCTTCTGCTCATACAAATAGCAGAGAACCAGACTTAATTCTTCTGTACATCCTGTACATGTCATACATTTATAGTTTTAGGACCGCATAATGCTTGTGAGAAGTTACATGTTTTCAGAATAAAAGAACAGGACACTGGCATTGGATCAGGCCTGACATGATGCATTCCTCTCAGCATGCTAGACACTGACATCCTGCATCCTTCATGTTCCAGCATCAAGTGATTCAGTTGCTGCTCCTCATCAGAACAGGACAGCTCCCAGAACAGCTTGGAAGAAAGCTTCCTATCCCAATTGGTCCAGCATTGCAGACTGTCCCACACTGGACTTCTATTAAGCCTGGAATTTCACAACATTTAGAAACTAGACCACAAATGCTGTTCCTACCTTGTTTAAGCATTTTCCTAAATTTTATTTGGGCCCCAACAAAGGTATTACTTGTCCCAAATCAGCCAGAAGAAACCTTAAGAGAAGGACATCCCATTTCTCTTAAAGGAGGTTCGGTAGATTTTTGGTTGCTTTCGTAGGCTATAGATGTTTATTTTCATTGAGAGTTGGTTATAAGTTACTATTGGTCTTATTCAGAGAGAAAATAAGGTTGGACTCAGGAATGTCTCTCTTTTCCTTTATCTTTCTTTCTTATGTTTGGAGATAAGGATGGGAAAGAAAGAAGGGGGAATATAGAAATATATAGGGATGATAGGACAAAAAGTAGATTATTGAGTCTTCTCTTTAACTTAAGGCCTTAATTGTTGCTCACAAGGTTATTTTTAATTCATTAGTATGGAATTTTGTATATTGATGCAAAATAAGTTTAACTTTGGTACATTGGTATAGAATTCAAATGTAAGATTATTCTTCAAACACAATATATATATTTCTACTCTAATATGAGGTATTGTAGCTATACAACTTAAGTAGAATAAAAGGTTTACCTCCAATACTTTGAAAGTGCTATTGCAGGCTATTTAGGATAGTAAATTATACAAGTTAATTGTTAGTTGATCAAATCATGGTCATATCAATTACTAGTCTGTTTTATCACAAGAATATGCATCCTAGGTGTAACAGATATGCATGATTCTATAGATAGATAAGGTAAAATAGATAAGGTCTTCAGAGTCCTACAAAATACGGCATTTAAAGATGTTTTTATTGTTTGAAAGATTCTTTGACAAGAAGACAGGTTAACTCCTGGCAACATCCAGCCTACCTCAAAGATGATGAACATCAAAGAACCTCCTTGTGGAGATGGCTTCAAATGTGGCAAGCCATCCACTGAGAAAAATGTTCTCATTTTTGCTACAGACAGAATTCTACCTAATAAAGGGCAAGCTTGGATGCAGGCAGAGTCAATGGGCAAACTCTGCCAAGACAGGGTAAGCAAGTCCTCAGTAGTTCCTTCCTCACAAATATGTCTGTCAGATGTACTTGGCCAGAAGGTTGAAGATGATGCTCCAACATTATAGAGAGTTTTGGGTGACTATTCGAGCAGAAAACTGTTTCTGTCATTTTATTTTCACTTTGGAAGTTGCTGTACTTCCTGTTTGCTCAGGTAATTAATTTTATTCCTTATCAAGTTTTTGATAGGGTTGAAGACCAGAGAGTTTAGTTTTACAATTAAGCTTAGTTGTTTTAGACATTAAGATGTTTTGAGGTCTAGATGGATGTTTTAAGTTGATAGAGATGAGATATGATAGATATTGATTCACATTCAGAATTTTAAACTCACCAAGATAGGAAATATATTTTCTTCAAGGCTTCCAAATACAAACAGCCAAAACACTATGAATGTAGCATTTATATAATTCCTGATTGTTTCGTGGTTCTTCTTGCTATAGGTAGTTTATTTTACATATGTGAAATAATATAAATATATATGTAAAAATTTAAAAATATTCAAAACAAATAAAAAGCAACTAGACTTTTTAAGCAATTGAAGTAGAAATATTCACAATACACCAAATGCAAACGTCAAATCTCTCCCATCTGTTCTTCAACAAGTTCAGCATCAGCCAGGCTCCATCCGTGACTCTACAGTACGGTTCTTCTTCCTTCTGTTCTCTACACCATGGCTGCTCACACGTTCATGCATCATCACGCTTCAATACTGAAGAGGTTCGGGTCAGTGTGCAGTAGGACTAATTTTGGTTTAGAGTGCTTCTAAAGCAATTTAAACTATTGCCCATCATTGTTAACTCACTTTACTATTTCTCTTTCTGGTTCAATTTGCTCCTTGGCTCTCTAACCCTAACCCTAACCCTAACCCTCTGAAAACACTGCGGCCTTTCCTCCTGTGTCCTCTATACTCTTCCCAGAGTTCGGTTTTCATCCTTAAGTCTGTCAAATGTAGTAGCTTCACTTAATAATAATATTTTTTTAATAATTTATTTATTTTTCTTTTTTATGTGCATTAATGTGAAGGTGTCAGATCCCTTGGAACTGGAGTTACAGACAGTTGTGAGCTGCCATGTGGGTGCTCGGAATTGAACCTGGGTCCTTTGCAAGAACAGGCAGTGCTCTTAACCACTGAGCCATCCCTCCAGCCCCATAATATTTTTGCTGGTAGTTTTACAGCCCGTGTTGTTACCAGCTCTTACTCTAGTAGCCTTCTCAGAGGCAAAGGGAAATAACAAGAACATGCATCTCACTGAGTGAATACAGGGATAAATCTAAGCATGTGTCCATCTCAGGTTCTTAAGCTTCACGAATCTCCGGATCTAAATTTTAAATGTATTGATCTTCATCTTAATCTTTTGAGAACTTCACAGACAAATACACTGTATGCATATGATTTTTTACCCATCAGGTACAAGTGACACTGCCCATATATTTTAGGATGGGTGGCCTTCCACTGGGCAACCCACTAGAGGGTGAACCCTTAAAGAAAACCTGATTCTCCTCCTGGAAGCCATCAATTTCCAACAGCTCCTTAGCTAGAGGTGGGACCCTGCGCCTGTCTCCCTTCTCCATGCTGGGACCTTTTATGGGGCTTCTGAATTCTGTCCTAACTGCTGTGAGGTCATATGTGCAACTTCTCTGTGTTCAGAAAACACATTTCTATATATTCCTCCATCAACTGGCTCCTTGAACGTTCTTGGCCCTCTTCCATAATGATCCATGAGCCTTGAGAGCAGGGTATGTGATATAAATGCCCTGTTTAAGGCAGAATATTCTTATTCTCTGCCATTATTACTCTAATGGACATATCTTGCTTGGCTGGTTATAGTTGTAGCTAGCAGGATTCAGAGCTGAGTAAGATTTGTATTTACTTTTCTCCAGTACCATATGTAGAACTACTAAAGAAGCTGATTTGCTATGAACTTTGGTCTCATTACAAGTTTAGATAAACTTTGTTCAGATAGGCAGTGTTTTGAGTTAAGGATGTTGAAGCACCACAGTCATGAATAATTATTATAAAAAGCTATCAGTTTGAACTCTGAAGACAAGAAAGGAACCAGGAGTAAGCCAGAAAATGTCAGGGGTGAGAACTCTACAACAAAGCACAAGAAGGCAGTATGCTTGGGAGGTCAAGAACTTGGAAATATGCGAGAATTTGCAAGGCATTATTTGTCATTCTTTACAGCAACAGTTTTCAATCTTCCTAATGCTGAGACCATCTAATACAGTTTTTCATGTTGTGGTGATGCCAAGCCATAACCTTATTTCTCTTATACTTCATAATTGTAATTTTGTTACTGTTATGAATCATAATGTAAATATCTATGCGGTTTTGGGGGGATTGTTTTGGTTTGGTTTTTGGTTTTTTTGAACCAGGGTTTCTTTGTGTAGCTTTGTCTATCCTGGACTGGCTTTGAACTCATAGAGATTTGCATGCATTTGCCTTCCTGAGTGCTAGGATTACAGGCGTGTGCCACTGCACCCGGCAGTATGTTATTTATGGTCTTAGGCAAACCCTGTAAAAGGGTTGTTTGGTTGAGAAGTACTGACCTAAAGGACAAGCACTTAGAGGACGGTAACTGTAAGTCATGTGTAGGCTTTGCCTTTAATGCACTTCCAGTCTAGCTGGGAAAACTAAGACCACAAGATTATGTAGAAATTGAATTGTTATATGGTATAGACAAGACTGCTAAACGTTCAAAGAAGGAAGAAAAACCATCTCAGGATTCATAGCAGAATTCTCTGGGAACTGCAAGAAGGAAAGAAAGAGAAAAGAAGAGAGGGGTCAAAGACAGAAACTTGAATGTCTTCATGGCCTTTTCCACTAATGAAGGCTTGTAAGGAAATGGTTACTGTAGAATTATTCAAAAATATTTTTCTAGTAATTGTGTTTTTAAGCTACAGTTGTTTAAAAAGAAGATTTCAATTCCATGTGTAGCTATGATTCATACAAAACATGGTTATTTCATTTCTGCAGTTGTAAGAGCAAATGAATGAAAACTGTTTGCTGCCCAGCCCAATTCCTGATGTGCCTGGCTCCATTGGATAATAACTGGCATGACCTACATGCATGCCATGTGCCCGTTTCTGTCAATGACTGAAGTAGCAGAACCACGTCAAACTCTTCAGTTGCTCTGAAGAAGACTAATAACACTTGAGGAGACACTGACAACAGGAGCAGTATCACCGTGTCTTTATTGTGCAAGGAACGAACTGGAATGTGCTGCATTGAAATAGTTTGACTTGTTTCTCATCTCCTCAAACTTCACATGTCGTTGTAACGTTCCTATATGAATATTGGGGAAACGGTGGTAAAGAGTGACACTTTTGAATCTGGATGAAATACTGCTTTAAGTGCTTGCCCTCTTCCTGTAGACAGTTCCCAGGTAATTGCTACTGTTATCCATGTTATAAGACCAGAATTTTCAAACTGAAATAAACCAATCTGCTAAAAGGAATATATGAAAAGAATTAGAACAAAAGAATTTAGGAAGTTTAGACACATCCCTAATATTTCAAAACAGCCTTATTTATCTTGAAGACAAATATTTTGCAATATTGAACACTATCATAGGAAAGAAGCTATCAGAATCCCCCCTCCCCGTGTGTGTGTGTGTATGTGTGTGTGTGTGTGTGTGTGTGCACATTTGTGTTTAATATCATATAATGAACAGTACAAGATCCAGAATTAGATGCTCAAGTCTGGCTTTTGGTTTTGCTGTGTAATGGAGAATCTTGGGTAACCTCTGTATTCAGGGCAGTAAGGACAAAGTCTATAACAAATGCAGGCTCAACATGGAGTCACCTTTATAGTTAAATGACATATGATGCTATTGATTATATTTTTTATCTGGATTCATACTAGAGAAAGTAGATAATAAGAATTTTTCTATTATAAGAGTTTTACAGTTGGTAATATCAATGGGGTTTTATGATGATAAATAGCTTTCCAGCATTCTTGATGCATGTATTCATTTTCTGCTTTCTTAGGAATGCAACATCTTATCCACCATTGCCCATTAGGATAACTTTGAAGAAAACACTGTACAAAGACACAGAAGTCATTAATCTAGCTAATACCTTGCCTGTCTCATGAATATTTTATGAATGTTTACAGTTTCTATTTACATAAGCCTGCTTGAGTTGTACCTACCCCTTTTATTTACTTAGAGTTTTATATATTAAAAAATAACCAGAAAGGATAAAGTAACAAACAAAAGAAGAGGAAGATCTGGATAAAGTGTGGGAAGAGGCCCAGTGTACATTTTGTGTAGGCATTAAAGACACAATGTGCTAGATAGTTCCTGGAACATAGCACGAGCTTTGATATATTGTTTCTGGTTGATTGATATACCCAGGAAATGATTGCCCTTCCTGAGAGTGAGCATAGGATATGAAAAGTCAACAAAGTCTGAAAGGGCAGCTTGTGTTACAACACTGAAAATTCCCTCGGCACCCTTCCCCCTCAGGCTTGCTTGATAGAGCCTGCAACACAATGAAGCATCCCGGAGGTGAGAATAAAGCAACAGCAGGAGAAACAGAAATGAAGGATGGGATCTCGATGAGGGGTGAGAGCAGAGCTGAAGGTAGAAGGAACACAGTAGCGGTTGAGTGGAAGGAAATCATTCATGGTGAAAGGGATACAATCTGAGATTTGAGGCATGCATGGGATATATGGGAAACGGCAGAAGCAGAATCTGGGGCATCAGATCCAAACTGACACTGGGTTGTGCAGCACACGTTCTGTGTTCCCTGCTCATGCTCAGACAGCCTGTCATGGAGCATCTTATTGCTACTCGCTTTGGGGCAGGTGGAACTCAGAGGAGGCAGAAAAAGAAAGTGCCTGTGTCCTAACGAGGTAGAACCCTGCACACTGATGATTTTGTGTTTCTTACAACTCAGCTGTCGACAAAGCCCAATTGATTTGGTTAGAGCAGATTTTTAGAATCAGACACTGATGCCAGTCTCATAACTAAAGGGCAATCTGATGCTGGGCAACAGCGTCTGTTACCTGTGTGTCTGCTTCCTATAAAGATAAGCTCTGCTGATGTCCTATTAAGGTTAAGTGAGACCAGAGCATGAGATTTGTTCTAAGTTCATACACTTCAGGCTTAGCACGGAAGGAGTCTCAGACAAAGTACCTGTGCATAAATTCAAACCTATATACCACCGGGAATACAACTCCCCAGGCCTGGTGCATATGTGTATTTGCAGGAGGATTGTGAAAAAGCCCAGGACTTGGAAAAGAACCGAGTAAAACGAACTGACAGGGAAGAGGCTGTGGAGCATCTTGAATATTGTTAGAACACTAGGACTGTTATTCTGTTTTCTGTACTGAAGTAAAATGGCTAGAGCTGCCTTTCTTCCTTGTAACATAATCACTTGTGTTTCCTATGTACTTAAAATGTACCTGAAGATAAAAGCTGTGTCTTGTATTTTCTAGTCTTAGGTAACCCGTGACATAGTCAATAAATATCTGGTGAGTGAATCATGTCTGTTGATTTTTGTCAGTTTCCTACAATGATAAATCTTTGGTCATATGTTGTTAATATTATGAAAGTTTGCAGATAATAAAAGGGAGCTAAATCTATGTTGTGGAGGGGGTGTGGTTATTTCTTCAGGAGTGCTTTAAGCAAAGTTTGGACAACTGCTAAAAATTCAACCTTTGTATTTGGATTCCACTCAAGCTTTTCTTAGTTAGGACCCACTATCAGTTACACAATATGCATTCCTCAACAACTGAGGCCCAGTTTCATCATCCATAGGACAAAGAGTGCCTGGTCTTCTTCAGCGCTTTAAAACTCAGCCTGTGGTACAATCCAGGACATCATTGTCCTTGTATAGAATGTCAGTGCTATTTTGCCGTGCTACAGTTTTGACAAACACTAATTTGGAAAGAAAAGCACCCCAAAAGGCAAATTTGAATGTTTAAATTCTTATGCCCAAAGTGTTCCAAGGTTCATAACAAAATGAAAGTTAATAATCAGTAAATGATTATGAATTGCACTTTTCAAACTCTGAAGAAGACTGCTCCAGAAAAAAAAACTATCAGGAGGGCACAAGCTGTTGGTGAGCTATCAGGAAAGCATTCTAGAAGAATTTCAACGCACTCTAGACCATCCGCATAAGCAAACTCTCTTCCCACGCTGACAAAAACACTTGCAGATGGCATTCCATTTTGTGAGGCCGACTTAAATAGTGTGCTAGCTTATTATTGTCTGGAAAATGATGCCAGTGAGAAAATCGCCAGTTTGGCCCTTTCAAACAAATTCAAACCTAAATTTATCTCCGAGTCAATCATTTTTTACTAGGTTTTATAACCAAACTATGTTGTGGGCAAACCTTTAAACATGAAAACTGTCACCTATACTTTGGAGAAACCATAAGTAACAAAATCTAGCTCTGGTCAAATCCAAAGAAAAAGCATGAATTTCAGGACATGGATCCTCTTGTGCCACGTATATTGGTCACCTTTGTGTGTTTTCTGTTGGTTATGGTGAGTTGAGGACCTTTTACCCCACTTCTTGTTATCTCCGCTCTTGCTTTCACCCCATAGCTACACATAGAATAATATGCTGGCTTAGTTGTTTTTATTTCCTTGATAAAGTACCTGACAAAAACAACTTGATGAAGGAAAGGCTTATCTTTGCCCACAGTTCATGGGTACAGCCCACTCTCCTTGGGAAGCCACGACGGTAAGAGCGGGAAGTGGGTAGAGCTCAGTGCTGCGGGTCTCCATTCATGGCTTCTTGTTCAACCCAGCAGTTAGGGTGGATGGCCCTACCTGACAGGCTGAGAAGCACCTTTCCTAATGACCTGGTAAAGCTGACAATGAATACAAACCTCAAATCTCAAACCATGGTGTTGAGAAGAATGACCTGCATCGTCCAGAGCAGACTCTGACCAGAGAGGCTGAATCCTCGGTGAGGCAAGGTGGACACAGGAGGAAGCTGCTGGGAGCAGGGGGAGCCTGGTTGATATGAAACAAGAGCAGGAGACCAGCCGGTATCTGAGGAGCCCAGGGCTACTGGGGCTTCAAAGCCACAGAATCATGCCCAATAGCAAGAGCAGAGGACAGCTATGCTGTTATGGACACTTGGGGGATGGGGTGCCAGAATTTGTGCTCTGTGTGACAAAATTTATGAACATATTTCTTTAAAGGAGGTAATCACTGGACTCTGTGTGCGAGTGTGTGTGTGTCTGTGAATGTATGCATGTTTATGTGTGTGCATGTATGTGTATGTGTGTGTAAGTCTTGGTGTATAGACATATGTGCATGTTTGTGTGAACGTATATATATATGTATATATATACATATATATACATATATATACATGTGTGCACGTGTGTGTGTGTGTGTGTTACCTGACAAAGTGAAAGCACTTATCTCTGTGAACAAATGAGTAAACAGAAATGGATTTTTCCATGGGAGCTAAGTTCTCTTACATTAAGATAACTTCACATGGTCAATCCAAGTTTAACCTGCTATGTCATGTGGCCTAAGATTTTAGCACAGATCATTGTAAAGGGAATTACTTGAGGTTTCAATAACTGATATTTTACAATAAGACTTCATAAACACTAACAATAGCAGTAGCTACCACTTGAATCCCTGCCAAGTCACATATTCTCCTAAGTCTGACTAGGCAGTATCACTTTGTGCTCCCAAAGAGACAATGAGGCCAATACAGCTGTTAGGTCATGCTGAAAGCATACAGCTAGTAATGGGCAGAACAGAGGGTTGCGTCCAGTAGTCTAAAACCAAGGCACGTATTCTTAATCCTGAATTGTCTGATGAATATAATTTATGGGTGTTTTAATAGTTTTGAGCTATTTATTCATTTTAGAATATGAAGTGATAAATCCTGCTAAGAGGTTATAAACACCTGTTCTTTGACATACCATTTCCAGGGATGCTTGAGGACATACAATACTGCCAAGCTCAGCCCTGCTATGAGCCCCACATGTACCCGTGTAAACACCACACAGAAAAAGGCAGGGATGTCTATCATGTCATGTAGAAAAACAGAAATATGAAAATTATAGTAAAACATTCCTAAGGGGCTTGCCACAGAAATAAACACATGAAAGGAAATGCTGAGACACTGAATTGTTGAAAGTAGTTACATATTCTGAGAGAAAAACACCATGGAGTTCGCTGCAGTGGGACTTTACACATGACATCTAACTTTAAACATTAGCAAAGCTAAATCAGATGTTTCTTTTCTCACTGATGCATTGCCACATCCCTTCAGCCTATATATTACATATTACACATTTGCCATCTTTGTTGTTATTTTGTTTTGTTTTTTGTTTGTTTGTTTTGAGACAGGGTTTCTCTGTGTAGCCGTGGCTGCCCTGGACTTGATTTGTAGACCAGGCTGGCCTCAAATTCACAGCAATCTGCCTGCCTCTGCCTCCTTGAGTGCTGGGAGTTAAGGTGTGTTCTACCACATCCAGCTGTCTTCTTCATTTAAAAGTCCATAAATATTAATTTTGTACCCATTATGTACAATGAGTCATGCTGGAGATTTGTGATGTTCTGCAGTAGGAGGAAGAGCAGGAAGGGAAGGAAGATGCAGGGTTCAAAGGGACATGAAAATTGCTGTCAGAAGTTCATATTCTAACAGTAGATGGCAAATGAACACATGCCTAAAAGGTAAAATATATAGTATGTTATAAATTAATAAATGGTGTTAAAATAAAATGGGGAAAAATTGGGGCTACAAGTTGTATTTCAAAATAGGCTGGAGTCTATTTATTTCCTTTAAGTTAAAAATCTCCTTGAGGATCAGGTCACTATTTTAATTTTTAACAACATCTAGAAGAGTGTTTCAACATCAGGTTAGCACTAAAATATTTAAATTATTTTAAGAGACTTATTGCTAATCCTCTGAAAATAGAGGCTGATCTGACATGTGAGGAGAACACGGAAGGGCCTGGAGTCAGCACAGAGCACATCCAGACTCCAGATTCTCAGCACGAAGGGGATTTTATTACCCACGAGGAGACAAGTGGGGTCAGTATGGTGTGAGGGCTTCCTCTGGATAGGGCAAAGACAGCAACAAGCGGCCCTGCAGGAGTGGTTTCTAAGGGAGCGCAGGGAAAGTCTCTGCTGGGATGAGTCCTGATTAGACACATTAGCCAGTGTAGCCAAATAATGATTTTTTAATTTTAATATTATTAATTTATTCAGATTACAACTCAATTGTTATCCCATCACTTGCAAATAATGAATTTTAATTGTTGAACCTTAATGCTTTGATAGTTGGACCTTGAAATTTTAGTCAGGCATAAGGAAGTGCCCTAATAAGGGAATAAACCATGGTGGCTAGCTTTAGGAATGTAATCTAAAGGGTTAGTGAAGGAGAGGAAAGGGGGCAGGCTAAGGCCTGCAGGCA
>OU015750.1:52685063-52724871 GCA_907169655.1 Acomys percivali
AGGTGCACAAGCTAGCCACAGGTCCACAGGTGCCTCTGCAGGTGCACCAGCTAGCCACAGGTGCCTCTGAAAGCACACTAGATATCCACAGGTGTTTTGAATTGTAAAATCAGGAAAGGCCTTTACTTTTTCACACACTATGTGTCATAGGAAGAGGGCCCAGCCTTGGTGAGGCAGCTTTCTTGTGCTAAGGAACATTTCTGAAGTAGAACACAGCTGTGGGCCCTCAGAGTCTAAGCTTCCAGTTGATTCCAGAGGTCCTGGCTGTCACACAGGACACTTAATGGTGAGAGGAGAGAATGCCGCTACTTGGTCATCTTCTGTGACAATTCCTCTTCTTTGGGTATATGTACAAAGACAACATGGAACTTGCTAGGAGCACTTACACCTCATTCTTTCCTTGAGGATGTGGATTGGCCTTTGAGGTGGCTCTGGAAGTTGTAACATCCTAAGTTTAAACAACCACATGTGCTGAGGGTGTCAAGAGTCAAAATATGGTGAATGGGATCACAGAATGAGAGAGAGTGCCATAATGAGAGAAAGTCCAATAATGTTTGGTACTAATGTAGTTCCATGAAACCAAATCCACACTGGAGAGACAGCCATAAACAGCTTTTCAAGCAGAAGTTCTGTGGCCTAATTTTGCTCACTAGTCTTTCCTCTTAACCACAAGAGATTCCAAGCTTTCAGCACTCGGGCCTGTGGCGGGCAAGCCATCTATCCTCAAGCCATCACACTCTCCCTACATCATTAGACATTTCTTCTGACATATGGACATCTGGGATCTGAATCACTGCAGCTTAACTATCATCCCAGCACTACAGAATAGGGGCTGATACAGTAAAATTCTCGGTAGTCCTTTCATCGCCTTTCCTGCTTTGAGTCAAGGATTCGCTCTGGGTTGATGCCATCTTTATGCTGGCCAAAAACATCAGCTTCTGGTTGATTGGTTGATTGGTTGGTTGGTTCCCAGGTCCTCCCTGTGGTTCCAACCTTCAGTTGGAGGAACTATCCATGTGATCCAGGAAACAATTTTGATTGACAGGATCACTTATCTCCTTTCTTCTCTTATTTTCTGACCTTGGTCCTGACTGGCTAAGAAAAGAATCCCAAAGCAAGTGTAATTTGCTAGAAAGGATGATTTTCTACAACCAAAATTGGAAAGTAGCAAGGAAATGTTTTCACTTAATTTGGTAGCTTTGGAACCCTCCTAAATTAAAGGGGGATTTTATGTAGATAGCCACAGCTGATCACTTTGTGATTATATCTCATACACTAAAAGTAAATTAGTAGACATAGTTGGCCCCTGGGGCTCCTGTTTGTTATGAGTTTTCGCTCCTAGCTGAAGGCTAAAAACCACACTCTGTTACTCTACTGGCAAATAAATTTACTAACTGGAAAAACTATTAACTATTCTCATTAATGCCAGTTCTCCCTATGCCCCCAGCTCAACTCACTGTTTGCTTTGGTTCTATAAACACCTGAGATCCCTTTCTTTATGCTTTCTGAGTCAGTTCTAACCAGGAGAATCCAGCGTTCCAGTGAGCTCCACAGCTTCCCTAACGACGCTTCGCTGTACACTGCTCTTGTAATAACATGCTTTGACTAAGCCTGAATTTCCAAACTGCTCAATAGCACCTCGTCACGTGGGTCATTGCAAAGATTCTACTATCAGCACATTTCCAGAGAGGTACTCTTCTTCCTGTCAGGACATGGTGGGCGAGTGGATGCATGATGAGTCCCAGCCGCACTCTCGCACCACATTCTCAGGGGCAGTTTTCAGTGTGGTCAGAGTTTCATCCCGCAAGTGAAGTCAGCAGGGCTGAGGTCATGAGGACCTCTGAATGCCAACCCCAGAGCTTAGTGTTGCCTTCCCTTATATCCTTGCCTCAGACACCTGCCAATACTAAATCTCAAACTGTGCTCTGCAATGAGAACCTTTTTATCTGTTCTTCAAACTGGGCTTCCTGGGACTATGTGGGATTTCTGGTTGATAGTGTAGCAGGTCTTTCTGTGTTTTATTATGTAGTGGGTAGGTCCAATATCAATGGACTCCAACTCAACAAGAAAAGCACATTTCTTCTACAAAGTGTCCACAGAGGTAAGCATCTGAGAAAACAGATCTCACCTAGATTATGAAATAGAATGATAGCCTACTTTTAGCTTTAAATGCTCAAGATAATTTTTGCTTGAACAGTAGAGCTATTGTCAATGATTTCTACCATGGGAACCCTTAGAAGGTAGGGATAGAAAACATGTCGCTAAAATTCTTAAAATGCTATTATTTTAAATAGATTTTTTGAGGGGCATCATGAAAAGCAGTTGAAAGTTTTCAATGTCTATTAAGAAATCACTTTAAATCATACTGGTATGTTAAGAAAGGTTTTATAGGCACATATGTGATGTGTGCTGTTTACCGTGACATCATGCCTTTGGACTTCTTTCTAGTCTTTTTTATTTTTGAGAGTTTTCTCCTACAGGAGACTAGAGATAAGAAGCAATCTTATTTTGAAACCTATCAAACCCTGACTTGTTTTAATTTGTTTTCTCCCTGATAAAATTGGGCAATTTTGTGTCTAGCTTCCATTCATATTCACTGTATGATGCTATCCAGCTGAAAGAAGCTGCCACTTCCAACACTTAGACCAGAAGAGTCATTAGCCAGCTCAACTACCTCACTAGGTATGTTTCTATTTCCTATGAGGAAAGATTCTTCAACTTTTCAAACATTAAATATCCAATATCTTCTATGTTCCAGACTTTAATAACATTTTAAACTGCCTTAAGCATTGAGTGAAGAGTCTGTGTGAGGCTTTCTGGCCGTGTGAAGACTTTAATTCTAGGTAAGAAAATTCTGTTAGGATTTAGTAAATCCTTCCGAAATCTACTCACATAAAGCAACATTCAGTTATCCTTGTTTGGTTGCAATTCTTGGCATGATTCCAATCAGAGGAACATATGGGCACCCTTAGTTGTCACTAGTGTTAACGAGAGCTCTAGTCATGGCAAAGTTTACTAGCCTCACATGGATAACATTTTATCAACTCATCTCACTGTCGGCTGGAGTTCTTCATCCATTATCTCTATGCATAGTTCAGTTCCTCACGTCACTGCAACTCCTCATGTCACTGCAGCTCCTGGCAGTTGGGCTTTTAGAGGACAACTCAGGATACTGTGTTGCAGGGTCCTCTTGACTATGATGGGAAATGTTATCACCACTTCTGACATAGTTTAGCAGTAGTATAGCATAATTTTTCTTATACATTATTGTCAACATAGTTGCAAACCCACCCTATGACAGTGCTGCACCCATACAGATAATTGCTAAAGTAGTGAATTTGAGTAGGAAGAAAGGAATTACAGGGGTGATGCTTAAACAATGAAGCACTGAATGAGATTTCTACCTCTGAGATCCACCGGAAGACAGACCACTGCTTTTCCCCTGTGGTCTTAGATGAAATAAGGACCTGCTTGTCTAAAAGCAACAATCCAACCCTGGTCTTTGTTCCTGAAGTACTTTTTAAATGCTCTGCTTAAGAGACAGTCTTCCATCATTAGATGTTTTGTTTACATTTTAAAAAAAAACCAGTTTCCTAAACTATAAAATATAGGATGTTATGATAACCTTGTAGAAGCCTTATGATAAGCAAATGGTTTTAAAGCATCAGGAACAACACTGTAGGGACCAGCATCACCCACAAATATCCAGCTGCGTGTCTTTGTCTGTCCTGTGTTGAGTATAAAAACATGCTTTCACTTTCCGAAGAACTATAGGAGTATTTTATTCTGGGACCAACTTCCTAGACTTTAAGCTAGGATCCATTTCACTAAGTATACTTTGAAATTATCATTCTGAGTCATAAGCTAGAAAAATGCTTGTTTAAAGAAAAAAAAAGACTTTCTTATTATTCCTTAATGCTCCTACCCAACTGATCACCTTATTTCTAAGTGGAAATAACTACTGAGAAATGTCTGTCTCCGTGTTTGAACTTCGGAAACAAAAAAATCTCTGTGGTGCATGTGTAGGGAAGCCAAGAAGTCATCTGCCAGCAAAAATTTCATCCTTTAAATACCTTGTTATGGCAGCAAACACAACACAATGAGATTTGTTTAGAATGTCACTCTTCCATCTCTGGACTAAAAGGATTAGGTCTAATTTGAACATCATTACAAAAAGCCGTGCATAAAAATGTTTGCTTTTTTTTTTTTTTTTTGTCCTTAAGCACTTGATGCTGTTTAAACACCCCCTCCATTACTAGGACTAATGAAATTCATTCAAAGAGTCATAAGCAGCGCCTTTACCAAGTGTTCTAATTTATGTGACTGACTATTTAACACACACACACGCGCGCACACACACACACACACACGCACACACACACAAACACAAACACACACACACAAAGAGCAGCATCAGTTCAAAACGAATTGTTTGTTGGACAAGTCAGGAACTGAGGAAAGCTGGTTGAAAACGTGGATTTCAGACTTAGTTAAAATCAGGTTTAAACCTCTCTGGTGACTCTCTAACTTTGGGGATTTACTTTACCTCTTAATGATACATTTTCCATCCTTGTAACAAGGAATAAACATATTGCTCACATATGGTTGTTTCAAGGGTAAAAAAGATAAGTCGTGAAGTTCGCCTATCAGTTCTCCATATACAGTAGATTCACGGTATAAAAGTTAGATGAGAATAAACATACATTTTCAATACGTTGTGTGCATCGTGTGTGTGTGTGTGTGTGTGTGTGTGTGTGTGTGTGTGAGAGAGAGAGAGAGAGAGAGAGAGAGAGAGAGAGAGAGAGAGAGAGAACACAGATGAAGGGAGGGAGGGAAGGATGTTTGTGAGCATTTAGGGAAACCACTGGAATTGAAGTATGCATGTGATGCTCACTTACAGATCTGCTAATGATAGACCTTGACTTTAAAGATTTAAAGCAGCATGAAGCAGCAGCACAGTGATGGGAGGCACATGCAGATAGTTATCATTTCTAGCAAGTCCTGTCTCTGGCATACAGCACACAGAAGCACAACAGCAAGTCAGAAACATGCTTGCCCCTCTGCCCCCAATTCAGCTTGTATAGTGTGTGAGTCGGGGGTGGGGTGGGTGTGTGGGTGTGGGTGTGTGCACCAGAAGACAACCTTGAGTGTTGTTCCTCCTTGGACTCTACCCTGTTTTTTTTCATTATTATTATTATTATTATTATTATTATATTTCTTTTTTAACACACATTTATATTATTACACATAAATAAAATAAACTACATGCAGCAAGAAGAACCACAAAATAATCAGGAATTATATAAATGTTATATTCATAGTGATTTGGCTATTTGTATTGGGCAAACTTGAAGTAAACGTCTTTCCTATCTTGTTGAGTCTAAAATTCTGAATGAAAATCCATATCTATGATATCTCATCTCTATTAATTTAAAACATCTATCCTGATCTGAAAACATCTTAACCCTTAACCTACTAAGCTTAATTGACAGACTAAACTATCTCGTCTTCAATCCCATCAGAGACTTGAGAAGGAATAAAACTTAATTACCTGAGTGAACTGGAAGTGCAGGTCAGCAGCTTCCAAAATGAAAAAAAATGATAGAGGCAGTTTACTGCCTGAACTCTCTATAATGTTGGAGCATCATCTTCAGACTTCTGGTCTAATATTACTGACAGACATTTGTGAGGCAGGAACTACTGAGGACTTGCTTACCCTGTCTTGGCAGAGTTTGGCCACCTGCACCCAAGCTTGCCCATTTTAGGCAGAATTCTGTCTGTGGCAGAAATGAGGACATTTTGCCATGGGGCTGGTTTGTCATATTTGAAGCCATCTCCATAAGGAGGTTCTGTGATGCTCATCATCTTCTTTGAGGCAGGCTAGGTGTTGCCAGGAGTTAACCTGTCTTGTTGTCAAAGAATCTTTAGAATAATAAAAACATCTTTAAATGCCATATTCTGTAGGCCTCTAAGGCTTTTGAAGACCTCATCTAACTATTTTACCTTATATATCTATAGAATCATATCTATCTGTTAGACCTAGGACATATATTCTTGTGATAAAAATAGACTAATAGTTCACCTTATCATGATTTGCTCAACTGAAAATTAACTCCCATTCCTTAATTACCCTAAACAGCCTGCATTTCAGACTGTCCCACACAGGATTCCTATTAAGTCTAGAATGTCTCAACATTTAGAAACTGGAGCACAAATGTTGTCTCTGGTTTGTTTAACCATTTTCCCCAATTTTATTTGTGACCCTTCAAAGGTATTATTCACCCAAAATCAGCCTGAAGAAACCTTAAGAGAACAATGTCCCATTTCCCCAAAGGGGGTTTCTGTTTGCTGTCTTGGGCTACAGATACTTATTTTCATTGGGAGTTGGTTATAAGTTATTATTGGTCTTATACATATATTTCTACCCTAATAGGAGGTATTATACCCATCCAACTGAATTACAATCAAGGTTTACTTCCAATACCTTGAAAGTGGTATTGCAGGCTGTCTACCTTGATTTTTGAGACACGTTCTTTCACTGACCTGAAGCTCACTTCCTTAGGCCAGGAGCCAGTTAATGTGCTCCGGAATCTGTGTGCACTTCTCCAGGGTTGTGTATACAGGTGTGCTATCATGTCTGGCTTTGTTATATGGATTCTAGGCCATCAGAGCCAGGTCCTCAGGTCACACAGCAAGCACTTGGCTGTCTGAGTTACTCTCCCAGGTTCCCTTTAACACTTTTCCACATTTCAAGGCAGAGGTCTGTCATTTGAACAAAGCTTGGTGTCTACTAGATACAGAAAATGGGGAGATAGCTGGCTACCTCCATTGCAACCTACTTACAGGATTGTTTTTATTTTAATGTGGGAGGAAGGTTCAGTATGAAACACAAAGAGAAGGAAACTTTACAGTGAGTTAAGAGCTGAAGGATAGATTCTACGGCAAGCTGACTTTTCTTCTTTTGCAAATAGAATGATGAGGCATCCCTTTGTTTTTAATTTTATGTTAGGCATTTGAACAAAAGATATCTGATTATCAAATCCACTTAAAGGCAATACTCTCACAATTATTTTTATTACTATAGGTTAGTTTAGTTTTGTTCAAGGAACAATAACAATGTACTATAGTCGTGTCTGTAAAGAAATGGGATGTACGTGACAAATCTCTGTGTTCTTTTAAAAGTTTTCACAAAGATTGATTTTTATTCCATCTCAGTTTGCTATACTTGAAAACAATTCTTTTAACATCATGCTCATTAACATTTAAAATATTACTTATGAAATCTATGCACCTTGACAAAAATGCTTCCTGTTTTTCATTCCCCAAGGCTAATGTGACACAATTCTTAGCTTTCAGTGAAGTTAAACAATAACTTCTCAAGCTTACCTTTGTGAAGACAGAAAACAATGTACCCGTGAGCATTCTAGCACTAGGCAGGGTTCCCTGACTTTGACCTTTTCCTACAAGGACAAACAAGAATTTTCAAAAATCCAATAGCTTTGTACTTTTATTGCTAATGCTGGATAATTCCTTTTTTTAATGTTTAATTTTTAACCATATGATACTTTGTTGTCCTTGTTTTTGTTTTTGTGCTGGGTCATAAGCCAAGGCCTCACACCCCGTGGTCAAGGGCTGTACCATTGAGCTATGGCCTTTATGTCATGCTCTGCATTTCTAACTCTACAATAACAGCTACAGAATGCCAAGCACCGTTCTAGATGGAAGGGGTGCACTGTTAAATAAGAAAAACAGCATCCCTCCATCTGAACCTCACAGTGTAGTAGGACAGACAGAAAAGTAAGCAGTGCCAATATGGAGGGCATTAAAAAATGACAAAGAGAACTGGGAGGAAAGAAAACAGAATCTGTGGGAGTGGTCAGGAATTAAGTGTGTGTGTGTGTGTGTGTGTGTGTGTGTGTGTGTGTGTGTGTATGTGTGTGTGTGTATGTGTGTGCGTGTGTCATTTCCCAAATGTTTTGAGGAGGTAGCTATTAAAAGAAATGGAGAGTGTAGGAAGTGGAAGGCATTGTGTTGAGGGACAATCAATAGGCCAAAGCAGGTCAGCAAGTAGAGCCCAGTGAGGAGTGGGGGATGGTAAGAGTAGGCCAGCCTGGCTGTTGACAGCAAGGACTCGGCTTTCAATGCCACACGTTAAATTTCAGGTACAAACCTGGAAGTCATAGCAGTTATGTCTACATCTGTTTGTCTCTCAAGAAGTTACTCTCTACTCATTGCCATTCTATCCTCTGGCTCAAGGAAGCTGAGGTGCACCTTCTCGTTTTACCCTTTGGCCACCGCTGCCTGCCTGCCATCCTGTGTATGTCCCTCTTAGACAAGCCCAGGCTCCCAACTACCTGCATTTTCCTCCATGTCCAGTTCTCAGTGTGGCTGTAGTCCAGGACATCAGTGCCAAGGGCATACTGAAATGTACACTCATTGGTTTTCCTGAAGATATTCAGCTAGTGTCTTTAGGGTTGGAGTTTAAGAATTTGGATATTTAAGACATTTCCATGGTCACTTGTTTTTCCTGGAATTTGAAATTTGAAATCTTAGATCATAGAAACAGCATATTTCTAATGGAAACTTAGCTCTTTTTTAACTTCAGTTTTTTTTTTCTTTGCTCCCAAAAGAACTTGAAAACATTTGTTCTGTTTAAGAACAAATATACTCAGTGCTTATAAAATATTTTATTGTGTGAAGATCACTAAACTGCCCTCCAGAGTCAAATTGCAGCCTTCACCCATTTATATGACATGCATCTGAGTATGCCATTTATGAATGATGGAATGGTTATCTATAGTAAATATATTTTATATAATAGTATTGATTTTGTTATTGTCTATTTGTTAATATCTTCATGTAACTTATTTTGCATAATTGTAATTGAATGACAGGTAAAGTTGTCCAGAAGTTGCAATATATACTATTCATCCTGTTATTTTTTTTTTCCTACTGTTCAGTTAGGCTTTCTGGAATATGCAGTTGCACCAGCCAGCACTCAAAACTACCAGGTTACCCGGTGGACTGCAGGGTACTTGTTACAACTTAGAGACTTTAGCAACTCCACACAAAACATGTCCTGTTAGCTTATTTTTTCTTTTCAGATTTCACTGGTTAATTTTCCCTGTCATGATTAAGATACTGGGGCAATGACCAAGGGACTACTGCTCTGTGCCAAGCCAACAGACATAGAGCAGAATTCCCCCTGATCAGATTGGTTTAGTTAACCCATTTCTAGTGATTCTGAATTATTTTCTAGCAGAGACAGGGTATAAATTTTTGACTGAGACAACTATAATATGGACTGGACTAGAAGCTCTGAGCTAAGATTAAAACCTGCCTTTGAAAGCGGAGAGAATTAGAGCATAGTGATCATAATTTGTAGAAACTGGGCTTAAAGTGACCACACAGAAATATGCAGTTCCTCATAAATACTAGGCTTTGCAGCCACTGTTTGCAGCCACATTCAAAGCAGAAGTAAGTGGACATGCATTTTTAAAAATATAAGAAGTAAAGTTGTGACCCTTGTAATAAGTATATTTCTATTATTTACCAAATTCAGGACTACTAATAACAATGCCGTATTAATTATATGCTTTAACTTTGAACACTTAACATCTGCTGGAAATTATTTTAAGAAGCTTTACACATGTAGCCTTAGTCAACCCTTACAAACACTTCTATGATGTAAATATTATTACCTTCACTTGGCAGATAAGAGACTTGGACACAAAATATTTAACAAATCTGCCTGAGGTCACAGAGCCAGGGAAGAGTCAGTATGAAGACTGAAGAAACACTTGTAAAATTATCCCAGCCAGATCTACCCATGGGAAGTGTACACAGCTGTTGAGAGTCTCAGTTGAAGGTGCCAGACGGTCTACTCAAATACATCACCTTCACCAGCTTACAACACTGCCTTAAGTTCCCACCAACAAAGAGAGTGCTTTGTGCTAAGATACTGCCTAAGTACATTTTAAAGGGTGCACTACAGAAGAGCTGCCCGTCAAGGACAGGAAGACAAGGCTGACACCTTTGAGAGAAAGTCACATTATAAAGGAGAATATTGAAGGGAGCTGATGAAGGTAAAAGCACTTTTACTCAGTCCTGGATAACGGGTGGGGAATGAAGAAAAGACAATCACTCGATTTGACTTTGGATAGAGAAATTATCGATATTGTCTGCTCATTTTTAAGATATAATTTAACTAGATAATTAAATATTTAGCTTGGCAAGTAGGACAGATTTAGCAATTTAAAAAGCCTCCATAGGGCCCTTATTGACACATGAAATTTCTAATACATGTATGAGACTACAAGGCATCTTAAGAAGAGAACACGCACTCATAAGATTCTCACAGGCGTCTGTGAATTCTCCAAAATTGTCAGAATAGTATAAGATTGATCTCATATGGTTGCACTTAATACCTATCAGCTAGATTGGTGTCTGTTGGAGCTAAGCCATCTTCAACAGCTAACAGAACGTAACACATGAGAAATTTGACTAGTCTAGCCTAATGAGGATCAAGATGACATTCCAACTGGTGTTTTAGAAAGCAAACTGAAAATAAGACCAGGATAACATCAAAAACCTCTGTTGTGCTAGACTTCTTCACCATCTTTTTGTTGTTTAGATAACACACAACATTGAGGATTAGGGCTTTGACTAAAGAATGCATATCAACAAAGTGAGATGGGTGGAAAGAGGTGGCTGGACCAGGGAGTCTTCTAATTAAAAACGCTTTCCATGGGTGCAGACTGCTGGATCTTGAGCTATTAGCAGACTCTTTTTGATTCTTAAAGCATTTTTTTCACTCTGCGTTTAACAGCAAACGTGAGCCGATTGCTGTGGGTTAATTGAAAAGGATTGTTTTCTAGTTGCCAAGAAACGGTGCTTTCTTACATGATGCAGCCCATTATGTGCGCAGATCAAGCTTCCTGATCTTTCTTTTAGAGTTTGAGAATATGGGTTGCTGTGATTCGGTTGTCCCTGGAGGAGAGTAGCACAGATCCGGGAGGCTTAGGAGGGTGTTGTTCTATTTCAATTCTCCAGGTAAGATCTGGGTTTAAAGAACTCCCTTCTTTCTTCACTTAACTTTTCTTAAGCTACTTAAATACTCTTATACTCAGCAAACAAAGAGTTCTAAAATAATAAACTTACTTAAGGGAAATACTTATAAAACAATGCTAAATTGGGCTTTTTTATATACTTGAAGATTCTGACTTTTAAAAAGTTGAGATACTATCATTTGAGGTTCTTTCTACAGCATGATTCCTCTTGGTTTCAGAGTAGGAAATATGTATGAAGCAAGAGGCTGTGTGTGCGGACAGCATTGGAATGTAAATGTGAGTGCTGTGGAAGAAAGTGTCATCACTTCTATCTGTAGTAAGGATTTCAAACTTATTGGACTGGTTCTAACTGTAAAATGAGCTTTATATTTTATAAACTTCAAAAAGACATGTTGATCTTATACATAAATATACCAGTTACATAATCTCTCATATACACACACACACACACATACACGCACACACACACACACACACACACACACACACACACACACACAGATACCCCTATAGAATTTTCTACTTTCTCTCTCTTTAGCTATTTATATTTTCTTTATTCTAGTATGAAAGGTCCTAGGCAAATAGGAAAACATTCTGTAGTGAGCAACATTTGCCAGCCCTCTGCGGACTTTTTGCTTGCTGGTTGGGTTGTTATCATTTTGAGACAATACTATAGGCTATACTGGCCTCAAGGTCTCCATCACACTGCCTTGGCAGCCTTACAGCCAGTATGACAGGCATTCTGATATTTTCTTGATGGTTTAATTTCACAATTAAAATAAAATTAGTAGGCACTTACTAAATGCAAACAAACTCAAATTTCACATTTGTCCTTAGGAAGCAAGGCAACATTTCTAGTCAACACCTCCCAGGCTGTAAGCGCTCACTGTGTTTGTTGTGTGTGATGATACGGCTTAGGTCAAATCTCTTCTACTGTTGAGGAGTTCACACTGGACCCCATACTCTCATGAATTTGCAGTTAGCAGTCACAGTTCACATAGGCTGTGCTTTGAGAACAGATACTGCGAACTCCGAAGAGGAACCTAGGTAAATTCTGATCTTTCCTGTCACATTTTCGTCCCTCTTGCATATGGCCAGATTTCCTTAGAAATGTATTTCCTTTAAAAGAAAGATCACCAAAAGGGATAAGAATTAGGTAAGTTTCCATTTGTTAGGGTTTGAAGCCATCTAAGTATAACACTGAGGTGTGTAATGTGAGCACATGTCTTTGTTAATGCTGAAAATAAATTATTTTAGCATAAATTTACCTGACAATGTTATCTGAATTTTCCACAAATGAACCAAGATTTACATTAGAAAATTATGGTATGAAAAAATGTTGATGAAATGACTACCTACCTATTAATTTAGGGTTTGCTTGTTTGGTGTTTTTTGAGACAAGATTTCTCTATGTGAAAGAGCCCTGGCTGTGCTGGCACTCACTCTGTAGACCAGGCTGGCTTTGAACTCACAGAGATCTGCCTGTCTCTACCTCCCACCAGTGTGCACCACCCTGATCTAATTTAGTTTTAACTCATGAAACTAGTTTCTTTTCTTGAAGTCCTAAACCTTTTTTAAAATTAACCAATGCTGTCACAGTATCATCAGCTATAACAAACTTGTCACATTGTAGTGGTAAAGTTGAAGCAAGCCACATACACTGATGCATGGCTCATGGTTGTCCAGGCTTAGTGTGGCTGACTCTGCTTTAGTGTTGGTCGGGCTGTACAGTTGTCTTTGAGGATATGACTTAACAATTCTGTTCTGGTTTGCAACTCCCTTTTCATCTTTTAAAAAATGTTTGGTTTTTTGCTTTTGTTTTTTTTCCCTGACACCATACTTTGGCTCGATCATTGTGGTAGTGGCTTAAAATAGCTATGCTGGCAAGCGTCTGCTTAGTCATTAGTTTTGTAATGACTAAGAGCAAGGTGACAAATGAATATGGGGGTGGGGGGGAGTAGAGCAAATGTCAAGTGGATACAGTATCTTTGTGGAAGATTGTCCATATCTAGCATAGCACTGCTTCTTAGGATAGCAGAATAATTGTAGCATTTTAAATATAATATGCAGGGACTAAATAGTACTGTTATAAGAGGCTTATCGTTTCTGAGTGGTATTTTAGCTGCTTGTTGTTAAATATTAGTGAGTCATTCATACTGATTGAACTCAAGACAGATTTTGGTGGATTCTACTACAGGCATTCTGTATCTTTCAAATTTCCTAATTAAGCAGCTCGTCATTTTTATGATACCATTTCTCTATTAAAATGTTCTTTGAAAATTAGATTATCTGCTTTATAAGACATCTCTCAAGTGGTGCTTCAAAGGTTTATGAAGACACTCCTGTACTTTAAATTACTGATTTCCCCACATTTTCCAATATAAAAGTCACTTGGCTTTAGGAATTCAGAGTAATAAAGTGCTCTCTTTCTCTCTGCCTCCCTGCAACATTCTCTCTATAGCAGGAGGCTGTTTGCCTGAACAGAGAAAATACATGCAGCGTGTAATAAGTCATATCACCCTGCTGTTTACACATGCTCGGTCCCTTCCATTCTCACCAGCCAGGATGGACATGGCTTTCTTTTCCTCTCAGTTTTCTTGTTAAACTGAGGTTTCAGCTCTTGTCTAAAGTGCAGTGATGTGACCCTGAACTGCTCTTACATCCCTTCCCTCATCTCCTACACCCATTTCCAAAGCCTTGGCGTCTCCTCACTCTCTTCTGTTTTGTTGGGTGGTTCACAGTCTGTCAAAGCCTGAGATGGTTTTCAGTTGTCACAGCATAAGGGAGGGTAATCCTGGCTAGTACGTGGAGGTCAGAAAAGCTGCTGAAGAGCCACAGCACAGGGCACACCTCCTTGCCCATCCCCGGCTCCGCACACACTCACAAGAAGAGTCCAGCTCCAAATGTCCACAGTAAGAGACCCTGCCCAACAGGCCGTGCACATCTTATTGCAGCTGAATCCATGGGGAAGGCCCAGAATTTTGTTGTGAGAATTTTTTGAAATTATACACGACTTCCTTTTTTCTTTTTTCTTTTTTTCAAATATCAGCCTATAGAATCACCTCCATTTTTTTTTTCATTGAACTTTCTGGAACTGTCTATTTAACAATAATGATCTGACTAGATTGTCCAGTTTTCCCTTCCTTGCTCATTACTGGCACCAGAATGACAATGGTCGCATTATTGTCCAGCGCCAGTCACGTCCACACTACTAAGGCCTGCTTTGTGTGACTGACTTGTGGATTACTTCCCCCAGTGCTTCTACTTGTGGATAAAGAAAGATTTCTCGGGGCAGAACAATGCTCATCTGTGTAACCACAGAGCTCCGGGGCGGCAGTGTGCAGGCTTTCTTTAATAATCACGTAATCACTGGGCCGGTCCTTAGTGAGCATTTCTCAGTTTTCAGAAAATACTTGCGCTGGAAATTCTGCAGGGACTAAGATAAAACCCCATTTTAATGGTGATTATGTTGCAGTGGAAATCAGAAAATCCAAAACAAAACAACAGCAGCAGCAAGACCAAGTTTCCTTCAAAAATTATTTATGCTGTTCTGTTATATATTAACAACTAGACATCATCAAGTGTAATCAAGTTGGAGTCTTATAGCTAGCTTAAAAAGTTTCTTCATGCTTTTTTCTTCCACACAAATAAAAGACAAGACAAACGTCTGTTTCTCAGGAGCTGTCAGAGCCTTTTTCCTAAACTGCCTCTTCTGCAAATGTCACTCTGTTTTCGGTTACAACTTACTTGGTGTCCATGAGAGAGAAGACTGACTAAGTAAATGCTGACTGGAGGGGATCAAGTGAGAGAGTGCTCATGAGGAACCAACAAATCCAGCTAGAAGGGGGAGTACTGCCTTAAAAGTAAAGATTGATCATTATAATTAAATAAAATTTTATTATATTTTATTTATAATAAAAATTAAAATAAAAAGATTATTTTATTATCTTATTTCTCTGTGGCAAGTACTACACTGTATAATCATGTTTAGCTTCTATAATGGTCTATTGGGTAAATATTTTTTACCCAGTGCATAGCTGAAGGTGTCCAGAGTGTTGGAGACTGAGTGATGTGCCCACACTCAGAACATCCATAGCCAAGAAACCCTAACTCCGGAGGATAGAGTTCTCTGAAATCTGCTAGTACCACTTAGATTGTTAAAAAATGTTTTTTAATCATCACTAAAAAGTCAGTCATAAGCTATAGTGCTACAATTTCCCTCATTTTTACTAAAGTCCAGAAAACATATTCATAAAAATATATACTTTCTATAGCAATATTTATATTATTTCTTTGGAATTCTGTTATGCCAGTAAGCTGCAATATGTCTAATATTGTAATTTATATCTAAATGGAAAAAATGAGAAGCTGTTTTTTAAATAAATGCAGGTTTGATTAAATTCAATGGCCACTTAAAGGACTGTAGCTTTACCAAGTGTAAGATTTTTTTTTTTAGAGCATCAGGTTTTTCCACACATCTTAACATATTAGTAGATATTTTCTACTAATTTTTCTACTAACATATTTTCTGCATACACTTAAAAATAAACATTAGAAAAATAAAAAAATACAAAATAAAATCAAAAGAAATACTGAGATCAGGATGCTACAAACTAGAATTTTTGCTTTATGGATGCATCTCAGTCTCTAAGAACGAAACCAGAACCCCATGCATGACATGAAAAATAAGCTCTACACTAACATATCCTAAAGCACGGGCCACACACAGAGGTACCAGCTACCGGAAGGAACCAATGCGGATTACCATTGCCTCAAAAGAGCACAAGTGCCCTCTTCTTGCCAGTTTGTTTCATTAATTTCTTCTTTCTCCCCACTTTCCTGCCCTCCTTCCCTCCCTCTCTTCCTCCCTCCCTCCCTCCTTCCTTCCTTCCTTTCTTCCTTCCTTCCATCAGTCCTGGTTTTAACCAGTCTATGAGCCACTCCATCCTACCTGCCATTTTTATACAGCCCATAATTTAACAATTACATTTGCATTTGTAAGTTGGGAAAGGGTGAAAAGAACACACTGATTCTGAGCGTCAGTTTCTAGGATTAAATGATCAATGACCCTGTGCTGGATAGTTTCATGTCAACTTGACACAAGCTAGAGTCATCTGAACTGAGGAAGTCTTAACTGAGAAAACACTTCCATAAGATCTGCTTGTGGAGAATTTTCTTAATTAGTGATTGATGGTAGAGAGCCCAGACCAGTGTGGATGATGCCATCCCTGGGCTGGTGGTCCTGGATTCTGTAAGAAAGCACACTTAACGCACCATGAGGAGCAAGCCAGTAAGCAACGCTTCTCCACGGCCTCTGCCTCCAGGTTCCTGCCCTGTTGAGTTCCTGTCTGGATATTCTTCCATGATGAACAATGATGTGAAAGTGTAAGCCAAATAAAGCTTCTCCTCCCAAGTTGCTATTGGTCAGGGTGTTTCATCACAGCAATAGTAACCCTAAGAGAAGTACTTACATCAAAGATAACTGTCACATATTCTATAGAAGTTACTAATATGTTTTTAATTGCTGACTTTTCATACCTCTCTGGTGGTATCACAGTACATGATTTAAAGATAAAAATTAAAAAAACGATGGAAGCTGGAAATTTCAAATAGGCTACAAGTTGTGCTGCCTTGTCATAATATGAAATCCAAGCAACAGTCATCAGTGTTCTTTCTTTGTACTTAATAGTAAAATGTAATTGCACATATTTGTATCTCACTCATACCATATGGTTCATATCAAGTGGAAAACACTTAAGCTCTAAACATGGAAATGTTAAGCTGCAAAGTAGGGGTGCGTTTCCCTGGGACAATGAACACCTGCTGAAATAACTTCTCCAATGGAGCAGTTAGTTGCCTCTGCTGGCCTTCCCATTTTTCTTTCCTTCCTTCCTTCCTTCCTTCCTTCCTTCCTTCCTTCCTTCCTTCCTTTCTTCCTTCTTCCCTACTTCTTTCCTTCATTCCTTTCTTTCTTTCTCTAAAGCATCTTAAAGAAATGATTGTGTAACTTCCATTCTTGTCATCTTCCAAACCAAAAACTAGTTTCTCTTGTGACAAAATGTTTCTCTAAAAGTAACATGGCCTTCACTTTTATTTATTCTTTTTTAAAAGGATGGGTAAGTGGAGTTTTCAATATTACTTGAAAGACCACAGAAGTTACTTTTGGATTTCAAGACGTTTTACATCTACTGTAGAACTTTTCAAATCTAAGGATTGGAATGGTAATTTGTACTCAGGAAAAGTCAGATTTAAAATGAGGCTGGCTTTTAAGAAAGACCTCAGATCACTTACTCTTTGTACCCAAAGGCAGACGAGTCTGGAGGAAAGAAGATAGCAAAGCTTAAAAATAAAATAAGAGACTCCCAAAGCTAGCATTCAATAGCATCCTGGAGATAATGAGCGGCTAAGTGGAGCTGATAAGGTGTACTCAAGGCTTACCCGTCTTGTTCCCTTTCCAGCTTTTAGGCATCTGTTTCCCCAGGGAAAGGGAAGGCAAGACACTACACTCAGAGCACTTAGTTTTCTAATGCATGAAGAAATCAGTGGATAAGAACTATCAGAATCCTCTGATCCTCTGGGTAAACCAGTTTGAATTAAAGATGTTGCTTTTGTCTCTACTTTAAAGAAGAGCTTCAGGACCTTGGGGATTGCATCAAGAGCAATGAGTCATGTCTGAAAAGGGGAAGAAAGGGTGTCAAATTTCGTGCTCATTCATAACCCAGAGAATTGTTCCCTGTATCACAGTGGAGACAGGGGATCATGAGGGAGACTTGAGAATCAAGTGTTTAAGTGTTGAAATGTCCCATTTGCTATAAAAGATTGATGGAATAAAGTCTATCACATGTAAATCATTCCTCATTCTTTTCTTTCCTTATTTTCATTATGAAGCAGTTGAACATAAAAGAATAAGTTCTAGTACCAATCAAAACCACTTTGCCACTTGCTATCTATTTTGCTGCTCTATTGAAATCTTTAGCATTCCTTGGCACAGAGCCCATGCTGCTTGTGGAATGGAGGGGCGTCTGACTGAGTGCACTGTTAGAATCTTTTGGATGACAGTCAAACACTTCTGTAATTTCCTTCACCATTTTTAGCTTCTTTTGGCATTACTTATTTCAAGCATATCTCTGGAATGTCAGGAAGAATCCAGATCCTATTCTGGATGCTGCATTTTAATGCTAAGTTAAGTTTGTTCTAGAGAATTCAAGAGGCAGGAGTTGGAGTTGGGGAGAGTCAGAGAGTCAGAGAGTTGAGTTTGTTTGTTTGTTTATCTATCTCTGCACAAAATCTAAACTCTTCATAAAATACCAAGAGCTTTTGGTCAGTCACCTACTTGTCAAAACAGATTAAAGAGGAGTTTTGCCCTTGGGCAATACCAGATCTATGGGCATAGGGGAAAGTGAGTCTTAAGGAAAACTAGAAGCTGGAGTTTGAAATGAACAAATGGCCCAAACTGAGTGAAATTGTCCGATTCAGACTGTCTTTGTCCATAATTTTTAAATGATTTTGGTGAGGTTTTAAAAAGAAACTTTGGTTAATTCCCGACTTGACTAACCTATAACGTAAAATCCCATCACTGCTGCCTGCTCTAAGTTGCACAGGCATGTGTGTGAAGTTTGCTGTGCTGACACCAACTGGCACAGGAGATAAAGACCCAGCGAGGACAGACCACGTGTGACCGCTGCATGCAGAGAGGAGTCATTCACAGTCAATGGCTCCTTGGGGTTTCCAAGGGATTGCTTATACCTGCGATTGCAGTATGGCTTTGGCTGCTCTGACAGCGAACAGGTCTTGCTTGCCTTTCTCTACAGGAATCACTGCAGAATCAAACAAAGGATGAATTCTTTCCTAAGAAGCTTATGACTAACTTGGGTTTCGACAAGTATTCCAGGAACAGGATTCTTTCTGGTTACCAAGGTTGTAAGTGTGATTTTGATTTTGGCCCAAAGACATAAGAATAGAACTCACATAAGTCGTCCTACTTGTCCTGTGAGCCGATAGCCAAGACTCCTCCCCCTTCCCCAAGTCCTCACTGTATTCTCAAACAACAGATTCAAGTGTGTTTGCTGGCTTACCTGACTTAATCTTTTGCAGAGCTAGCATTATGCTTACAATGGATATATAACAAAAAAAAAAAAAAAAAAAAAAAAAAAAAAAAAAAAAAACTTCTTCCTGCTCCACGTTCTTTTCAACTGATTTTTAGCTTTGTGACCTTAAACAATTCATTTCCTTTCCTTGGAGCTCAGTTTTCTGTACGTAAGATAATGCCGTTCTAGGTGACTGCAAGAGTCTCTTTCTGCCCAGCGCTTCGTCACCCCGTCTGCCACCCAGCAACACTGAAGCAATTCTGTGACCTTCAGTGTGAAGAGAGGGCAGTAGGAGGGAGACGACGCGTCAGGAATTCTATTTTTTCATTGCTCCCACTCTCAGAATTGCAACAAACAGCTAAAGTCCATGACCCAAAATTTTATTAGTTATGCCAATTATTTTGGTTAGTTTCATGTAAGCTTATATATTTGAAACTGTGATTTCTTAATTTACCTACTTTTACTAGTTTCAAGGGATGAGCCCTGCTCTGTTTTGGAATGGAAAAGAAAAATAGCATTTCCATGTGTTGGTTTCTGAAGAGACAGCAGTTCACTTCATGTCAGCAGCCCACATTAGCACTTACCCCACCCTTCTACTTAGCAAAATGAAGTTTGCATGTTTTCTTCTAATTTTTGTGGCTGGTGCCCTTAATCCTAAGGAAGTCTCTTGCGGTTGCCCTTTCGGACAGTTCACGCTGTTCACACTCCAGTGATAAAACGTTGCTAAAGATTCACTCTCAGTCATTCTATTCCGTGCACACAAGCCAGTGGAGGCTTCTCTGCTACAGTCTGACTTCTTTTCAATGGCCTAAGAGTTGGAGTACATCTTTCTAATAAATGTTTTTGGGGAAGTTCTCTAGCTTTTCTGAGATGAAAAGTACATACAAAAACCATATCTCTGAGAAAATTGGCTGGAGAGATGTAATGAGTGTAAAATACCCAGGTCTGTTTCTAGCAATATAAGGAGCACACTATGGATGGGAGAAGGATCTAGTTATGTTTCACATCCTGAATTTTGATGTTTAACAGCAGAAATGGTTTGTCTACTTCCTACTTTGCACAGTTACTGCAAAACTTCCATACCACCACAAAGTTAACACAATTAACTTACTTACCAGTTTTGTGTGTCCTGGCACCTGGGAGGCTGAGGCAGGAGGACCAGAGGCTAACGACAAGCCAGTTCACAGTATATAGCAAACTACTGTCTAGAAAGTCTAACCCTGTATGGAGAGATTCCATCTCACACTTAGTCTGCTGTGAAGCATCTTTCTGTACAACCTTTCCATTGGGTGATTTTAGGAACCAGTTTTGGTGATAATTTAAGTAATACATCAAAGTTTACGGGGGGAAAAACCCTCTTCATTTAAACAGTTACCTGTTTGGTACAACAGGCAGGTGATGCTTTGTTTTGCACAATGAACTACTGAGCACTTTTATCTACTGGAAAGAATTGTGTGTGACACACAACAGAGCCGAGAAGACTTTAGGAATCTAAAAGGGCTGACTTATGTAAAAGTTAAAAATGTATACATGTTGTAGCTCTAGCATAAACAGCTTTACAACCTTCTCTTTGGAAGTTGTACAAAGTACAGGCAACTCTAAATCAAGCACCTAGGGTCTTCAGTTTTCAAGGGCATTCATTTTCGCTTGTTTCCCAGGTACATTTTATTAAGTATTACTTGAAAATTAAGGGAACACTAGAGATGTAATTGGTCCTACTCAGGGAAATTAAGCAATATGATTTTGCTTTGGGTTTGTGTGATGATTGTAGAACCCATGACTCAGGAGATAGTACACTAACTCCACAGGTTGTGAACACAGACTTCACACAACTTCATAATTTAATTTTATTTATATAATTTTATATTTTATATTTTAATATTTTAATAATATTTAATATTTAATAATATTTTAATATTTTAATAATAAATTAAATTTATATAATTTAATAAATTATTAACTCATGAGGACAGTTTTTAAGAACGTCATCTGTTTTCTAAACTGCCTTCATTCAAGGAGGCCCCACTGGAGAAGAATTCAAACATTAAGACAATTTTTTAGATAAGACATTTTAGTATATTACTCTTCAAAAGTAACTTTCATAGGCTGAGTATTTATTGAGAGTAGGGAAACAATCATTTTATGTTGGAAACAAACCAAAAGAAGTTTCTATCACAGCCCACCCTGCCACCCAGCTTTAAACAGAACACCACACATTCCTTCTCAGTAATCGCCTTGGCCATCTGAGCACTTTTGCTCAGGACATAGCTCAGATGCCTCCTTGGCTCATCCTTTTCACTCTCTGCTTCTCCCTCACTGAGAACACTTAGCTCATTCACAGCCAATCGAAGCACACCAGGCAATATACAATGTCCTGGGGCCTTTCCTGGTCTTTTTTGGATTTTTGTTGTTTTTGTTTTTGTTTTTCTTAGCACATTTTAACTCTTCTCCCAAAACAGAAAGAACAAACATCGTCTTACTATGACCTCTTTTTTATTTTGTTTTTCAGAAGTCAGTATTTTTCATTGGAGAATTCTGTCATTTGTTTTTAAATTGCTTGTCCTCACTCTCACAGACATGCACGATTTCATAGCTCACCTTGTCTTTGGACAGTTATGTAATCTGGGAGAACACTCAGCTTTGAAGGGTTCGTGAAAGAGCTAAGATTCACTGCCATGTGTCTCTATTCCTTCTGTAACACACTGAACTCCAAAGCCCTGCTGACTCAACTCTAATACTTCCCCCTGCAGCGACCCGAGCACGAACCACTATCGTCTTTCTAATAGGAAAACTGTGAAAGCTTCCCAGTCCATTGTTAGGAGAGGGGAAAACAATCTGCCTACCGTTGCCAGTGTTTTGGAGGTGGATGCTGACTGCAAATCAATTGATCGGCAGGGTGACAGTATATGCTCACAAGCATGGGGGAGCATCTAATGCCCACTCCTTGAGCAACCATGGGGTAAGGGCTTATGTAACAGAAGGAATTCGGGGATCCGAATGAAGAAGGTTCTAATGAGGCTTGTTTGTACAATTTCTTGGAATGTCCCCAGTCAGAGCCAGTTGCTTCCCCGACAGGAGACTTCCTGGCAATTTGTGGCAGCTGACTCTCATAAAGCTCTGTTTCAGTCAGATAAGGGAAGTTTAGAAAAGCCTCGATGTCCATTCTAGCTGTTTTCATTTTGAAATCTTTATGCTGTGTTGGAGGGCTGCTGGTCTCTCGATTATCTCCCTACATCGAGTCTCATTCTTCATAAATCTGTCTCCACGTCTCGGGGAGGGAGGTAACTCTAAAGCAGCAGCTGATCATGGCGCCGCCTTTCTTAAAAACACTTCAGTGGCTTTTCTCTGCCAAGGATTATGTTGTATAATCCTAGATTTACTGCTTGCATACTAAAGCATAAAGAACAAAAAGAGTAAAATCATATAACTTACTGTAGCCTGGGTGGCTAATGTTGATTTACACGAAGGAGAGGCGAGTAAGTGAGGCAGGTAAATTATGACTGCCAACAGGTTGCCTGTGGTGCCAGCCCGCACTGGGGTCTGTTTCTCGGGTCCCACACTTGTGTCTGTTTCTCAGGTTTTACTTCTGAAAATCACTGCATTAGGCACTATGCCAAGTACCAAATCTTTTTTCTCTTCCCTTAATTTTAATCAGCATTTCACTCCTTCAGGGCCTCAGTGAAATGCCTGGCTAAGTTCATAAGCTTATTCATATGAGTGTTAAGAAGTTAATGTGCTGTGCATTTCCATGTGCGCGTTCCTATTTGGCTAAGAAGGTCTTTCATGACTGATCTTAGAGCATTTTTAGGCTCTAAAGTAACAAGGAGACGAAAACGTGAGCAGTGAGTTTTGATTCAGCTTTTGCACTGACTCAAAATGCTCTTAAGAGAGAAGAATTCTATTGCCTTTGCACAACCAGAACCCCTCAGGAGGCTTCCTTCCTGCCTCTATAACTCTATTTTGTGGACGGTACTCAGCTATGACTTATTTTTGAAAAGCCCATATAAAAGTATTATTTGCATGCCAAAGACTACATCAACTTAAGAGTACCTTGCAGTGTTCTGCTTCCGCCTTCCATCACTAAGGTTACAGGTGAGAGCTGTTCTTTACGTGAGTTCAAGACTCAGATCTTCATGATTGAATACCAAAAGCTTCGCCAACTGAGCCATCTCCCTCCCCACCTTGCATGTTTGTGTCCTTATAGAAGTATAATTTCTGATGCTACAACTATGGTCCAATTCAACACATGTTTATCAAATGTACACCCTTCCCCCCACCCCCCGCCGCCCCCAGATCATAATCTGTAGACCATACTGTGGTTCAGATTTTACACTAGAGATTTAATGGCTTGAATAATTAAAGGTAGTCAGCCTCCCATGATTTATGGCAACTAGGTTTATATTCTGACATATGGAACGTAATGAGCACTGTCACCAGGGTGATTTAATTTCAGAGGACTATATGCTGATGAATCCAGATGGCTTATGAACATGTACTTTGAGCATCATCAGCTATGACACATTGGGTGTGTACAGTGTGGTCAGCTCATCACTTATGCTGTATATGGCTCTGGCAATTTAATGACTCACTATGGTTAATGTCAGAACATCAGAGGCTGATGCCCATGTCCTATGATCCTACTAAATGCTAACATTTAAGAATATCTGCTTGTTCTGAAGATGCAGTTCACTTTATATTTTGTTTTCTATAAATATCCTTACATGTCTGAAGCAGTATCTGGGAAATCCACACCCAGTCTCTCTCATGTTTGCAGTCTCTAATTCAGATTGCCATGGTACTTGTCTAGTCTTTAGTGGCCTGGATATGGGAAAGCAAAGATGATATAATAGCTTCCATATTTGGAAGTAGAATATTCCAGAATGCCCCAAATCTTCATGTTCATCAAGTATTCCTATCCATTAGCTTAACCATTTCCAAGTGAGGCTGATGACAAAGAAAACTGTAATTGAGACATGTACACACAAAAAAATAATTTAAATGATATGAGGCTGAGAATGGAAGATCACATGTGGGCACATATGGGGCAACCCCATAGTGAGCCTATCTAGAAGAAAAGACAAAAAAAAAATTTTAAAAGCACTATTATGGTTAAAAATGACCCGCTTGCTTCACTAATCAAGGTAAAATAATTATTTCTGCCTTGGACTAGCATTAAGACAATTTTCTTAGCCAATTATAGTGGTGCAAATTTGTAATCCTAGCCTCTCAGGAGACTGATTCAGGAAGGTAACAAGTTTGAGGGCAGCAAAGCAAAACTCTATCTGAATTAAAATAAAAACAATCTAAAGGTATTTTTTCCATGCTGGAGTATGTGCCCAGCATGTGTGAGGCCCTGAGGTTAACCCTGAACACCACAGAAAACAAACAACACACCCACTATTTTGGGTTGCTTAATATTGATTGTACCTTACTTTCCACATTGAATTGAATGTATGTCCCCTGATTACCTGTAGCTGAGTCTCTACAAATTTTAGGCACTAAAATATGACTACTGGTTGAAAGTGATTAAGATAAATATTGGCATGGTTCTAGCCGGGGTTGGACTTTGTTTCTGTTTGGGACTTTTTTATTTTGTGTGTTGAAAAAAAATTTAATACACATTTTCTGTGTATGTTTGGATTTAAAAATTGAAAAGGTGACTAGGAAGAAAAGTTGTGAGAATATGTTATTTCTCTGAGTATTTTTCTTCAGTTTTACCTACCCTGTGATAGAATTTACTTAAAAACAAAACCAAAAGCTATTGCTTTGAGTCCTAATGGCCCTTTCCTTTAAATGTTGCTGAATTGCCAGTGTCAAAAGGGAGTTACCAGCCTGACTTGTGCCAAGTAGGGAAGGTGGGGCTGCTTGGGAATGAGGTTTTGATTAATCAGGTTGTTTAATATTATGCTGAGGCATGTTGGGAAAGCAATTCAAAATAGTGTGAACTCCATATGAAAACGCAAGTTAGTGTACACTTAATAAATCTGAGATCTTTTGTTATCCTCCTGAAAGTTTATACAGAAACAATGTTAGGAAAGTGAGATCTCTGTATGGTGTATGTAGTCTTTCCCCTAATAGTTATGGGTGCAGAAAAAGAGTACAAGCAAAGGCCCCCATAGAATATATGGATTTATCATGTAGCTCAGAAAAGCTTTCCCTTGCAGCTGTGTGTGTAAAAGGTAAGGTCACCAGGAGAGCCTGCTGCAAGGCCTACAACCCAACCCCCTTTCCTACCCTACCCTGCCTCCTTCCTAAAGAGCAAGAACTCTCAGAGTGTGTGGCCGTTCCTACTCACATGTGCAGGATCTGTTGTAAAGTCCTGTAACCCTTGCCAGGTGGGAATAATCTATGGCCGCGGCTGACCTGGGGAGGAAGCTGAAGAAGGTTCAGGAGTGTTTGGACAGGGGACCCTGAGATTCTAGGTAAACCACGGGGAGCAGGGAAGAGTGTGTGCAGAGTGCCCGCTCACTGTTCTGGTGCACAGAGCCCTTTGCTTACAGCTCCCTTTAGCTTGGTCAAGTAAAAGGCAGAGAGATTTGCTTAAGCCTGAAACATAAAAAGTGTCTTTGCCTGAGTTTAGAGTTATATGGGTATGCATTTGCATGTTCAAATATGCACACACACACACACACACACACACACACACACACACACTCCTAAACTATGCCAAAGTCTATTGCATATATATTTTTAATATACTTTATTAATTTATTCATATTACATCTAAATTGTTATTCCATCCCTTGTATCCTCCCATTCCTCCCTCCCTCCCATTTCCCCTTACTCCCCTCCCCTATGACTCTGACACAGGGGGACCTCCTCCCCCTGTGTATGCTCATAGGGTATCAAGTCTCTTCTTGGTAGCCTGCTATCCTTCCTCTGAGTGCCACCAGGCCTCCCCATCCAGGGATATATATGTTGTGTGTGTGTATATATATATATATATATAGTGTATATATATGTATATGTATATATACATTGTATATATATAATCATGCATTCTATCATCTAAAGGAGAGGCTAAAGTGAATGATTCCAGAATGTACAATGCACATATTTGTGGTTACTCATTACATCATTAACCTGAGTATGGCTATCTATATAATTAAAGCAAAATAATACAATACTGTCAAATAATGAGACAGTAAACCTCTGAGAGGCCCGGAAAGCTGAGTTTTCCTTATCTATGCACTGTGGGAACAGATTCGTCTCACGCTGCCCTGTGCTGCCCTGTGAAGATGAGGACCACTATCTTTTGATGGGCAGAGGCCATCAAGGAGCCAACTTGAGGATGCCCGCTTCAGTTGGACTGCTTTTCCCTTGTTGGCTGTTTCGCTTCTGCAGCCTGGGAATGCTGCTGGTCTTCCTGGATGCATTTTTGAAGGGATTAACATTCTTAGGCTTCTTAACACTTTGTCAGGTTAGCTACAGCTATCTTTGGCAATAAAGAGAGCTGGTCTTTTATGTTTTGTTTTGTTTGTTTGTTTTTTTCTCCGTGGGACAAAGTTTCCCTGTGTAGCCCTGGCTGGCATGGAGCACACTACGCAGAACAGGTTAGCCTGCAAATCATTGTGATCCTCCCACACATGGTGATCCTCTGGCACAAAGTGATCTGACTGCTGCCATTACAGGTGTGAAACAGGAGGTCCCGCTGAAGCTTAGCTTTTAGTCACCTGACCAAAAGCCACTGAAGTGCTAATTATATATACTTTGTGGCCAAGTGATATTCGGGAAAATAATCAGAAAAATTGAAACATGAATAAGAAACAAGTTCTAGTTGTAAACATAAACATTTTTAACTTAATATTTCAGCTAGTGTCTGTATTTTGGGAGTAGAAAAGTCAAAACATGGGTTATAAGTAGTAGAAAAACTATTAAGTATATAAAGTACAGTAAAGTGATTCCTAGGAAAATGAACCCTCAAATTTTTTTGTGTAGACATTACATTTATAGCCATGTTTAATGTTGTACTTAGTAGCTTCAGAAGCCTTTTTATAATGAACTTAATTTCTTGTGATATGATTGGCCAGAGTTTATGAGATGTAGTTGACTACTTTCACTGTTTAATGCCCTTGATTATAACCATTAGGGCTATTTTTGGGTTTGTTATCCAAACAGGTTTTCAAATATTTTACTGTTCTGAAGAAGACAGTGAATCTGTTAGCTCAGGGTTACACACTTATGAAATACACTCACCGCTTATTTAGTTTTCCCATTGCCTCATATGATTTCTTAATCCAACATAATATTTTTTATTGATTACTTGGGAATTTCACATAATGCACCCCAATCACACTCACTTTCCAGTCTTCCCAGGTCCACCCTCCAATACCCTTGTAACCTCTTCCCAGAGCCATGTAAGATTTTTATGCCTCACACATTTACATGTCACTAGCTGAGCCAGGCAGTCAAGCGTCTCGCAGGTAAATAAAGCCAGGGAGTTCCTTTCCAAGCTAACTGCTAGTTTGTTAAAGGAGTTCGTAAGCTATGCTGTAAACTGGCAGGGTCCTGGGTCCACATGGGCGTTCCTGCTTCCTCTGCCTCAGTGACAGGCACAGTCTTCTAACCGTTGTGGTGGCCGCCTGTGATCAGGGGCCCACAGCAGGGAGAAAACAACGGCATCCCCACCCTTACTGTTGTCTTTGTCATGGCAGTCCCTTTTGGACCCGGCCTTCCTGAACTCTGAGCCCTGGCTACCCAGAACAGTGGTCCTCGCCAGCTCGCACTTGCCTTGCCTAAATAACAGCTCTGCCCTTCCCATCCCTGTTCCTGCCTCTGGGAGATTCTCCAAGTTGGCATCTCCCAGACCCTCCCGACCTAGTAGATCCCTAAGCACGTGGCTTTGCCCACGACCTCCTTCTCAGTTGAGGAAAGAAAAGCAGAAAACCTTAGGCATTCTCTCACAGACTTAACAAATAGGCTAACCTTATTCTAACCTATGTTATATGTTATTGCAAGTTATATTCTCGTGTGGGTATTCCCTCTCTTCAGAGGGTTTAATAGACTCCAAGACTATAAGTCAGACCTAGTAACTATATCCTTTTATGTCAGACATCCACACTAAAAATGGACACCTATGTGAATGTGCTAGATTGTTTTGGGTTGTTTTAGTAAAGTGTTGGTAGGTGTTAGTTGGTGCTGAAATCCTGAAATGGGTTTATACAAATTATATTTCAATCACAAATATTGGTCAAAGCAGACAAGTGGACATTGGGCTCAATATCTACCACAGCAGAGAGTATTGTCTCATAGAATCATATAGTAATTGTCATGGTTTAGAAAAAAATAATTTAAAAAAGTTGCCTACGATCACTAATAAGTAGAAAACTGTTTCAACTGCCGAGGATGGGCAGAGGAGGAGGGGGACGGTGTTAACTTAGCCTTATCCGACCGGAGCGCGAGCTAAGGTTGCACTGTAAGGTCTTCCTAACAGCTTCGCCGTAAATATATGTGTTTAAGTTATTTAAATATGGATCTAATTATGCATAGCACCATTTCAAAACACCCATGGGAAAACCAGTGATTATGTTTTCTGGTTTCTGACCTGAGAAACTGAACAAAGGGCAGATAAGATCTGGGAAGTTGTTCAGGTGAACTAATTTGCTTAACAACCGATGCTACATATTTGATTAAAGTTTTTCTTACTAAATGCAGTTCTGGAATGTTAACTTGGGAGTGTCTCAGATATGTCCAGGCTATGGCTGTGTTGGTCTATATAGGAAACACCATGTACTTTAGAGTATGTTGAAGCTCAAACTGCTGTTATCTGGGAGTGTTGTGGAATTACTGCGAGAAAGAAGGACTCAAACAATGATCAGCGAAGCAGGAGGGAGCATTCTCCTTTTTTCTGCCTGTAGCGTTGCCAGTAACTAGTCTGGTGAGCTTGAGCAGGTCCTCTGACCTCCTTTAGTGTTAGAATTTTTTTTTCTTTGTAAATAAGGGGTTGGGCTCTGATCTAAGGTCAATTAGGAGTGTGAAACCATGTGACTTCTCTTAGAGTTTCTTTCAAGACACACATTACATATTTATTTATGTCTCCGCCTATCTTAAAGGTATTACTGGACCATATCCAGTCACAGCTCAGGCAAACAATGCAGCCACAGAAAGGCTACTTGCGTCATTTTATATTATTTTATTTTCACATTCAAACAATACCTGGCAAATAAATAAAGGTTTCTGAAATTGTGATTGGCACAGTGATGCATGATCTGCTGCACTGAGCACTTAGGCAAAGCACATGCACATGCACAACGAAGAATGAGCTGAGAGCAGATGACGTCTGCCTGTGTTTGTGGGAGGCCAGTGCTGGAAGCTATCGATGGTGCCACAACGCTTTACAGCTCCACAGTTCAGCCCTCCCCTGCTCTCCCGCCTTTCCCATCAGAAGCTCATATCTCAGCAGCTTTCCCTCACTTTCTCCTAGATCTTCTTGTGTTTCCCCTGTGCTCTCTCATTTGGGTGCACTACATAGCCTCCCGTCCTGGCTCTTGCTTTCTTCTCCCTACTTTAGATATAGAGCAGATTTATACACCGTTTGCGTTCCTGTGTTGTGACAGAGCATGACTTAAGATGGGACTCTTAGGTACAGTGGCATCTTTAAGAGATGATTTTAATTGTTAATTTACGTTTTCCAGAGAAATTAGGGAGTGGGCTCACTCAGACTCACTAACCTCACCGAATTCATATTTGACTTTGTTTTACAGCACTGAGGACCAAGCCCAGGGGAAATGCTTTACTGCTGAGCCACATCCCTGGGCCCGTCCAGGGATAATTTAATATGACATGTCTAGAAAAAAAAAACCCATGTGCCTTAGTTCTTGCTGGAAATTTAGAAAATATTCTCAAGTTTATCGAGGACTATATTAGGTATTATATTTTAGAAATCTAATGAATTATTTTTGTGATTAAGAAGTTACTTTTGGAAAATGGAAAGTAGGAGCAGACCTTGTGGTTTCAGAGCTTATGAGTGATCCAGAACTAGGTGGCCCAGTGACTACACTATGTCTTTACGAGCTGTGCAGCATTTAGCAGGCTACTGCACCTTTCTGCTTTTAATTATTTTCACACTATAAAGTATGGATACTAACACTACTGCATAAGGTTGTACTAAACAACTGGGCAATGTATACAGGGGACTTAGAAGAATGACCAAGTATATATTTGAGTGAAAATTAACAACCCCACAAAGCAAGCAGTGTGAGCCTATTTTACGGGCAATGAAATCAAGCCTGAGATCCTGGGACTTGTTCAAAATAACTTGACAACAACTCTATACCCTGCAACTTTAAAATCTTTTCTCTTCTTCCTGACTCATGGGAGGCTTTATGTTATAGAAATGTTATAATGGATGAGTAAGTCATAGCCCTTAAGGACAACAAATCAGGGAGGGAGGAAAAAGAGAATAGAACATTTTTCACATGAGCTTTAGATGTACAGTTTACAGAACTCTAACCCGGGGTTGAGTCTGGATTCCATGGGCATTTCCAGTTGAGCACGGTCTTGCAGTGTGGACTGGAATTACGCCATGGGCTTGGTTGGGATAGAAGGTGCCCTATGCAGAGGAATCAGGGGACGCAGGAGGAAGAGTTTGGTCTGCATGTAAAGCTGTAGAAGCTGCGGGAGGACAGGGAACGCTCGGTACTGCACACACGTCAGCTTGACTGGATGTGGGGCCTGTGAATGAGGGGAGGCTTGGATTTAAAGGCATAGTATGAACATAGTTCCTTAAGACCAGTACAAGAATGTGTACACAATAATGCGTAGACTGAGGCCAGGCGGTCTGCACCCCAGGTGTGCAGGCTGCTGTTAATGGACGCTGAGGTGTGAGTTATAATCCTCTTATGTATTTGTGTCTGTATGTGTCTGACCTCAGGCTTGCTAAGGTCAGACGTGTCTATAGGCAATGTGTATTATGTAGGGGAAATAACCTTATTCACAATTAGGAGGAATACTTTTCCCACTTCCGGGAATTCTTTTCTCGGGAAACTTATCTATATTGAGATCATATGTTCAAATGTCTTTGTTTCTAATGGGAAACAATCTTCATGACTTCTTGTGTAAAACTGTTGTTTTAAGTGTTTGATTCTAACCGTTCTTTTGGCAGGAGATCATTTATAAACCAAGATTCCCAGGACCCCATAGTTAAGCTTCAGAGAAATATTGATTTAAGAATCACCATAAACTCTACTCTTAAAGCTAGATTACTTAAAGGCTGATTACTAATAGGCTTCTACAATCAGTGTAAATTTACCATTTAAATTTTATTTTTTGAGATAATTAAACCGAAATGAGTTGGGTGTTTGCTAAAATTTCAGGAAAACATCTTACTAATTTTGGAAAGTATCTCTGAAAGCATAAGTGATAGTTCATCATTTCCTCCATGTGTAGCTTATACATGTTATTTGTATGGCACCAGTATGTTTAACAAATAGCATCATTAATCTCATAGTCAGTAGAAGCCCTGTTATGTGGTAATTGACTCAATTACATGAATAAAACGTGTACCGAGTGTCAGGCACCATGCTAAACATTAAGGATGCCACACGACTTAGTTGCACCCACAAAAAATCCTCTCTCTTTATGTAGATGAAAACAAAATTAATTCCATGGTGGATTACGGTAAGCCCTAGAGTACAAGTGTGAACACGCATGCATGATAGAATTGAAGCTGATGATAGGACATCCTCCAACTTGGGCTAGCACATGTTAGTCAGGCAATTCAGCATAATTGTTTTTCTCTAGTAACTACAAGCAGAAGGGTGGGACAAGGCTTTCCATAGGTCAGGAAACCATCTGATAGACACTAATTCCAATGACTGATGACATTATTTGGACTGCAGCTCCCTTGTCTTTTTAAAAACACTCTGTTCCCATAGCCATTTTAAAACTAAATTGTGTAATATACACTCTTTAACTAGAAGTTTTTTAGGTTATGTAATATTTCATAAAGTACTAGAAAAGTCAAGTCAGTAGCTAAAGGATGACAGTGTCTCTGAAAACACTGTGCAGATATCATAATTGAGAGAGATTGAGATTGCTTTTAGACTCTAAAGCTGTTTCTCCAAAACTGTAAAGTATATCTTTGTTGTCTTTGAAGCAAGACATTTCAATGGGCACCTATGACCTATTTCCCCTGTAATCTGAATTCCCTGATTGATTATAATAAACCAAACACTTCAGTCTGGTCAGTCTGTACCTTAGATACTCGAAGGGATGCCCTTTAGGTTGTCAGAGCTTTGACTCAGGCAATTGACACTGGGCATTTCATACTCACACATCCTTTCCTGTGGACAAGTGACTATGGCTTCACTTGTGAACACCATTTCTCGTTGCTCTTGCTTCTTCCAAAGTTAGTCACTTCCTTAATTAAGTTCCTTTTTAAGTGTCTTTGGTCCTAAGGACATTCTCCACAGTTATGTGGAGAGCAGGGACTGACTCTGACATGAACTCTGGTGCCCCATATTTGACCACTTCTCCGTGGTGGGGAGGACTGGTGGCACTCAAAGAAAGGATAAGCAGGCTACCAAGATGAGACTTGATAGATAGCCTATGACCATATAGTGGGGGAGGAGGTCACTCTCAGTCATAGACCGAGGGAAGAGGAATAGGGTGAAAGTGGGAAGGAGGGAGGAACGGGTGGAAACAAGTGAGGGGAAAACAATTGAGATATAATCTGAATAAATTAATTAAATAATAATAATAATAAAGTGTCTTTGGTCCTAATACTCAGATGGCGGCAGCAGCACCAGTGAGATTATTGGACATGAAATTCCTACCTCATTTTAAGAGCTAATAGCTTTCTATTTTAAGTTGCAGAAGAGAAAACAACTGGTAGCTTTTCTTGTTTCAACATAGACTTGAAAATGTCAGGAATCCTCTAGTCAGCCCCTCTGCTGTTCTAATTTTGCTCTTCTCTCTCCTACAGAGTTTTCCTCTTCAAAGTCACTCTTCACTGCTTTTAAACTTAAACAAAACAAAACAAACAAACCAATGACTTTAAATCTGATTGATCCTAGTTCTATTAAAAAAGGGGGTGGGGGAGAAAATGAGATAAGGAATCTATCATTGTTCTCCACACAGAAAAAGAAAAGTGTTCTGTGATTTGTTTCAGATCTCACTTGCTTCCTGGTGTCTCTAAAACTGCGACTGATGTTGACGTGCTTGGCTAGACCACTGAGATGATAAACTTCACACCAGTGGTCCTCAGCCTTCCTAATGCTGTGACTCTCTGTTCTTCATGGTGTGGTGACCCCAACCATAAAATTATTTCCATGGATACTCATAACTGTAACTTTGCTACTGTTACAAATCATAATGTAAATATCTGTTTTCTGATGTTCTTAGGGGATTTCTGTGAAAGGGTCATTGAGGCCCCAAAGGGATTGCGACCCACAGGTTAGGAACCACTGCTTTATACTGTAGTTCTTCATTTGTCTAGAGTTTTAAAGGATTCAAAATATCATCTTGTGCAAAAATATAGCATTGCTATTTACAGAAGGAATGTGAACGTACGTGGACATAATAGTCTGTAGCTAACATTTTTTCACTTAGCATTTTACTAATAAAGTATGATTAAAAACATTTTCACAAAGATGATTAAATTGTCTCTATATAATATTTATTTTCTAAGCATAATCCACTAGTAAGAATCAATTTACAAAGTATATTTCTAAACTTATATGTATATGCTCATTCATGATCACATACACATATGTGTGAATATATATTTATATATGTGAGCAGGCTTTTCTATTACACTTTTTATGTTATAAATCTGTTTTTTAAAAATGAAACTTTGGTGCAAAGATTACTGCATCAGCAACTGTTTTGATGAAGCTGACTTGACAGCCAAAGCACTTCTTTTTTATTGGTAGCTGAGTCAAGTTGAGCTGATGGGAAAACCAGAAACTAAAAAATTTATAGACGTTGGCGGCTACATTGAAGTTCTCCGAGGTTAAAAGCAGCAACAGTTTATTTAACAGGTGGCCTGAGTCAAGTGAACTTACTGTTTTGAAATTTTGCCTGACACTTTCCCCCATCTACAAACGAACCAGTGCCCTGTGGGAAATGGCTTTTAAAGGTGGCCAGACTAAAATGTCCCAATTTCAACAGCATATTTTATTACCTGATATTGTAGTACTCTTTAGTGGTATTTGCCTGACAATGAGTACATATTTCCTCTCATATTCGGCTAAATTCTGTGAGGTATTGCCAGTGCAAAAATCTGAGTGATCTTTATACCAGGTTGTCTGTATGCAAGAGCAACAGGTCACACCGCAAGCTCCTCTAAAGTAATGTGCATTGGTGAATGTTGAGCACAAATCTGGGCTACTTAAAAAAATACAAACTCAAAAGAGAATTCTAAAAAGTGAAATCTACTGCTAAGAATGATCCTAAACCAGAATCAAAGAAAACCATAAAAACTGTTCAAATTTCTAACCGATTCTAAATGATAATTTATATCAGATAGGATACAAATATTTCTAAAGAAGTATCTAAGTGTAATGGACACATACAACAAGAAAGCATAGAACAGTTTCCATATGAATGTTGTCATTTGCTCTGAGTGTGGTATTACAGGATTTGTTTGTTTGTATGTACTAGGCCTCTAATAAGATATTTTTCTGAAGGCAGAGAAAGTGGCTCAGGCCCACACAGAGAAAGCATGGCAGACCAGGGCCAGGGCAAGGTTGAAGCTGGCTCTAGAGCCCCAAGAACTATTCAGAGGTGCTCTGGGTGCTGCTGTGGGAGGTCTAAGCAGGGCACATCTTCTCTATCCTCTACAGGCAACACTTACCATCAGAGTCCCCTTGCCTCTATCTAGGCCATGTGACTTGAAATTCTGGGTAAGAATGGGTTTGGGAAGAAAGAGGAAGGGAGGGAGGGAGGAAAGCAGAGAGGGAGGGAGGGAAGGAGAGGAAGGAAGGGAGGGAGGGAGGGAGAGAGGGAGGGAGGAAAGCAGAGAGAGAAGGAGGGAGGGAGAGGAAGGAAGGGAGGGAGGGAGGGAAGGAAGGGAGGGGGGAGGGAGGGAGGGAGGGAGGGGTGGAGGGAGGGAAGAAAGGAAAGCGGGTAGGTTATGGTGCCCAAATCACAAGCAATGCCATTATATAATAGTATGAGAATAATCAAGAAATCAAATTTTAAGCTAAGCAAACAGTGTAGGGACTTTGTTTTGTTTTATTTTGGTTTGATCTGACACAAGGCATCATTTCACAGCTCGGGTTGGCCTGGAACTCACCATCCTCCTGCCTCTGCCTCCTAAGCACTAGGGACACAGAAATGAGTCACCTGATGGCTTGAAATGAAGGTTTCTGCATAACTAAACCTTTTCTGTCCGCCCCCTTACACATTGATTGCTGACTTTAATGTAGTAGAAATTTGAACTGTATAATTATGAATAGTGAATACACAAGCATTGATAGGTACATTTCCAAAGACAAAGAGTAGGTGGGTGCACTTAAGGAATTTTTATTGTTTTAAAATTTTGGCAGCGGAAAAAAAAAAGGACGTCAAAACATTCTAGATTTTTTTTTTTTATAGATTTAAAATTGCATAGTAGTTGATACACATTAACTTTTTCTGCTACTTTCATACTTTGTTTGGAAAACAGTTTAGGCATATCAACAATAATCTAACCAATTTATTTTATGACAGCTTTTTATAATTCTTGTACTTTTTTATTATTATGACATTTACTTACTTATTATTATTGAGAGAAGAGTCTCGCAAGGAGTCTCATGTACCCTGTCTAGCCTCACACTTGATAGGATGGCCTAGCTCAGATGTAAGGATGACCTTGCCTGCTTATCCTCCTGCCTCCACCTCCTGAGTGCTGGAGACTGATTGAAGGTGTGCACCACCATACTCAGTCTATGGGGCCTGGCGGATCACACCAGGAGCGGATCACACCAGGAGCTTTGTACAGTGGTTGGCAAACAATCAACCAATCTATATTTCCAGGCTCTGCCACCCACCTTTGAAAGAAAAATAAGTAAGTATACTAGAAATTTCGCCTACAATAAGCCCAATTAATTTGAGAGATAATGTTCAGTACAAAACTGTTCAAAAAAAATTAGAGCAGTTTATAAATATTATTTATGTATGTTTAAAACATTGGATGCTATTTAGTAATTAAAATTGGGGAAATAACCTTCTTTAGGAAATTCTCACTCAAATGTTCCTGGAAGAGTATCTTTTTCACTTATAACTTTCTGCTGTCTTCAATGTGGAAGACATGAAGACAAAATTTTTCCAGGTATGAGTAATAAATAATATAAATAAAATATCAGTGGAATAACTAATTTTCTTGACTAGTTGATATAGGAATAGTTATTATATAATTATTAGTTTTTAAGGTGAAATAAGCTGGCATTTTTAAAAGAGATTTGTTTATTTAATGTGTGTGTATGATTGGCTTGTTGGCATGTATGTATGTACAACACATGCATGCCCAGTCCCTTGGGGCTTTGAAGAATGGGTTGGAGGCCCTGGAACTGAGGTTACAGATGGTGGTGAGCCATCATGTGGCTGCCGGGAACTGAACCTGAGTCTTCTGCAAGAGCAACAAGCACTCTTAACTGCTGAACCATCTTTCCAGTACAAAGTCAGCATTTTACAACAGATTTTACCATAAAAGTTAAAAAGGATTCTCAAATCAAGCACTCTGCCAGTAGGACTTTCAAGTTGAAAATATATTCCTTCAATTTGTATTGATTCTCAACTACTAAATAATTTCTTCTTCTCCCCTTTTCTTTCTTTTTTTAAAAAGATTTATTGTTAGTAGTAATATGTATATTTCTTTTCCTCCTCACTGTCCTTCTCTCTCCGTGTGTGTGTGTGTGTGTGTGTGTGTGTGTGTGTGTGTGTGTGTGTGGTCACAGAGGTCAGAGTTGCCAGCCCCTCCTTCATTCTTTTCCTTTTCTTAAGCATATGTATGTTAGTTGTGGGTATGGATTTGCATGTGTGCATGTGCTGCAATTCTCTTTTCACAAATCAAATGAAAAAAAAATTGTGTAGAGAGAAAAATTCTGGATTAGTACTATGCTTATTGGTGGAGGGTAGACACAGGAAGACTCTCAAAAGCTGTGTCTGAGAGTAGTGCAATTCCAAAGAGTGCCTCCTATAACTAGTGATGTTTTCCTCTTAAGTGTGCATGGCTGAGAGGACAGTTTACTTCATTTAAGCAGGACTGTGTGAGGAAAGGGACAGGAGATGCAAGACAAGTTAGAGTGCCCTTTCGAGGGGTACAACTATGCACAAGGACTGTGTGTGCTGCGAACTGTGGAGTGCTCTTTCATCTCTATCCCGGGACAATCTTTAGCAAACTGCTTTCCCTTGCTCTGGGGTTGTGAAGTTAGTTGTCTAGGGGTGGCCATGTAGGGTAATTATAGGCTTCTTATGGAAAAGGCAGGGTTTTGGAGCATGGTGTTAGCATACACACGTTGATTGGCCTGTGCATATTTGGACACAAATGCACATGTCAATTGAAATAATTGCTGTTTGCCAGTGTGAGCTACTCCCTACTGATGCTGGGAGGTCAGTTAAAAAGCTTATCTACTCTTGAACCACTCTGGCTACAGTGATGGTGCCGAAACCCGGGCTACAGCGATGCTACCAAAAGAGCTTTGGAAGAATCTACCTGATAAGACTACATTCTTTTGTGATACCAAGAGGCACAGTTATATATTTACATAGACACAGGACCTTGATCTAACTTTTATTCATAATTCATAAATATGTAGAAGGCATGGGATTACTGCTTACAAGATGGTTGGTGTTACAAATACATAGATATATATACAAATATATATTAATTCTCAAAATGAATGGCTGCTATTGAAAAGGGCCCTTTACACAAATGATCATAATACCAGATAAAATCTGTTGAATACCAAAATCGTTAGGTGTTTTGACAAATAAATACCTACTTTACCTTGGTATCTTTTATACTATGTATTTGTTGGTTTCAAAACAGTAATCTTTCTAAACTAAAGAAAAGCAAACCCAGTTAAACTATGCCAATGTGGACATTAATGTGTAATGAGTTGCATACACTGATTCTAGTGGTGTGCTACACAAGATATAAAATTATGAACTCTTAAAATATACATGTATTTCATATTTAAGAACTGCTGAAGATGCTAATTAGAACTTCTCAAGTCTGGGCAACACATTTGATCAACTTGCTGGCTGTGAGGGATGGTATATTTGTATTAGTTAGGATGCCTCTGACAAGAAGTGACAGAAAATGCAGAAATAAATCTGACTTACTAGTAAAGGACTTAACCAATATCAAAATGTTTGATGAAGGTGTTCTCCAGCTTCTGTACTTCTTCATTGAGGTGGGGCGTGTGTAAATGTCTGTTTTGTCATTCTTAGCATCCAGGCTATACAATATCTGCTGGAATTGGAATCTCAACTAAAGAATGCATAATTTTTTACTCCATGCCACACAGCATTGCACTCGCACTTTCTAGATGAACTGGGTGCTATGCATTTCTGTTTCTCAGATCTGGCGCCTTCCATGCAGATGGTCTTCTGAGGCTAGCTTCCTTTGTGGCTGCAAGGTAGCTTGTCCTGGCTTTTAATGTCACATTTCACGCCAATATACAGATGGTGTAAAATTATTCTGTTGCTAAGAGGGAGAAGTGGTGGCTCATAAGTAACCCACAATAGATGTCCCTGAGACAAGTCTGGATTTTTCTGGTGTCTAACACAGTTTGCTCTGAGAATGTAGACTTAGTTCTGTAACAGGATGCAATTGACCCTGTTTTCTGATCCAGGAACAGAAGGTGATCAAGTGTCATATTTATGCTGAAGCCTCTGTCGTTTTATCATCTGTAGTTGTTAACATTTCTTTTTGAGACCCCTTCAACTTGTTAGCGCTGGGAACTGTCCCAGCCCCCCACCTGTGTATTTGAGATGATTAAAATGCTTCCTGTGAGAGTACTGAACTGAGGGACATGGCTCATTTGCACGTTCTCCTTTTTCCACAGCATTGCCTGGACTGATATTACTCAGCTCCCCAGGCTCAGGCTCCATAGTCGACTCCGCCTGCCTAAGGCTGTTTCCTGTGCTCCCTTCCTCTTCCACTCCCCTCCTTTCAAAAGCTGTCCACACCTTCAGAGCCTTATTTGTGCTTAAAGCGCTAATGGTTTTAAATGGGCTTGATAGACTAATCTGTGTTAATATTTACTTTACTAATGTGTTGGACCTCTGAGGTAATTTAATACTTTAATCATTTCAAAAGTTCAGCCTCACAAGACCTTTTCAGGAACGCTGCCAGTGTAGGCATCTTCATGGCATAGAACCTCCAGCTTTCCTGCCACACTCCCAGGGGCAGGTAGCGACAAGAAAGGCTGTGCCATATAACAACTCTCTGGACTTTACTCATTGCTAACTTGGTCTTGTGACTTCCTCCATCTTTCATTCCTCATAGCCTCATACTCAATGCACTGGTCTCCAGGCCTTTTCTCCACCCAGCTTCCTGTCTCACACTGAATGATTCATACATGACTGCAGTATTTATGATGATGCCCCACCCATCACCCTAGACTCATAATTTCTTGACCGTCTGTGGTGCGTAAGTCTTTTCCTTTGGACTTCCGTGTGGACAGCCAGTGACATGCCCTAGTGCTACCTAGTCATCCCCAG
>OU015750.1:52724881-52765203 GCA_907169655.1 Acomys percivali
CACCTACTGTAACTACAACACAGTGGCATCAGTGTAACCTGAGTGCCTACTCCTTCAATGAGCACTCTTCTCCACGTCTACCAGACAGGTCCATTGGCAAGGTATCTAAGACCATAGAAAATCCGCACAGTATCCTCTCTCTGAGGCCTCCCACTAGCCTACATCCTCCTTTCCTGACCTTCCTCTTCCATCTATCTGTATAGTTTATCTGAACTACTAAGTTCTCAACTTGCTCCATTTCTCCAATCTCCATCACATCCAATCTCAATGTCCAAACTCCTATCTTGACGAACTTAAAATGTGCTCTTGAAATTCAACACCTATATGTCTGGACCCACTAAATACAGCTACACCATTCCCAAGAGGGCCTCCAGGTTGCCCTACAGTATGGGAGCATCACTGGGTATGTGTGGTAAGGAGTTTGGAGGTCAGATGCTTTCTGATCCCATTCTAGCTAGGAGCCCTTGAGAAAATAACATGGCCACACTGTGCTTTCTTTGCTTCACCCGCAAGAATCAAATGATAATGACATGTCTCATTGGTGTATAATAAATAAATGTGCTAACATTTATAACCTGCTTAGAGAAGTATATAACTTGAATAAGCAGGTTTCTATTTCTCTCTTTAGTTTTCTGTTCAAATTTGAGAACCATTCGCTATTCTAAATCTTTCTTTTCTATCTCCCCATGTCATAGGTTCCATTATTTTAGCAGATTACTTGATTCTGAGTATTTTCAGGACAAGTGATGAAAACTCCTTTAAATTATCTCTCTCTACAAACCTCTGAAATATTGATCTAGGCAAAGGCTTTGTTTTGGGCTTTGATTTCTAGTGTGCTAGTAACAAAACCAAACCTACACAACTGTGGTTGTGTCAAGCTACATAGGCTCTACACAGCAGCCAAGGGAAGGCACACTACAGGGAGGGTACATCTGCAAACTGGTGTATGTGTATATGCACATGTGTGCCAGACAAAGGGCTAAATTTTAGAATACTTTAAAAAGTAATTCAATATCAAGAAAATAAATTAAAAATTTTTTTAAATGAGGAAAGGGCTTGGATACACGTTTCTCTAAAGAAATGACCAACAGGTACTTGAAAAACTGTTCAGCACTACTAATCATCAGGGACATGCAAATTAAAGCAACAGAGAAATATATAATTTTACACCCATTACGATAACTCTTAACAAAACACAAGCTAGCCAGTGTTGTCAAGGATGGGAAGAGCAGGGGATACCTGAATACTTCTGATGAGAAGGTAAATTGGACCAGTTATTATGGGAAGTGGCATGCAGGGTCCTCTACTTCTGCAGTGGAATCAATGATGGCAGACACAGTCATAGAGACATAGAAGGCCCTGTGACAACCCTTACCTCCACCCCATGCTAAGCCCCTAAAAATAGTAACCGCCTAGACAGGAAACCATCAAAGGGAACTCTTAAAAATTGTGATAAAGATGCTGAAGTGTGGCTCTTCACCACTGATGGCTTCTGGTGGGCACGCGGGTGGGGAAGGACTCAGTTTCCTTTAGAGGCTGGCCACTGGGAGTTTGACCATGCCCCAGTGACTATATGGCGAGCAAAACTGGACTTTGTTTTTTTCTTCTTCTTTTTGGAGGAGGAAGTCACAAGAGTGGAGGGGCAGACCTGGGAGGACTGGGAAGTGTGACTGGGGTGCATAATGTAAAATTCCCAAATAATCAATAATATTATGTTTAAAAAAAAAAAACAGAATTACTATATGACCCAGCGATCTCATGACTGTATTCCCAGAAGAAATGATCAGTATGAGAGCACTGAAGTGACACTTTTGTTCACTGCACTGATGTTCATAATTGTAATGTATGAAAATAAACCTGTGTCCGTGTGGATAAATAGATAAAAAGTGATTTGCAGTCATAGTGGGACACTACTATGGTACAGAAAGAAAAATAACCTTCTGTTTGCAACAGCTTGGGTGACTGTGGAAGGCATTTTGTTGAGTGAAGTAAGTGAGGCTCAGAAAAACAAATAGCATGCCATTTTACCATTTGCACAGTACAAAATAAATTCTCAGGTAGAGAGTAGTAATATACTTATAAGTCCAACCCTGAGTTTTAGTTTAGCTACTGGGTACTACTTTTCTGCTCTTGTGTGAGAATACCATAACCAGTGCGACAGATAGGAGAAAGAGTTTGCGTTTGATCATGGTTCGAGAGGGATAAGAGTCTATTGTGGTGGGGGGAGGGTAACAGGCAGTGACAGGCATGGTATCAGGGACAGGAAGCTGAGTTAGCCACTTAAAGCCCAAGCACCAAGCAGAGGCAGTGAGCTGGAAGTGGCACAAGACGCCTCATCTCAGAACATAACCCCTAGGGCAGACTTCCTCCAGCGAAGCTTCCCTAGATAACACCAAAAACTAGGGGCCAAGAGCAACTGTCTGAGCACTTACGGGCATGACTCTCATTCAAAGCACTCTACTTTCATCACTGTGTATATATATTTTTATCATATATGTGCATTGTGTGTTTCTACTTTCTGTCATTACTGAATTATTGAGAAATGATGAGATGAAAGTAATTGTGGGACAGTAGTAAAATTAAGATTAAGTTCTGAAGGAATCAAGATTTTTGACTTGTTCTTTATGTCAGCTTCAGCTGAGCAGACTCTTGTGACTTTTATGGCCATATATTTGTCTGATGGTTTTCCTCCTTTTTGGTTGCACGCAAGTGAATTGTTTTAGTGTGAATGCCCATACTGTTTGCTGCTTCCTTCCCAAAGAAAGTAGCCCACAGATTTCCACTCTACTCACGTCTCCATTCTTCACCACTCCAGCCACGGTCATTATCCAGGTAGGAACTAATCGCGGTGTGGCCAAACCAGAAGCCAGTTCTTTCTTAGTGTTCATCCTAATTAGTGTCTTAGGGAGTTTGCAAGGTTGATGGTTTCTTCCTCTTTCAGGCGTGTTCTCTGGATTCCACATTCTCTTTTTTTTAATCTCATCTGTTTGTGTTTTCTCAGCCTCCCTTGCTGAACTCTCATTATTTAGCTGTTTCTAAAATGTGAAGTGCCCCAAGATGATGCTGCCCTTGGATATGTCTTTCCATCACTCTTCTTCACCAGTTCCCAACTTACAGCCTCAGCTAGCTTGCAGGCATTAGATAGTACGCATTGATCTACTATTCCATAATTTTCTCCTGAGTCCTGTCTCCATAGTTGCATGCTTATTCTCTCTCTTTAGCTAAGCATCGAAACAGTTCTTCATGCTTGACACATTTAATTATCCTGTTTTTCCCCCAAGGCTGTTCCACTAGAAGTCTTCCTTCCCTCAGCCTGAGCACAATCTCTATTTCCTCAATAAATCAAATATTTCTTACACTCTTCTGTCTGTTACACCACTTCTAACTCATAAAAGTCCTGATGGCTTTATCTTCAAAATATAACTATCATCGCTACCGTGTCCAAAGCTCCCATGCTGGTCAGCCTTGTCACATCATTTGTTGTTGTTGTTGTTTTTCTCTCCATTTTTTATCTTTACCACAGTTACATTTATGAACAACATCCGGAGTCAGTCTTCAAAAACGCGAGTTAGGCGTTTTTGTTTAACCTCTGCTCTCACTGAATTAAAGCCACGTTTCTTCAGGCACCTAGAGCGATACTGTGATAGAGTTCACTATCTCTCCTCATCCAGGGAGAGCTGAACAGACAATTTTGGGAACACAGGAGTATATAAGGTGGGAGAATAGATCCAACTACAGAGGCTGAAAAATACAATGAAAAAGCCAGGACAAGGAGAAACGAAAGGAATAGTTATGAGACTAACTATGAAAGAAGGCACTGACCATGGTCACTGGAGTTTGTATTTTACAGATCTTTTACGATGACAGTCTCACTGGTACACAGCAGCTTACTTGGGAAGTCAGAAGGTGAGTGACTGACAAAAGCCATGAAGACAGAAGGCTATCAAAACCTACACAATCTATTTAAACCTAACTTTCATCCACAGTTCTAGCTCCGAACTGTATTTGTGAGTGCTTGGAGACACATCTCATTCAATGGCCTTTATAAACACTTGCCATCCAATATGCCCAGTAATGTACTCATTTTATTTTATTTTTTCTGCCTGGTTCTCCTTATTCATAAACAAATTAACATCAAACATTCAATCTTTATAAGATTTCCTATCATGTCAAATAACAGCAATACATAACTTTTAAACAAAAAGTTGAAAACAAACCTTGGGACTTCATTCTGGTTCTCCCCTCCACCTATTTCTAGGCTGTCAGTGTTGTATGTACATAGGCCATATTGCTACTGCCCCAACCCAGGTGTTTATCATCTTTGCCAAATACCAATTAATACACTCCCTATCTGGTTGCCTTGCCTGAGGCCCGCCCAAGTCTTTCAACTATAAAGTTACTATTTACTTTTCAGTAGAGCTCTTTAGTTAAAAAAGTGAAATAACACAACCCCTTAGGACACATGATGAAAATTGGCTTTTACCTACTATTTTAATCTCAGTTATCATAGTCCCTCACATGTACTAACATAATCACACTGAAATATATTATGTGGGTCATGTACATGCTTTCCCCATTTTCCTATTTAAATGGCTATAGCCTTCAAAGTTCAAGTAGTTTCCCTGTCTCCTACTAAATTACCAATGTCATTTCAAACAATTTGGAAAAGCCTTAATGCTGCCACTGAACAGTCTCTTTGTTTATTCTGTTTCCTCTCTAAAATATGTATTTTCAGATTGAATATGAGCTTGTATACTTTCCCAATATACTTGACCTAGCTGTTTCTTGTTACATTGTAGAAATGATGTTAAAAAATACACACAAAACCAGTATTTATCAGAATAAATGAAAGTAGAGTGACACCAGGGTGGGGACGGGACAGTGCAAGGTTTCAGATGCACATCATGATGGCCTACTCCTGCTTTGCACACCCACACACTTGGCACCATTTTTCTAGCAACCAATACAGCACAATCTTTGTCCAGTTTCCAAACTTTGTCCACTTTCCAGTACCAGTGAGATAAAAAAATAAAGCCTGGTAATTTCAACTGTTCTTGCAATAAGATTGTAAACAGACATTTCTTAAAGAGAATCTAAGATGAGATTCTTTTTTGTTTTGTTGTGTTTTTGAGATTCATGAAAGTGCTTTATCACTCCTGATTGAGTTTGCTAAAGCTGAATGGTCTACAAAAAGAATTTAAAGCCCTCATGCTAATCAACTTTCTGATTTCTCCGACCAGGATTTTATGTAATTTTTCCTATGTCTGTTTGCTCATATGTAGAGCTTTACCAAACATGAACGATGCCATTCTTAGTGAGCTTTGAAAGACTCACTTTCTGAGACAGTGCATTCTACTTTCATATAGCCAATCACATGCAGAGTTGATACTGGCAGGTGTTACTGTGCAGACCACAATCCTGTAAAAAATATCTTTATGGAAAACACTGAATAGTATCAAAGCAGCAAAGCAGCAGGCTATTTCCTAGATTGCTCTTAAGTCCTGGGTAAATACTAATATATTGAAACAATCATATATAATGATATATAAAGTCACAGTAGTATCTGAATTTGTATCCTTTAGAAAATTTTGAATATTGTTCCTCCTCATGTTAGAGTTATATTTATTGTACAAGTTTGTGGAGTACAGTGTGACAGTATTTAATGGCAACATGTAATGATCAAATCTGTGTAGTTAACATTCCCACCTCTTTCAATATGTACGAATTTTAAATATTTCTTAAGTAAACTTTAAAAAATTACTTTATGTATGGGTGGTTTTGTATGGAAATATGTCCGTGCACTGGATGTGTGTGATGCCCACTGGACATCAGAAGAGGGCATTGGATTCCCAATGCTGGAGATAAAGCCTGTATGAGCCTCTATCTGGGTGCTGGACCCTCTGGATAAGGAGCCACTGCTCTTAACTTCTCAGCCATTGATCCAGCCCTGTAAGTAAGGTCAGAGTGTAAAGCGTGACATCACTCATTTGAGCATTGCTGGGAAGGCTCAAACACAAGTTAAGCAACACCCTCAGGTTTACAAAGATTCTGCCCCGACTCCTGAGTGCTTATGGCTAAATAGAGTGATAGGTTTTGGACCTGAAGTGCATCAATCTTACTGAGGAATCTTAATATTACGTGCTAATGAGAGGCTTAGATGTTAAAGTCATTGCTTCCCATTTTGAAGATTTGGTAATATAAAAGTATTTTCCATCTTTACATTTATCAATAAGGATAATCCCCATGAGGCACATGGCTTATATAAAAGGAAGATTTAGTAGACATGTTGTATCTTACACATTTAGATATAGTACTGCAATCAGTAGACACATAGATTATGTAGATATGTTCCGACATTGTATGGATCTCAAGGTAGATATAATCACTTACAGGAGTGCTATCGAGACTAATACAATTGTTCCCAGAGAGGATGAGAGGATTGCTTAGCTCTCCAGTGGCTGTATCTCTACACCTATGGGAATAGACATATGAGCTCACTGACGAACAGAAGGTTGTGGTACTTCAAAGGACTATGCAAGACTGTGGTAAAGTTACCCTCATATCCACAAGACAGCAGCAGAAAAGGCCAACCAGAGTTGTCATAGTTCTCTCTCAACCGTCAGCATATGCTACCCCTTGTCCCAGCCTAACCATCCATAAAATGGCTACCTAAGCTCTAACCGACAGTGTTTCCCTTCGTGGCTAGCTTTGCAGGTAGCTGCTTCAAAGTCTATTAGCACACAGGCATGGACCTGTGTGGTTAGGGGCCGGGGAAGATTACAACATGTTTGAAGTTTTCCAAGGAATACTGAAGTATATCCTATTGTTAGACTGTCTTGAAATTTTTTTATGATAGTTATGAAATATTTTATAGAGAAGATTTTTAGAACTATGAATTTATGTATAAATAAGGCTAAAATGAACATCTTACTCTTAGTTTCCCTACTCTATGAGCCGCATAGTAATGGCTGTCGTATAATTTATGATAATGCAATAAGAAATAATCCCAGTGTTTGATAGGCAGAGTAGACTTGTCCTGAGTCTACTCATCCAGGGCACATAAAGAGACTCCATTTCAAAACACAAAAGACAACCAAATAAAACTAGTATAAAACAATGAAAGATCTAGAAACATTACATTAATAGCGCAAACAAACAAAGAAACAAAGAAACAAAAACAAAGACTTTTTTATGGAGAAAATAGAAGACCTTTCTTGTATTTAACCAGAACATGCCAAATTACAGATCAACAAATATTTCAGAGGATTCTGAAAATGTTTCCTAAACAATGATTGCAAATATTCTTAGCACAAATGGTTTTTGTCACCCACTATGGTTTCATTAATGCTTTTAAATGTTTTTGTTTTTAAAATATTATTTATTTAGTATGTACATGTGTGCCCTTTATCAATAAATACAAAATATGTACTTATTTAATATTGTACATATGTGTGCACATAGTGTACTATGTGTACTTGAGCCTTTGGGGTAAAAAAAAAAGGCATTATATTCCTTGGGACTCGAATTACAGATGGTGGGAGCTGCCACATAGGTGCCGAGAGACAAACCTACGAGTTCTGGAGGAGCAGTTAGGCCTCTTAAATGTTGATCTGTCTTTCAAGTGGTATTTATTTACTTTACACTTTCAAAAATTAAGAAAAAGAGAGGTGTGTATGATTTCACAATATGTTCAATTTAAAATGTTTAGATATGTATACTTAGTGTCTAAAACTTCCTGGTAGAATCTCTGAGATGCAGATAGGTAAGCACACTAAAAGGCTGATATGGCCTCTTGTCCTACTTTAGCCACTGGCCACCTGCTGACCTTAGGCAATCTTTCTGACTTAACTCTTGTTGCCCTGAAAAACCAAGGGGTTGGAGCAGATAGATCCCTCCCCAGACGTCCATGAGCTTTGGGTGTCCCTGCTCCTAGGCAGCTGTAGGTGAAAAGGCACTTTGGTGGCCCACAGGGCTGCTGAGCTCTAATAGCCAGCCTAAAGTTCCATGAAGCAGCCACCCAAGCAGTGTACTTGTGTGTGCTCTGGGGCACCAACATCTCAGAAAATCTGCTTTTTTATTCATAAAACTAGACCAATACAAGCAGTTAAAGACTTTTTTTTTTTAAATTAAATGAGACAGTATCAATGTGGCTATAAATATAATGCCCGATTACAAAGTGAGTACCTAGTTAAAAACCAGTAATTTTTTTTTAAATTTGCTTATTTTTATATTACGGGCGTTGGTGTTTTACCTGCATGCATTTCTGTAAGAGGGTGCCAGGTCCCCAAGACCTGGAGGAAAGACAATTATGACCTGCCACGTGGATGCTGGGAATTGAAGAGAGCAGCCGGTGCTCTTAAAAGCTATGCCATCTCTCCAGCACAAAACCTCCCATTTTTAACAGTGCCATGAGTCCACGGAAATAACTGCTCTATTAGAACTTGTACCAGTGGATGCTCAACATATCTGCAATGAGGTGTGTTTGAAGGGTTTAAAATGCCACCCTGAGATGATTTGTTAAAAAAAAGAAAGATAGGAAAGTCACAGAAGCAGAAGAATATTTAAAAACCAACCAAAATAACCTGTACGGTAGGTGTACTCCGTAATTCTTTCACTTAATAACAAGCTTCTAATAAACGCACTATCAAGCTGTTGAATCTGTTCTAACGTAATCTAGGTCAGGCATGCTACATCACAGCTTTAAGAAACTTTGATGCCCTGATGAGATTTCCACAGAATTTGCTTCATATTTTCACTCCTTTGACATGAACTGTGGGGGCGTTCTTTTTGTTGCTGTTCTCAGTTCTTAATGGTAATATATATTAAGTCCCCTTATCGCCCAAAATATCATTATATGTAGATTATATGTAAGCAAAAATAAAAAACACAAAACCATTCCCAGGTAGGAGAGACACATTTAAAAAGAAACTTAAGATCATATTTTATTTTTACATACCATGACTTTTTCCCAAAAGAAATGTGAAAGAAAAGAAATTCTCCAAATGTGGGGATGGAATACTATGATCTGCTTTCAGTTACAGAAGGGCTATCTATTTATTTTGGTCCTAGTATTTCCATGGGCAGATTAAATTTCCAACATAGAGATTGTATTCCTTTACTAACAGTTGTCACCCTGACTTGTGGAAGCTGATGACTGTCAGAGCACAAGGACAACACATGTATGAGTAAGTCAGCATTCCTTGGCTTTTCCTGTAACTTAGAGATGGGACTTTTGTGATTGTAGGATCCTCTACAGTATATGTTAATCAGCTGACAATAATGTTCTGGATCAACCTGTGTTAAAGATGATCACAGGAATTATGAAATTTGTAGCAAAAGTTCTGAATTAGCATAATATTTCCTTTTTAATTAATTTTTTACATATACATCTGTATTATTATAGATATATACAATGAACTACCTATAGCATGAAGAACCATGAAACAATCAGGAATTATATAAATGTTACATTAAATGTTTTGGCTATTTGTATTTGGCAGCCTTGAAGAAAACATCTTTCCTATCTTGGTGAGTCTAAAATTCTGAATGTAAAATCAATATCTATCTTATCCCATCATTATCAATTTAAAACATCTATCTAGACTTAAAAACATCTTAACTACTAAACAACTAAACATCATTGTAAAATTAAACTATCTGGGCTTCAACCACATCAGAGACTTGAGAAGGAATAAAATTAATTACTTGTATATAAAGGGAGTATAGGTTAGCAATCCCCAAATGAGAAGACAGAGACAGTTTGCTACCTGAGCAGTCACCCAAAACTCTCTATAACACTGGAGCATCATCTCCAACCTTCTGGCCCAATATATCTGGCAGACATTTTTGTGAGGCAGGAACTACTGAGGACTTGCTTACTCTGTCTTGGCAGAGTTTGGCCATTGACTCTGCCTGCGTACAAGCTTGCCCCCCCTTTTTTTGGCATAATTCTGTCTGTGGCAGAAATGAGGACATTTTACCCAATGGCTTGTTTGCCACATTTGAAGCCGTCTCCATAAGGAGGTTCTTTGATGCTCATCATTCTCTTTAAGGTAAAGAACTTAAGAAATTAAATACCACCAAACCAAACCACCCATTTATAAAATAGGTTACAGAACTAGAGAATTATCAACAGAGGAGTATTGAATGGCTGAGAAACACTTAAAGAAATGCTCAACATCCCTAGTTATCAGGAAAATGCAACTCAAAATGACTCTGAGATTCCATCTTACACCTATCTGAATGGCTAAGATAGGGGAAGACTACTCTATTGCTGGTGGGAGTGCAAACTTGAACAACCACTTTGAAAATCAATCTAGTGCTTTCTCAAGAAATTGTGAATAATTCTACCTCAAGACCCAGCCATACCACTCCTGGGAATATACCTGAAAGATGCTCCTCCATACAACAAGGATATTTGCTCAATTAGCATATTTTTTCTTTTTTCTTAATTAAACATTTTTATACATTTATATTAATACATATATGTACAATAGATTACCTACAGCAAGAAGAACCATGCACAATCAGGAATTGTAAAAATGTTACATTCTTAGTGTTTTGGCTATTTGTATTTGGTAGCCTTTAAGAAAACATCTTTCCTATTTTGGTGAGTCTAAAATTCTGAATGTAAATCAGTCTCCATCACATCTTGTCATTATCAACTTAAAACATCTATCTAGACCTAAAAACATCTTAACTCCTAAACAACTAAGATTCACTGTAAAACTAAGCTACCTGGTCTTCAACTCCATCAGAGACTTGAGAAGGAATAAATTTGATTGCCTGAGTATGCACTGAGTGCAGGTTAGTAGCTTTCCAAATGAGAAGATGACAGAGACAGTTTTCTACCCGAATAGTCACACAAAACTCTCTATAACACTGGAGCATCATCTTCAGCCTTCTGACGGACATATTTGTGAGGCAGGAACTATTCAGGACTTGCTTACTCTGTCTTGGGAGAGTTTGGCCGTCGACTCTGCCTGCATCGAAGCTTGCCCTTTTTAAGGCACAATTCTGTCTTTGGTAGAAACGAGGACATTTTGCTCAGTGGTTTATTTGCCACATTTGAAGCCATCTCCATAAGGAAGTTCTTTGATGCTCCTCATCCTCTTTGAGGTAGGCTAGATATTGCCAGGAGCTAAACTGTCCCACTGTCAGTGAACCTTTAAAATAATAAAAACATTTTTAAGGTCTACTTTTATCACAAGAATATACATCTTAGGTGCGGCAGATAGATATGATTCTATAGAGAGATAAGGTGGGATAGTTAGATAAGGTCTTCAAAAACCTCAGAGACATGCAGAATATGGCAATTAGCATAATTTTTAAAGAACTGTCTCCATCGGGCTGAACAGGTGGCTCACTGGCTAAATGAGCTTGCTGCTCTTGCAAAGGGTGAGGGGTTAGTTCCCGGCACCCATGTCAAGAGGGTCACAAACACATATAACGTCAGCTCTGGCCATGCACTGATTGTGGCTTTCTTGGGCACCTGCATGCATGTGTACACAAGTACCTACAGACATGCATACACACATATAACTCAAAATAATAAAACAAGATTTTATAACCTCTCCTTGTAGAGTCTAGGTTTGTTCTCACTTATGAAATATGAGAACCTGAGTGACCTATAGTGCCTTGTGGAAAACAGGAAGTTTTCTTCACAGTACTGGATGAGTAATATGTTTAATAGGAAGTAATCACTGGTTTATAAATCTTGCATATTCTTTGTTAAATAGCTAAAAGTCATGAAATTATTATACAGATGTGTTTACTATAAAATTCAACTTAAAAACTTCTTAGGGACCAGTTTATTTTCTGTGTGCACACTTCTACTTCCTCTATCGCTTTGTTGCTGGGTTAACATTCATGGCACCTCACTTATTTAAAAAGATATTTTAGGGGAATGAATAATAAATGTATATACAACTTTCTAATTACGAGTCTAAAAGCCTGAAGAAAGTGATTACTTAATGTGTATACTTTACTAATGTCAAGTAAGGAACAACACAAAGGAGTCTTAAGGAGACGTTGGCTTTGCAGGGAACCCGCTATGAAGGTGCTAGTTGAGATGAAGGGCCCATCTTTTACCTGTTTGACTTTGCACTTTTTAGTTTGTGGTGATAAAAGGAACTGGTGGAGTTGGAAATTTAAAAAATAGCCAAAATCCTTTCTGTGGCTGGCAACGGCCCCACTTACTTTCTCCCCATTTTACTCTTAAACTTGCCAAGCCTTGTTCACTTTGGCTTTATTTTTAAAATGCATTTCTGGTGAATGAGGAAAGGTTTTGTACTGTGTTTTCAATGACTCACCCGAAATAACTCTATTGAACTTGTAAAGCGTCCTGCTCTGAATGTAGATTTTGTTTGTACTGCAATGGGTATGAAGTAGCTGCAGAAAGGAGGTTAGAGACAGGAAACACGATGATGGGGAAAGCAAATATAATTCAGTTTTTTTCAGGATCAGGCACATGTCAAAGAATTGATTTTCTTTAAAAAAAAATTTGTGTGGGTTTGTTCAGTGTACATGTTTATGCTCATGCATGTTCACATGTAAAACAACCATTTGAACACTGTACTTGTAAAGCCTTTACAATCTACCAGCATTAGATATGTGGTGTATCCAGGCACTAAAATTGAAGTTTTATATAGGAATACATAATTGTACATCTATGTATAGTGAATTTTTAAAGTTCTAACTGGTTTTAGTGAAAAAAAAAAACCAGTCACATACAAAAACACAAGGGTTTGGAAATAATCAAGTTAGGAAGAAAACGTTAATCAAAAAAAAAAATCACATTAGAGGATGGTGTCAACACTTGTCATATACCTTGTGTGATTCAAAATGTCTGAGACTTTTAAGAGAAGGAGGAAAAGAGGGAGGGAGAGGAGGAGATAGAGATAGAGATAGAGATAGAGATAGAGAGAGAGAGGGAGGGAGGGAGGGAGGGAGGGAGCGAGGGAGGGAGGGAGAGGGAGAGGGAGAAGGAGAGGGAGAGGGAGAGGGAGAGGGAGAGGGAGAGATCTAGGTTTCACAGATGAATAGCAATATTTTGGCTTTCCCATATAGCTTTTCCATATGTCTAGTAGGAAGATTCCAAAGCCTCCTTTGAGTGGCTTTATGGATTCATGAAACAAACCAAACAAAGCTTGTTCATTCTGTTATATAATGTTGCTTCTCCATTGTGGATGAAGAACAGATGGGCATTCTCACCTGTTGCTCAGGAACAGGAGAGAACTGAGTCAGCGAAAAACAAAAACAAAACAAAACAGCTGGCTACAAATGCACTGTGGAATGGGTAAATCTCGGATAGTCAACAAACTTGAAATTGTGACCTGAGAACAAATGAAAAAGCTAACAAGCCTGTAACATGCATAACATCAGAAAATATTTAATTAAGTACTACTTGACAGTTGAGGAAATAATCTGTAAGGCAGTTTTCTAGTGGGAGTCACACCTTTCCGTCTGATATGTGCTTGATAAAATAGGAAAAATACATGTAGCAGGTGTCTGTGCTTTAGTAGTGTTTCCAATACGGAAAGGGAAGTAATCCAATCATTACTACATTTTTACTAGCCGGGAAAGTCTAACATAACAGATTTAAGTTGTACAGCTGATATGATTTTATTTCTTTAAAATATGTACAATAACTAAAAATACTGAAACAAAAATATTTTAATAAATAATAATAGCTTAGTGGGCTAAATCAAGAACTGATCAAAATCAGACTAGCTCGCTTTCAGCAGGCTTTATTTTACAAGTAAACCATTGGATGTTTCTGAGGAGTTTACTTATTCTTATTGATTGACACTTTCCTTCAATTCTCTTTTATTCTATTTAGGAAAATTTCCTCCCTCTGTTAGTAGAAATGCTAATAGATGTTGAGGGGCCCACAGGGTTTTCTTTTGAAATGAATTTTAGAATTATTGGGCTCAACAAAATTCATTCATGTTTGCTTAGAATAAACCTCGAAGGTATCTCATTTGTGTGGCAGTTACTACACCAGACTCACATAAATATATTTTGAAGAATTCCCAAGCCTTTAATATTAGGATTGAGCTGGATAGAAGTGGAGAATATAGCAATACAGTACTTAGTGTTATCTCAAATAAGATAAAATTTATTTGACATAACTACAATTCTGCCATCCAGATCAGATTTTGAGCAAAAGTTTGGTTACCTAAATATAAATGAAACAGTATCTTAATTAGACTCAAAAAACCTCAGTTTAACTACAGTCAAAATAAATCTTGTTTTTCTAATTATGAGGCCTGTGTTAAGGTTAGAAATTTTAAATCATATCACATATCACTTATTATTGAAGCTTTCCCACCCAAAATTTTGTTATTTAACCACAGTATATTTTCTGTTCTATCATGAATTTATTATAATTTTAAGAAACATCTGCATAAAGTGGAAATAGATAGAAGCTGTTCATTAGTATTAGAATAAATTTTCCATATGAAATCAACTTATTTTTGTCTCTTGCAACATAGTAAATACAAGAACCCTAGTGAATAATACTTCGTTTTGTGTGGGGAAGTTAGTTATGATTGTGATTTCACATATGAAGAAAGCAGTATTCACAGAGATGAGCTATGTGAAACACAGAAGGAAAATATTCAACTTTAATCTGATACCAAAGGCCTTCCTCTTTCCACTCTATCTTGTTAGGTGAAATTATCTATATTTAATGTAACTATATTTCTCTTCTTCCTAAGCATCAATAACATAGGCAATATCCTTAAATGTAGAACATTAGCAATGCAGATTTGGCAGCTGGTCTAGCCTAGGGTACTTGCCTGGAAACAAGCAAAATACCTAGACTTTCCTCAGGTTTAGCATTCAGTATTGAATAAGTCAAACACTTTGGGAATTAAAAATGACCTGAAAGTTGACAATATAAATCTATTGACTTTAAAGGCAGTATCATGCTGCCAATGATTTTATTCTCAAGGTAATACACCTTTATCATTCTTCATTAAGTTTTGTAATGTAAAATATTTGTGCTACCATAGATTCAATAACTGCTATGCTCTATTCTAATACTTGCTCGATTTACTCCCTTTTTGTTTTGTTTTTGTTTTTGTTTTTTGACTGTGATTGAATGACTTGTAGACATAAACTATACTTGACTATTGCCTTTCCCAAGATTTCTTTGCTCTTTAAAAATGCAGACAAAACTAATTAAAAGATAATTGGCACTGGAGAAAAAAGACACAAGGCAAACATACCCCTAGTTTGTCTCTTGAAGAACAATAACAAACAGACAACTTATGTCAAGACTAGTCAGGGTTCCAGGTAGAACCAGCATTGTGTTAGGAGTACAAGAAAGACGTTAACATGTTCTGCAATCTCTCATGTCTACAATGAGGCTGGTAAACTGAACATATTGTCTGGATCCTGTCATGTTATTTGCTGCATAATTCATTCCCCCCAATAAATGGTGTGTACATTCTGTTGTTTATCAAGGAAATATAAATGGGATATGATTGTGACTGGCGGAACCATAGAGGGAAGAACGTCTGGACCAGCAGGTCCTTACAGGTATTAGGCAGAAAAGGAATGAACTAAAAGACAAGGACAGAGAGCCAGCGACAGCACACGGTCATGAAAGAACAGATGAAAGGCAGCAGACGGATCAGGCAGGATCCCACAAGGGCCTGGATAAACTATGGAGGCAGCGTACTCTGTAGCATTTGACCAAGCCCAGCAATCTCTAAGCACCTCCTTTTCCTCTGCTTTGGAAAGACACAAGGGAGTTAGCTTCGCCCTTACTATAGAACTCCTGATAGCCCAAGACATATTAATAACTAAAAGATCCCTTAAGAGTGAAAGGGCAAGCCGAGATGCTGCTAACATCTGCTTAACACCTTTCCACTTCACTATAAGTATAGGAGGGCCGTGATAATACTGTGATGGCTCGGGGAAGCCAGCCTGGACTTCAGATTTGATCTTGGGGATACTGAGAACCATCAGGAAGTTGTTGTTTCCAACAATAAATAATGATGCTTTGGGAACTGTCAAACATGTCCCATGCTAGAAAAAAAGATATTAAGGACCCCACACAGGAAGTTCATGGTGCTGCTTTCAAAAGTGTAGGGCTTATGCACAAGGGCTTTCACAGAAAACTGGGTGCCTTCTCACCTCAAGAACACTTTACATTCTAAAAGTTCCCCAAACTATTTTCTTTGGTTACTAATACATGTATAAATTTTATGAACTGTAAATATCGATTTCAAGTGGAAAATCTCTTCCTTAAAATAGTATGTATGTAAAAACGTTCATTTCAGTTAAGATAAGACCAAAACAAAAAGCAGTCTAACTTTGTTTGAGGAGCTCAGCCATGTACAATGAACTATTGAAAGCCGCCTATATTATGTGTAGATAGTTTGGAAATAACATTAGCGAGGATGTTCATTGATACATCACTCTTTCTCGCTCTGGATAGAATCTGAATCTTTTTTTTTTCTCATAAGATAAAAAATATATATATATATATGGTAAAGGGGGATGCTCAAGCTCACTTAAAAAATGTTTCAGAACCGTGATGTTACCTGTTTCTCACTGCATCTTCAAACTCCCAAATCCAAGAAGTCATCTTTACAATTCCGGGGTCATTTCTTGCTCCATTTCCCTCACTTCCCTCCCCTTTTCTGTAAGCAGCCTCAATGTGATATACCCATTCTTTCTCAGCGCAACTTCATACCTCACCTAACCAGGACACACAGGTTTCTCGGGCGTGCAGGTAGCACTGGGGAAAACTTACTCCTGCAACCTCATGCCTCTTTTCACCTCCAATAACTCAGACATCCCACACTGAAGCAAAGCCTCAAAGAATAGGTCTGAGGAGCCCAGCCACTTGTCTGCACGCGGGGGCGTTTTATGAGACTTGGCTTTGGCACTTTACCTCTATTTCTGCACCAGCAAGGAGCTGAGAGAAGGAAAGGCCATAAGCAAACAAACAAACAAATCTGGCTCCTTCCTGAGGCCACCGCGAAGGGGCGGGTCCGCTCCCAGCCCGTCAGGCCAAGCCCCACCCCGCCCCCGCCTCCTTCGCTCTGGGGAGAGACGGCTACCGGAAGGGGGCGTGGCTTTCTTCGTGGAGGCGCGCCCGGCTGCGAGGGGCGGAACTATGTCTTGGGGTGGGCGTGGCTAGGAAGGGAACAGGGCGGGGTCTTGGGGTGGGCGGGGCCCGGGGCGGGCTGGCGTTCGGCGACTACCGCGCTCGCTGGGGCCACTCGCGCTTCTGCGCCCCGCCAGGCCGGGTTCACGTGAAGCGTCCGCCCCTCCCTCCCTCCCTTCCTTCCCTCCCTCCCTCCCTCCCTGTCCCCTCCTCCTGCGGCGGCGCCCGCTTCGGCTCCCCCGGGCCCCCTGCCCGGCTGGGCGCTGACAGCAGCGGCGGGGGTCCCCGCGGCCGCCGCCGTGTCCCGCGCAGGCTCGGGCTGGGCCCGCGGAGCCCCCGGCACGGCCATGAACCGACCCCTGTCGGCGTCGGCGGAGGCGGAGGAGGAACTGGAGTGGCAAGTGGCGAGCCGCAGGAGGAAGGCCTGGGCCAAGTGCCGCAACTCCTGGCAAGCGTCGGAGACGGAGGATCTGTCCACCGAGGCGACGACGCAGGACGAGGACGAGGACGACGAGGAGGACCTCCCGGGCGCAAAGCTGCCCGCGGCCGCGGGGCGAGGTCGGTGCGCGGGGCTGGGACGTGCCGTAGGGGAGGGGGTGGTGTGCTCGGTGCCACCGGGCGCGGGGACTGGACGCCCCCCGACCTTTAAACGCGCGCGTGACCGGCGCTCTGGCGGGCGCCCGCATGTGCACCTGGCTGCCGGCTGGCTCCCCTGGGTCGGGCGCCCGGAAGGTTCCCTGACCGAGGCTGCCGGTTGCCCCGCGGCGGCTTCTCTTGCAAGGGAGTGTCAGGAAGGCACAGGCTCTGAGTCCTTTTGGGGTCCCTAAGAACTGTCCCTTCCCTCTCTTTGCTCCACAGGAAACGTGCCCAACGAGAAGATCGCGATATGGCTCAAAGACTGCCGGTGAGTCTTGCTCGAGTTGCCAGGGAGAAGCGAGGGACTCGGCCGCCTCTCGGGGTCCCGCGGCAGCTGTAAGCTAGGAACCGGAAAGTGAGCCGGCGATAGCTTCCTTCTTGTAGCGATTAGAACTGGAAGTGCTGTGGCCGCTGATTATTTGGTGACCGAGTTTACTTTACAGCTGGGACTTGAGCAGCCCGGGCATGATGTCAGCAGCAGATCAGAAACTAAAACAGGTCTTGAAGATGCTACTTTGGCTGGCCAAGGCTTCTATTGAAAGAATTCTGGTGTTTCGCACGCAGGGTGTTTTATTTTTCTTTATGGCATCTGCGTATCTGGCAGGGAATCATTTTCCTTTGAAACGTGTTTTAGCGAAGTTTAATTTACTTAACTACTCTAACCCGGCTTTAATTTGGGTTGTGTGCCACAAGTGTCTCTGGGGAGCTTTTAAAACTAGCCAAGTTGGCCCTTGCAGTTTAACTCCTTGGACACAGGTTTGTGAGGTGGCATTGGAGTTCGCAGGAGGAAACGGAGTTTTGAAGGCATTCAGACTGCAGGAGTCTGTTTAATAACATGCTTTAAGAACTGGTAAAAAAAAATGTTTGATAAGATACAGAGGGGATGGGTTGTACTGCAAGTAAATCTGACTATAGTAAAATCTGTTTCACTTTTATCTTTTCCCAATGTATTTGCTCTTTGAAAAATCTTGGGTAAAGACTACAGCTTTTAAACTTTTGTTGATGTCTGCTTCTGCACATATTATTGCTTTCTGAAGTTGTTCTAGGAATTATTTGGTTGTTTTTTTATTTTGCAAAGTGATTCTTACATATGGTAGTAAATTTTGTCCCCTAAATATGGGTAGGATATTGGCTGCCTCTGTATTAGTGAGTAACTGGACCCATACTGATTGCTTGCTGCAGAATTTTACCTTTTGGTGTCATAGACTTATCTGAAATATTATAGGATGTAGAAATTCCTTTTAAAGATGCACAGAGGCAAATCCATTGCTTCAAGACATCTTCAGGCTAACACCCAGCTTAGTTTACCTCCTTGATTTCCAAATTACAAGAATATGGCCTTTGCAGAGCACAGCAGTGTGCCAGGGGCACATCGTCATCAGAACAGTGTGAAGTTATAAGGCTGCAATTTTAAGTGCACATCTTCAAAACTTTTTAGGAGACAACGTACAAAGCAGGGCCTTTGAGGTTTTCACATCAAGGAGTGAAGAGGGTAGCCCCTCCTTGCTTTTATCCAGGCCTTTGCAGTTTACATCTTGGTCTTAGTTTAAAAATCCATTCCTGAATACAGTACTGGCTTACCCTTAAAAAAGGTATTAACATTTCTAGCATTTTTATTTCAAGTGGATAACAAGGGAATTTTTTTAATGTAAGAACTAGAGAAATAAATCACATTTTAAAAATGATGTACAGGAATTGGGATTGTAGAAGGAACCCTATCAAGTAGACAGGAAATAAATATATTCTTCAGGTAATGCCGTAGGAGAATGCTGACATTGGCCAGGACACAAGTTCCGTCCGTCCAGAAAATTCCAGAAGTTTTGTTGCTAGACTTAATCTGCATAGATTATGCAGCCCTGTCTCTCCTATTATAGATTTCTTTCTTGTCCTTATACTTAGCCCTATTCAATACACAAGCAGTATGCCTTTGTCCCTGGAGAAGTTAGAACACGCAGTCTTTTAATGTTGACTGTTCTGTGTAGACTTCACTGCTAGGACATTTGGAACGGTATTTTTTAAATAGCAACTTGGGGTCCTTCTCAGAGCGGAGTATTAATGTGCCAGTGGTCTGAAGGACAATGTTTTCCTCCCTTGGTAAATTCTGGAATCCTTGGTTTTCTCACTGCTATCCATATCGGGGTAAAGACGCCATGCTTTCCCCTCTCTAATGGAGTCTTTATTCTAATAACTGTTTCTTTTTTCCATAACTAAGTTGCCCGAGGCAATGTCTAAGAAGCAGTAGAGGTTCTGGTGGGGTTTGGGCGAGGGCAGCCAGGAATGGAAAGCTTGCTTTTGGAGAAGGCTGCTTGCGTTTTGCCCACTTGCCATTTTGTCAGTGTACAGCAGCAGGGGCAGCTGTGGGCACAGAACTGCAGGGCTTTGGCCCAGGTAAGGAAAGAGCCATCAGGAGAAAATAAATAAATGTGTTTAATGATATAAAATTAGGGCTTAATTGAAATGTTTGAAACCTCTAGAATTAAAAGTTTTATCAAAGCCCATATGGTACTTGCTCATGATTCTCCTACGACTGGAAAGTACTGATTTTCAGAGAGCCACCTTGCTCATGTATTTGCTCACATATGTAATTAGCATTCAGGAGCATTTTTAAATACGATGCTTTTCAGGATGAACCCCACTTCTGACGTAAATTGTTAACAGGTAGGAACTGTTACTGAGAAACTAACCTTTGTATCGCAGAATAGATCCTTCAGAGTAAAAGACTATTTCTGTGATTCAAGTTGCAAAACTAAGTTGTTTTGAGAAAAGTAAAGATATTTTTGTATTTGAAAACCGATTCTGAGACATTTGTGGTTGAACTACAAACAGTTGGAAGAAAGTCCACTTGGGCTGATTTAACTCTGATTCCAAGCTGAGTTAAGGACTTTCCAAAGTTAAGTGAGGAAAAACACACACTGACTGACATGCAAAGAGTCAAAGACTCTTGAGCTCAGACCCTAATTCCTGTAACGTTTGTTTGTTTCGCTGAATGAAGATGCTCACCACCGAAAATGTGCTTCCTTCTCACCCTCTTTGTTGTTGTTCAGTAGAAGGAATTTAGTGACACTTTTTCAGCCTTTTGTCTCATTTATATGTATATGTATATATACACACACACACATATATATATACACACATATATAATGTATACATATATTATATGTATTTCCCACTCTCCTCTCTGTTTTTCCAAAGAAACAAAGAAAATAACAATTCATATCATGTGTTATTGCCATGCCCGCTCTTAATTGCTGCAGAGCAGACCTGTGATTAAGTCACTGCTGGTGAACTGACTTGACAACAGGTATTTGCTTAGCTAGAAGGACATTACTTATGTCAGCCACTCACATTCCTGGTGTTTGGGGAGGAGCACTAAGTTGATTAAGACGCCTGCTGAGCTATAATTCTAAAGTGCGGCTGTGCAGCGACAGTTCTCCAGAGGGTTCTCAGAAGACTGAGGCTCCTGTGTTCCTGTATTGCAGCACCCCTTTAGGAGCCTCGCTGGATGAGCAAAGTGGAGGTGCACTGAAGGGTAAGAGAAATCTTTCTTCTTTAACAAGTGAGAATCTGCCTTTGTCTTTTAGATGACCATACATGAGTGAATTGCAGAAGTGAGGCTTGTGTTTACAGAATACTCCATTCTGAGCTTGACGCCCAGAGGGAAAAATATTGTTATAAGCCACAAAAGAATAGTAGCTTTAAGGAACTTCGATTCCCAAGGCTTTTCACAATGTCATACTTACATTCCTACTCCCAGTTAGATATTATAAAGACTGATTAAATAAAGACTAATATATGTAAATATAAAGAAAATACATAATGAGTGAACTAGGTTACCTTTAGTGTAGCATTTCTTTGCTTACCCTAACTGAAAATGCCACACCTGAAATTTTAGTACCTGTGCTCACAAAACAGATTTAAAAAAAAAAACATATGTTTGCTTTTTGCAATGATGTAATCTTAATAATTTTTGAGTGTATTCAGATTTAATGTATTTTTCTGTGCTTTGTGATGTATTTTGCTTGGCTGACTTGTTTAATTAAGGACTTTATACAGTACTATACAGTGTGGGTAAGAGCAGGAGGGTATGGCTTCTGAATTTTCCCACTCGTGTTTTAGGTGTGCTTGTGAGAAATGGAGGCAGCTTCGAAGATGACTTGTCACTGGGAGCAGAAGGTATGTTTGCTAAGGAACTGTATCTTTATGTAGTTTTAGTTATCTCAAGAAAAGAGCTTCAGAGATAACATTTAAAAGCCTTGACAGTGGGACTCATTCACTGTAGGATTCCTGTCTGGATGCTGCTGAAATACCACAGCTGCATCTTGCCTGACTTAAATGCTTGGAGGAAGTGTTTGTGACAAGACTATGGTGATAAAGAAGGAGAGGAAAATTGTCCCAAAGAAGGAAGGGATCTTAAATATTTAATCAAGAGGAACCTAGGTTGAAGCCTAGTTTTAGTTTAGGGAAGTCGCTCCTGTCACACGTACAGCTGTGCTCTGTCTTTGTCCTTATATTTTCCCAACAGTAAGATTAAAGGACAGAGACCAAATAGAGTTAGAGCTTTATGCTGGTGCCTACTTCAAGCTGCTTGGGCACCGTAAAAGCCTGTTGTTAAATTCTTTGTAGGTTCTCAATGAAGCTTCCCAGTATATAAAGTAAAGTTTCTCTTTTTAACGCTACTTTGTTGTTATTATAGAAGGTATGGCTTTTACTTTGTGTCCAGACAGGTTTGCACTAAGTGGCCTTGTAAACAACGCTTTTGAATTCCCCCTGTAGCCTCAGGCTGACCTCAAATTCACAGTTGTTTGGCTTTTGCCTCCTTGGTGCTAGGATTGCAGGTGTGAGCATGCCTGAATCCATATTGATTTTGTTTTATTTATTAGGTAGAATAGGTTATTGGTAGTGTTTACAAAGAAATATTTTGTAAAATGCTTAAAAATTACAAGCTGATAGGGAGTGAGTTTATTCACTGAATTTAGTATCCTTGGTCCTTTAGTACTTTAACTCATTTGTAAGATGAGTTACTAATGTAGCACATCCTAGCATCAGAAAGCTTAGAATACATATTTTCATTATCTCTGTCAATGTATTTTTCAACAAATAATTGGAAACTTTAACTTCCTTTTTTCAAGTCAGTGCTCTTAGACATCTTGTCAGTACCTTATGAAGATGCTTGTCAGTATTCCTCTAAACAGTACTTTTGATGCTTTTGATATCTGCCTGGGATATTTCATGATATCAAATGATATTATTGGTAGGAAGTACAAAGAAGCAAAAATATTCTCACAGTTTTGCACATCAGAAATGAAAAAGTCTACTGCTGAAGTGGACTTATTAATCTGATTTGTTTAATTTTCTATAAATATGATAAAATTAAATCTAAATATTGGCTTCTATTTGCTTTGTTAATCTAGGATAAAGCTGAGAGGAAGTTTTTAAAGAAAATATTGCATTGGAAGGTGTAGAGCATTTCACATTATGCACTAACAGCTGGCACTAACCTTAAAAACGCTTAAGACATATGTGCAAATTGTGGTTCTATTTAATGACGCCCAGTCATGTTTACTTGTAAAATGTTTTTGATTGGCAGCTTTGAAATTCAGTAGCCCCACAGACAGCAGTATGTGCTGCTGATCTGCCTCTTCATGATTCAACCTGGTCCAGATATTTAACTGATTTTGTGTGTGTGTGTGTGTGTGTGTGTGTGTGTATGTGTGTGTGTGTGTATCTATCTATCTTTATTTTTAAACACTCAAATAGAAGTAGCTCTCCATTGCCAGAAAGTGCAAGCAACCTCCAAACACTGCTGCTCCAGTGCTTGCCCCTCTGTCCAGTGGTTTCAGGAGTGGATATTTAACAAGGCAACTGTGAACAATATAGACAGCCTGTCTTCTCCATAATTGTGCCATTGTCCTTCTAACAACTGTGCTCTCCAATTATTTACTCATTTATTTTTTTATTTGCAGCAAATCACCTACATGAACCTGATGCTCAAGTTGAAAACTGGTATGCACCTGTTTGATTCTGCTCCTTTCTAAAAGTGAGTAGGGGTTGTAGATAATCAAGCTTTAAAGCATCTTGTTATATTTGCAGCAACAGTGTCTTGGCCAAAGAGAGAAGACTTCAGTTTCATCAGAAAGGGAGAAGTATGAATTCTACTGGGTCTGGGAAAAGCAGTGGTACAGTGTCAAGGTGAGTCCTGCTGAAACCGGTGGCATGGTGGTGAAGTGAACCTGTCACTTTCTGGTCATTGATTTGATTCTGGGAGTGAGCCACGGTGTCTCCTAGACTGCCATAACTGGCAGGAGCTTCGTATGTAAAAACCAACAACACCTGTAACTAAACAAGTAAAAGGCATAACTATATTCATGGCAGTGCCAGAGTCTAGTAATGAGTGCTTGAGGGTCATGGGCCTCCTGAAAGAAAACTCCATAGTGGAGCAGAGAACCAAACCCACCCTGAGAGAGCCCGGAGGAGCTGACGTAGAAACTAGCATAAACTTCCCTAGTTAGTAGCTTGACATTTAAGGCTAAATTTGTTTTCAATGTGTTAAACCAACGATCTTTAAAATGAGCATTAAATCAATGACTTGGGCCTGTGGAACCAGTTTTTAAATTGGTATACAAATGATTGTATCATAACCTTTCCTGTGAAGCAGAACTGTCTTCTATCCACGCCCCGTCTCTGTTCTCATGTCCTCGTTGAGCTCTGGAAAGTGTGGATTCTCACTAGAGTGAGTGGGTAGGCTGATGTTGAATTCACAGTCAGGGGTTTCTCCTTATGTAACCCATATCCTCCTCACCTCACCCCTCCTACTTCCTGGTGGATGTGGGGAGAGAAGAGCTGCAGGGAAGCTCCTGCTCTGCCTTCTGACCCTGGCTTGTCTCCTTCATTGCTTCTCCTAAGATAGTTGTCTCTTCTAGACAAAAAAGAAAAAAAAATGTCTGCAAAGCTTATGTTCCACAGTGGGTCCTCAGTCCAGAGCTGTATGAACTTCCTGAGATATTTTCCCTTTACTCCATCCTTTCCTTATTCTGCCTGATGTGAATTACTTTACTGGAGAATCCTTTAAAAATGACCAAAAAAAATAAAAAAAATAAGGTGAGGAGTCCCTTAGAGTGTCTGTTTTGTGTTTTTAGGGAATAGGCATTAGGGCTTTTGTTTCTCTTTTTCCAATGCTAGAGCCCTGAGAAAACGCACCTACGTGTGTTTCTCTCTAAGGGTGTGTGTCCCACGAGTGCAGTGTCGGAAGATGCTGACGGAGGCTGTGGTGTAAAGAACAGCCAGCCAGGGAGTGACGACAGGACTGTGGATTCTCTGACAGTGCCGTGAGGACCTCAAAGCACATTTACATCTTTATGTTCTTCTGCGTTTGTTGTAGTGTTTCAGAACTGCTGGAGCTCTATGAGGAAGACCCTGAAGAAATTCTATATAATCTTGGATTTGGACGAGATGAACCAGATATTGCGTCTAAAATTCCTTCCAGATTTTTTAATTCGTCATCCTTTGCCAGAGGCATAGACATTAAAGTATTTTTGAGTGCACAAATGCAACGGATGGAAGTAGAAAACCCAAATTATGCCCTAACAAGTAAGGCTTTTGATACTAGTGTATTTAAAAAAAAATTTAGCAGCTAGGCCAGATGATCTTTGTCATCTAGCCTTTGTCACCTAGCACCTGATGTTAAAAAAAAGAGTAAATTATAGAATAGCTCTTTTACTTTGAATTATTCTGTTTATAGAGGTTATTACGTCCACTCTCCCTCATTAACTCATCATAATTTATGTACAGGACCTTTTATTTATCCTCAAATTCCATTTGTTCAAGAAAGAAAGAAGTAGGGAAGGACCTTGTCACTGAATTTAGTCCATTCCTGGCCAGTTGGCTCCTTTTCAGTCCTGCCTCTGCTTGTTTATTCTCTGTCAAAGACTGTTTCAAAACAGGATTCCTCCAAGGTTGTCCATGGACTAGCCTTAAGTGTTCTGTAATGCTACCATCCAGTTCAGTCGAAAATACATTCTGATGTGTATTTTCTTAGGAAAGGCATTGGAGGAGGCTTAATGGAGCCCATGGCCAAACAGGAAATCATAAGTAGAGATCAATAGCTAGTTCTGTTATGTTCAGCACTATCATCATTTTTGTGTGCTTTAAAAAATTTTTAAGTATAAATTCTAATCTTTGCAATAAAAATGTTCTCCCCCCCACTATCCCCTGAGTGCAGTGCTTTAGATGTTCGCTTAAGAAAAATATGATTTCATAATATTTGGGGTCTAAATTCAATTACTGGACTTCTAAACAGCATGTAATTTCTCCTTTCTTTTCGTAGGCCGTTTTCGTCAAATTGAAGTGCTTACTACTGTGGCCAACGCGTTTTCTTCTTTATATTCCCAAGTTTCTGGGACTCCCCTGCAGAGAATTGGAAGCATGTCCTCAGTGGCCTCCACCAAGGAGGCGGCAGACTCCCCTCCTCCTCTCACTCGAAGCAACACTGCAAACCGTCTGATGAAAACACTATCAAAACTAAACTTATGTGTTGATAAAACAGAGAAAGGAGAAGGGAGCCCCTCCCCCGCTGCTGAGAAAGGAAGGAGTCTCAGTGTCTCACTCTCCGAAGACAGTGGAAAGACTGATCCTAAGCTTCCAAAAGCTATAAAGAAGAAGGAGTCATCCCCCATGCTGGCTACGGTCACAGAAGAAGTCTCGGTTAGTGCATCTACCATCACAGACAGCGCTGATGCCCACAGGCTTCCTGATGAAGCAGATCGTAACGCTAGCCACAAAATAGAAAGTGAACAAAGCAAAGAAGCTCCAAGTCAGGACAATAAACTGCTCTGGACATCTGTTGTCACCGATTCTGACTCAGGTGGTGATGCCCATGTGCCCAGCACCTGTGAGCTGGAGAGCAGCAGTGAGCTGAGAAACTCCCATGCGTGCATGAGTGAGAAGGAGCCCTGTGCACCCCTGACAATCCCGTCCATCAGAAACATAATGGCACAGCAGAAAGACTCCTTTGAGATGGAAGAGGTAGGCAAATGATTTCCTGACACTGCTTTTTAAGGAAAGGGCTGCGGGGACAGGCTGCAGAGAGCGTTTATAAAATGGGAGGGCGCTAACAGGTTCAGAGCTGCGGGAGCTCATCTTCCTCTTTCTTGCTTTATGCTTTCCACACCAAGAGTGAATCCCTGTGCTGTGGAGCCCCTCAGGCTCAGATGTCATCTACCAGGTGACATTTTATCTGCAACCACTGTTTCTCAAGCCTGGGATTTTGATGTCAGAGAGAGCCTGAGAGTATATATGCAAACCCAAATCAATATTGTATAATAGTGAGAATGTTGAAATCAAACAAGATTGGAGTTCAGTTTTAAGGGGTCCCAATGACCAGGGTGAGGGTGAAGACAGCTTATGAGTAGATACTGGTGATGGTGTGTCCCTGCAGGGAGGGCTCTGGAAGGCTGCTGAGTCCAGATCAACATTTGGTGACTTTATGGTACCCAATGATATCCTGCTGCTTAGCATAAAGTCTAAATTCAGGGAGGTAAAGATACGTATGAGGTTCATCCAGAACTCCTAGACCATAGGGACTGATAATCGAGGCTCAGCTGCATGGTCCAGGGCAGGCTCCTACACTGAGAGAGGACTGTGCTTGGTCCAAGGAGCACTGTCTGTAAAGTGCTGTCTCATGTCACACAGGAAGAAACTGAAGTGTATGTGTTGTGGATGTGCGTCATATAATTTTTCCTATTGAAAATATGGAAGATTTGCTTTGGTTGTAGTACACACTATGCTAGGATTTGCTTTGGTTGTAGCACACACTGTGTTAGGATTTGCTTTGGTTGTAGCACACACTATGTTAGGATTTCCTTTGGTTGTAGCACACACTATGTTAGGATTTGCTTTGGTTGTAGCACACACTACTGTTAGAATCACATTTCCTTGGGTTGAAGAATTTAGTAAATAATGGTATCCATAATGTTCTCTTAGCTGAGTTTTATGTCAAGCACATTAGTGAAGATTTTTCACTTAAATTGTAGTTGCTGGTAGAGCTATTTATGTGTTTCTGTGGCACTTGGAATTTTTATGTTAATTGTGGCTAAAGAATAAAGTGAAAGGGAATAGAGGAAGCCCTTTGGAATATTGTACATTTTTCTTGTAGGCTATTTTCCCCTAAATCTTTTTCCTTTAGTTTATATTTCCATTCTTTTCTTGACTACAGTAATTTATGCCTTACTACAGTGAGTATGGGAGAGAACTGTGATGACTGCTTTAAACCTCTGGCTCTTCCCCATTGATTTCTGTTGTTTGGTCCACCTAGTCCTAACTAGAGAGTGTAGGTTTGCCCCTTTCCTGGGCAAACTCCCCTGTGCTTACATCTGCACTTCAGCACTGTACCGCAGTATACAAATCTCTACAAATTATGCAGTAGCTGACAATCTCATGTTAGTGACTCAGTTTGGGCAGCAGTGGGTTGACTGCATCATCCCTTTTGTAATTTCTAAGATTGTCAAGAATTCATGAATTCTAAGAAAATGTGTAAGGGGCAGTTAGTTCTCTGAAAGGGTTCAGATAAGATACAGGAGAGATCCTAAACACTTGTAAAATTTTAGGTGCAGTTTAGTGCCAGTTACCTTTCCTCATACACCTTATCATTTGCGCCCTCTGCTGGCAAAACCGATGATGATAAAATAACGTGATCCTTTTTGTGAAGTGTAAGATTACCTCAATAGTTAAGGAATACTAGATATCTGTTGTGCGTGCGTGTGTGTGTGTGTGTGTGTGTGTGTGTGTGTGTGGTCACTAGGAATGGTCTTTATGTGTGTAACACTAGCATCCATACGATTGAGGCAGGAAGAACATGAGTTTGAGACAAGCTGAAGCTACATAGCAAGTTCTAGACTAGTAGCCTGGTGTACATAGTATCATTTTTCTGAAATAAATAAGACAAATTATCTTGTCAACTTTGTTATAAGTAGAGGAACCTTAAGGACAATGAATTCTTGCTGTATCTATTTAAAATAAGCATTAAAAACCTAGAATTGTGTTTTCCCTTTGGAAACTTTAGAGAAGTGTGTAGAACAATGGATAAAGCAGGGAAATGTGTTGTTTTAATTTCCTCTTAGGCATGATATGAGCTGTGCTAACAGACAAAGAGAACAGCCCCCCTGAGGCCGACGCACATCCTCAAGAGAGTAGCTTGTATGCTTCTCGGGAGACTCCCTTTGGTTGGGGTCTGATCTCTGTAGAGAATGTTTGTTCCTGTGTGAGCAGCAAGTAAACAGGCACTAGAGCTCTCTCTCTCAGAAAGCCAGCTCTCCTCCAGGAGGTCTCAGCCCCGGCAGCTCTGGCTGGGATCTGGGGAAAATGTTGCAGTCTGGCCCTGTGGCTGAGACTGTCTAATCAGCTGAGACAGGAGGTAAGAAGTGACAGTAACCAGGGCCTGAGGGGGAAGACATTTAAATGTGCAGAGAGCTAAACAAATGACAAGACTGATACAGGCCTAGGAGAATCAAAGTGGCTGTTTCTTATATTTAAGAAATGAAAAAGACAAAAAAAATCTGTAGACTGTTTTAGAGAAAAGTCAGCTTGCCTTCTGAAAAATGTCTTAGAAAGTCGAGAGTGTCCAGAAATTCTAAACCCTTTCTTATTTTTTAACTGCGGTGTGGGACAGGATTTTAATTCTTAGATGCTTAGATGTGTGTTTGTTTGTTTGCTTGCTTTTGTTGGCTTGTTTGAATACAGCATGGTAACGCCATGGAGTTAGACATCAGAAGTCTGAATGGTTCACAGTTAAAGTGATCCTACTGAATGCACAGCTGCTCCTGTTTGTGGATAAGCTGTGTCTGTATTAGTGGAGGGAGCCGTCTCCTGTGTGCTGGGGTCATGTGCTGATGGACTATTTAACTGCAGCTGTTACTGGGTGCATAAGTAGTCTTTCTTGAGCTCCTAAAGTAAGTTTCTAATCCTTTCTTGGTACTTACTGTTGTTTTTAACTAGTACAACTTATTCCTTTTGGCTTTTGAGTTTTAGGATTTATTTATTCTATTTATTGTTCTGAGTTCAAATACCGTATAAGACGACCCCCAACTTTAATTTTTCCAGTTAAAATATAGAGTTTGGAGTAAGACTACCCCTCTTCCAGTGCATACCCTGTGCAGCAGACTTGGGCTGCAAACTCTGTATTTTAACTTGAAAAGTTAAAGTTAAAATTGGCTGTCATCTTATACACTGGAAAATAGATAATTCAAAATCAGTCAAGTATTTGAGGAATAGTGACATTTTTCCTTTGGCCTTCTAAATTTGGCTGTAGATTTTGTTTCTTTAGACAGGATTTTGCTATGCAGCCAGGGTTCACCTTGAGCTCACATTGATTTTCCTGCTCCAGCCTCCCGAAAATTGGGATTACAGGCATATTTTACCACAGGTATTTCTAGCTGTAGTTTCTGAAGATACAAATAGGAACTCTCACCCTGCACCATACACTTGCCATGGGACAGAGTGGGCGCGGAGATTAGTGAGATCGCTGGACAAGAGCTCAGGACTGTCTTCTTGTCATAGCCCCATACAACTTCTTTGCAAAAGCATTCTTTGATTTTTTTTTTTTATGCTACAACACAGAATTGTAATTTTTAAGACTCTAATTTAAATTTTATTTAGACATTATTTTATATTTAGTGTGTATAAAATGATAGCTACAATCAAATTGTATTGCCATCAAGAAGCCAAAGCCATGATGGTCAGACACAAATTCAAAAGCTGTCCGGAAACAACAGGACTGAGCAACCTTGTTGCTTTGGCTTAATGTGTTTTTTTTTTTTTTCCTTTTATTATGGAAAGTTTTGAACTTATCTAACATTAGAGAATTATATGATGAAAACCTATTACTTATCAATTCAATTCAGTTATGTTTGATTATATTTTTAATTTTTTAATCAAAGGCTACCTACAGCACACATCCAGCTTTCCATATAGCACTAGGAAAGCCTGCTGTGTAGATTTTCATTCTGCATTAGTGTCATGATTTTCCACTCAAATCTGACTTTTGCATAGTTGTGACCAATAATAAAGCTAAGAAATAAGCCGTCACTCACAGTCTTAATACTGTAAGATTTTTGCTGAGTGAGAACCGTCTTCCTGACATTAACAACGGTATAAGTACACATGGCGCTCTCCACTGTCAGGGCCCTTCTTGCACTGAGGAAGGGCTCTGTAGTAAAGGGAGAAAGATGCCCCCCCCCCAGAGTAACATCATTGAGGCTAACTGGCTAGAGGAGGGAGCGTGCTCTTTGAATCCACACCGCAGTGTGGTTAGTTTATCTTTAAGAAAATAGAGCACTTGATAATCCTACATTTCAAAGTGAGAGATAGTAATTTGTAAGCTAAGATTCCTAAAATATAAATAATCTGGATTTATTCTGTACTTTTTCAATCTAGTTAACGATTGTTTTTATAGAAATCTGTCTATATTAGACTGAACCTGAGTAGCAGCTAATAATAGGCCTTTTGTTGCATATAAAAAGAAAATGCGTTCTGTTCCCTTGCACGTACAACAATGGGTTTCCGCTTGAGCTTGTATCTGGCGCTTTGAATAATATAATTTTTAAATAGTAGCAAGGAACAGTAGAGCTTATTTTGTATATGTCATACTCAGAATGGTGTCAAATGTTCACTACTTACAGTTTCTTCAGGTCATATCTGTAGATTCATGAGCCCATCTAGCATAAAGGCATCACAAATCAGAAATTCCTGAACTGGGTAGTAGTATCATTAAACTTTGTGTTGATGGTATGTGCGTATGTGGTGTGTGTTTGTGTGTGTGTGTGTGTGTGTGTGTGTGTGTGTGTGTGTGTGTGTGTGTGAGAGAGAGAGAGAGAGAGAGAGAGAGAGAGAGAGTTCGTGTGTTGGCTTTCTACTCATTCCTTCGGGATAGTTCTTGTTTTTTAGTTAATTCATAGCTTGAAGTATATCATGGTTCGTATTAAAAGTTGGTTTGCTATTTGTTCATTAATTTGTTCAAGTTTGAAAGACCTGTGTTTGGCCATTTTGCTTATTTTATGTAGTAAGGGGGTGGAAATTGACATATGCCTCCTCCCAATGCCTACTCTTGATAGTCATACCAGAGTAGCTAGCTGGTGTCTCCACAGGGCATGGATGACATTTAGAATAAAAATTTTCTAAATAATGATATAGTTGTGCAGGTAGAAAAAGATAGGCCACTTTTGTAGGTTTGGAACTTCCATTAAATAGAATTTTTGGAGAGATTTTTATGGGTAAGATTTTTAAAGATTTCAGTTGTATTAAGATTTCCTTTTCAGTTAAAATGCTGACACATCTTGAAAGAACATTTTTATCAGGATGGAACATTCTTAATACATGAGTGACATTGGTGCTTCAGACTGGGAGACCTTAAAAAATTTAGCACTGGAAGCATGGTGTCCTATTTCCATAGATACCAAACTTGCAGCTGCCTCACATGTGACTCGGTCATACCTCCTATGATGCACAAGTGAGCATCTTCCCTCAGATTGTAAAGTTCTACATTTGGGGTGACTTCCTGGTATGGGCCATCTTTTACATATAGCAACTTTTCAGAATTGGAGTCTTTTTATGAGGAGTTTTCTTACAGCTTGTAATTGTGCAGCTGCTTTCTGTGTTACGTTTCTCTCCTGCTCCCTAGGTTGAGTGCTGCCTTTCAGTGGGGGAATAGGACAGAATAGGACAGAAGAGTAAGCTGCGGGACCTGCTGACAAACTGTAGATACACTATCTATGTAATGTTGGTACACTTCAGTTAGACATCAGGAGAAACTCTTCTTTGCTGTAGATGAACTACACAAGCTTCTGTTTTAGGTTCAGAGCACAGAGGGAGAAGCGCCTCACGTGCCAGCCACGTGCCAGCTAAGCCTTGCCAAGTCAAAAAGAGGTAAGTGGACCACTGCCCGCTATTTCCCATGAGTATCCTTTGTCTTCAGCTGAGAAGGCGAGGGTTTACTTATCAGTGTATACAGTAGCAGTATGTGTGAGAAGATGAGGGTACGAGGGGGGTGTGTGTTATCATCTCATCATACAGTTTTTGTGAGGTTTTTATAGGGGAAGACTTTTATGATCATAAACTAATACTAGGTTGTTTATCCTGTAATAATCTCCTTAAACATTTCTGGGTATTGCAAATATTTTCAAACTTGAACATGGACTAAAACAGATTAAAACTACTTTTTCGTTGTTATGACTGAAAACTCATGTTCTCTGGGTCTGGGTTTTCTTTATGCAAATATATCTTGTAAATATAATACATGCAGTATAACTCTGGCAAAAATGCACTCACAATAGTTAAACCAAGTTAAATTAAAAAAACAAAACAAAACAAAACTGCAGATCAAAGGTGAGCGGCTGCAGCCCTCATTCTCTTCTGGAAGCATTAATTATTGACCAGGGGACCTTTGGATCCATGCCTTACACTTCAACTACACTTTCAACTAGAAAATGCCGTCTGGTTTGAAATTTACAAAGCTTTTGATATTAAGAGAAATAAAGAGGAAGAAGTTAAATGACCACTGAAGGTAGGACTGTTTATTTTTAAAATTTTACACATTCCAAACTAACTCCCCTTTTTAAAACAAAAATTTATATGTATGTTCTTAGAATAGAAAATTACATGTTTGTCCTCCTGCTCTCTGAGATTCCTTCTGAGGGGCAGTTTGCATGTGACTTTTCTTTCATTGCAGTATGGCACTAAAGAGTAGGGGCCCTTAGTCACTTCGGTTTTAGTCAGACGCAAAATTAACTTCCTCATTGGAATTTCTTTCTTTCTTAAATTCATAAATAAATATATCTGCTTCTAGGTGTAAAGTGATGCTTATGCCTTTAGGTGGATAGGCAAAGGCCATATTGGTTAAAGCAACTAACTTGTCAAAGGAGGATAAAGTACAGTAAATTTGCCTTAAGTTGTTTTAGGGAAGCTGTGAGTTGCAGGGAAGATGCATTCCGTTCATCATGAGTGTCCTGTGCTTACCAATCTTCAGGCTCTCATTTCTGACCTTAAGCAAAACTGTCAACATATTTGTGAATAAATCTGTTATGAAGTTACAGTAAAAGAACTTTGTGTGTGCAGTCATGGTAAAGGGACAGGAAACGATGACATTTTATCCATTTTGGACGGTAGCCTGTGGATTTTGGTAATATGGTATGCCTCCAACTGGTCGTAATTTCAGAACTAGGGTCACCAGCAGGAGACTCCTTCCTCAGGTTTAGTAGAAGCAAGGAGTGGTTTGGTTTCACAGTTGGACATTCCCCGTGGACTTCTCTATTCTCAGGTGCAGGGACACTCGCACCTTAGAAAGGGTCAGCAGCTCAGCTCCTGTCCCAGCCTAGTGTTGATCTGGTAGCGTCACATTCCTAGAAGTCCAGTACTGTTCTTGTTATGGAAGACAACATATATTCGCGAAAACCTAGAAGAGAATATACTGATTTTATTCAGTTTCTTTGATAGCAAACAGGTGGTTTTCATGTTTGTTTTTCCACACTTAAATGCTTCTTCTAACTGTTGAATTAAGGTAGTATGCAGTGTCTTCAGAACTGAGGAATAATCCTTCTTAGGTCCAAAGTTCTCTAGTAAAAACTGTGGTTTCATTTTTCAAGCTTTGCTTATTATATCAGTGTTGTGTGTATGTCTGTGCACCGCTGATGTTCCTGCTGTCCACAGAGACTGGAAGAGGGTGTTTATCCCCTTAACTGGAGTTACATTTATTTGTGAACCACCATGTGGATGTTGGGAGTTGAACCCAGGACCTCTGCGAAAACAAGTGCTCTTAGCTGCTGAGCCATCTCTTTAGCCCAAGAGAATGATGTGTTTCATGGAACAGAAATGTCGGCCTAAAGTCCTTGAATTGTGATGGTTAGACTCTTAGAATGTTGTTTATTTTTAGGCAAAGCCTTTCTCTTTAGCTCAGGCAGGCCTCAAACTCAGGCTCCACTCACCAGGCTCCCTGGGATTGTAGATGGGCACAGCAGTGCCTGTGTGATTTGTGATTTGTGGCCTGCACAGTCTACATTGTCACTTACACTGTGAGTCTCATGTGCTCAGCTTTAGGGGAGCCAGCCCAGCCCTTCCTCTGCTACACATCAGCAGACCTCTGAGGAAGCCGAGTGTGACCTAGCCACTCTGACTTCTCTGTGCTCCATCGACGTTCCCCTTTCCAAACTGAGTGTAGGCACTTCAACTTCTAGATCATTTATTTAATTGCTTAGTTGTTGTGTTGAGAGTTACCACTGAGTCATTAAGCAAACATTGTATGTTGTTCTACATACCAGAACATTAAGAAGAAGTAAAGTTTCTGTCTTCATGGCCTCACAATCTAGTTGTAAAACAAAACAAAACAAAAGACATGGAAACACCAGTACAGTGACAACTGCTCTGACACAGATTATGAATCATTTTTGAATGAATAGTGCCCAGTTAGAACTGGTGATAACCATTCATTTGATAGTTACTCCAGCATTTCTGGGTTTGGTAAGGGAATGAACACTTCCTTAACTCATTATACCGCTTTATTACATCATAATACTATTACAGAATTTTTCTCAGTTTTTAATAAGGGCAAAATCATGTGCTGCTTCATGAACCCTAAAACTCTAGTGGGGTGTTTTTAAACTCAAAGAACTTTAATTTTGGACTTTATTTAGTCATATTACGTGGTTCAGATTATTTGGTAAACCCTGTATTTAGCCTGGTGCTTTTGAAATCCTGCAAGACTCTGCTGTCTCCCACATCCTTGCAAATGCCATAGCGATAAAGTTCCCCTTTGTGTGGTAGCTCTAATGTGGAAAGATGCTTGCTGTACTTAGCATCTTTCTTAAAAGCATACATACTTATTTATATATCTAGAAATTAGAGCTTTGTGACTTTACTATAAACATGTTTTTGTGATTAAGTGTGTTATATATTAATTGGATCTGACTTCTGTGTAACTGGTATGAAAAAGTATTTCTTAGTATAAATACTTATATATACTTATATCATAAGAAACATTAGAGACATTTACATGTTCTTACATTTCAAATTATTTAGTTTAGAGCCCTTAATTTTATTTTTTCATAGTAGGAAGATACAGGACCCTTTTAATGTATTCTGCATGTAAACTAATTTCACTTCTTAACCATTTTATAGGTTTACATAATACAAATTTTAAATTTTCTCTGTGGTAGGACTTAATTGGATTTACCAAATGTTACTAATAGAGCTTAATTAGTAAATGAGTGCTGAGAGTTTCAAATAGAAAATATGACTGAGCTTTTATATGAAGTTGAGTTCCTGGCTGTGCTTTGAAGCCACGATACTTCATCACTGGTGCTGTTTGACTGGGGATGGTGTCTGTGGTGCTGGCGCTGCCATTGCAGGCCTAGGCACTGTTTTCGGTTGACAGCATGTTTCCTCTGGCAGATCACCTGTTGCGAACTGCAAGTCAACATTCTGATAGCAGCGGCTTTGCTGAGGATTCCACAGACTGCCTCCCCCTCAGTCACCTGCAGGTACAGTGTCTGGTACTAATCAACACATTCATTAGCTTCCTCATTTTAAGGCAGTCTGTCCCTGAGTCTTATTGTAAGGAGGTCTAGCAAATGGAAATAGAAATAAAATATCTGGACTGTAGGTCTTGGCTAAGTATTTGACTGTGTTTCAGGTTTTACTCAGTCATGATCTCTCGATATTATTTTATATTACTAGTAACTAAATCACTTTGGTTGTTAAACTGCTTGGTCTGATGTTTTTCCTATTTGCTTATAGTTATTATATTCCATTATTTTATAATAACTTTTGTATACTTTAAAACTCATAGTCCTGCTAATATCATGGACTTTTATGAAAAATTAATCTGCATTAGGTAGCCCAGAGGGCAGGTACTTCTTTCCTTGAGGAGCTGGTGGCGGATGAGTATGTAGAGTCACAGAAGGAACGTAAAGGGTGTTCAAAATGTCCTTAATAAAATATGAAAATTGAACTAAGGAAAAAACAAATAAACAAACAAACAAAAAGGCTGTCTAGAAACAAGGAACACACCCCAGGAGACTCAGGAAGAATCATCCCATGGGCTCACCCCTAGGTGAGAGCTATTGGCAGTTGATGACAACTGTGGTAGGGGCCATTTTTCTTTGGGGTTCTGGCCACTAGTAGGTTGCCCATGCTCCAGTGGGGGCCCTATACCCATGTGCATGTGGGTAAGACTGATTAGACTCAGTGTGTTACCTGAGTCTAAGACCTGCAGTTGGGGCAGGGCATGTAGTAAAGGTCCTAGGGGAGTTGAAGTGGGGAAATGGGATGTAGTTAAGATCAGAACTCATTATATTCAAGCATGAAATTCCCAAGAAAATAAATTTAAAACTACTTTAAAAACTGCTGAGGAGAATTCAAGTTAAAATGGAAAAATTATAATTCCTTATTGATAAAAGCAAAGAGGTATCTGATCTCCAAGTTAAAATTACTTAACTTAAAATTTGCAGCTTCATAATGCTGCAAAAGTGGCATTTGTTCCATACAGACCTTTGAATTTCAGTATTTAGTTGTATCTCATGATACAGGACAGTAAGAGTAAATGTTATGCAGTGTGTGCTGCTGAGCTGAATGGGCAGTAAGTACTCTACATGGCCTGTGTGTCAGGTGCTTGATGGACATGGTGTTTTGAGTTTTTGCATCCCATCATGTCCACAGAGTAGCCATCTTTCTCTCTTGTACTTATACAATTTTGTTCCCCATTCTTAGCATTCAGTAAACTACATGACACTCAATATTTTACTAATAAAATAAGATTTATTCTAGATGGTTTTACTTGACTGTAAGTTAATATAAGTGGTTTCAACATACTTAAGATAGAATGGGCAAAGATATGATACTTGACAGGTTATGTATATTAAATATATATATGAAATAAAGAATAATTGAGTGCATAAAAATGGGCAGTGGGAAAGGAGTATGGAGTTGTGGTGAGATAAACAAGGCAAAGACAGCCTGGGGTTTATGCAGTGATGGGGAAGGAGATATAAGACCCTGGGCTGGGCTATCAAGTAGGAGGATTGCTTCCTTGAAGCAGTCTCCACGTGGGAGGGACGGGCCATACTGTAAGAAGAGTTTGATCCAGAAGAATCCGGGGTGAAACTGCTGAGATACCTCTGCTGCTAGAGCAGCATGATCACAGGTCCAGCAGGGCTAGCTGCGGGAAAAGGCCACGATGGTTTCAGAGTGACAAAGGTGGTGAGAAGCAGGGATTAGGGAAAGCACGTTAAAAACTTTGTCCAACTCTTTGAGGTAGTTTCATATGCTGGAAAGAAAATTTAAGAAAGCTAGATCTGAGAGCCTCTTGTGAGTAAGTGGGAAGGAGATGGCAAAACGCGAGCTACTGCAATGGGGCCATTGGATCCAGGCGCGTCTCATCTGTGGTCTTCGTCAGTGCTAACTCTGACTTTATTCCCATCCTCCCAAATGTTTTCCTTCACAGGTTCACGAATCCCTGCAAGCCATGGGAAGTAGTGCTGACAGCTGTGACAGTGAGACAACTGTCACATCATTTGGTGAAGACCACGTGACTCCTACAGTGCAAGACCAGCCTTATTTTAACGAGTCAGAAGAGGAGTCCCTTGCCCCTCCTCAGAGGGGAAGAGCAAAGGCGGCAGTAGCAGCTGACAAAAGAAAGACAGACAACCAAGATTTCCCTCAGTGTGAGACTGAAGAGGATACTGGAAACAAAGAGTCCATGAGGGGTCCAGTTGACCCTGGTCCTCAGATCACTGAAATGGAGGAAGAGGAGGGGGCAGCGGCATCTCCAGCACCCACTGGAGAGCTGCAGAGAGAAGGGAGTGGAGACAGTGATGTGGAGAGAAGCAGTGACTGTGAATTTGCCCAGTACACCACACACCATATTCTCAAGTCTTTGGCTTCCATTGACCCTCAGCGTAGCGGTATGAGCTCTGAAAAGAAAACTGAGTTTCCCTCTTCTGTGGACAGAGTGAATACTGCCTTGCAAAGAGCTCAAATGAAGGTTTGCAGTGTGTCTGGACAGAGAGTAGGGCGCAGCCTAATAAAATCCAAGGATCTGCTGAGACAGAGGCACTTGCTTGCAAAAGCTGGCTATCCGCTAAGAAGGTCTCAGTCCTTGCCCACCACCTTGCTGAGCCCAGTAAGGGTTGTGTCTTCTGTCAACGTGCGGCTGTCTCCAGGGAAGGAGACCAGGTGCAGCCCGCCTTCCTTCACCTACAAGTACACACCTGAAGAGGAACAGGAACTGGAAAAGCAAGTGGCTGAACATGAGGGTCAATCTCTGGTTAAGTCCACCATCTTCATCCCACCATCCTCTGTGAAGAAGGAAGAGGCCCCTCAGAGTGAGGGGACACGGCTGGAGGAGTGCCGCCATGGAAGGCTTGCCGCTTGCCCACAGTTTGCCCCCATGTCCCAGTCCACCTGTTCCCTTCACTCGCTCCACTCTGAATGGCCAGACAGGCCCTTGTGTGAGCACATGAGGACTCTGAGTGCTCACAGTGTCCCCAACCTCCCAGGTGTGGCCTGTAGTGCCTTCTCTTCTCCTTTCGGGTGTCCCTATTCACATAGACACCCTGGCCACCCGTACAGGCCGTGCCCTGCGAATCCCCCTTCTGCCATAGAGATGCAGCTGCGAAGAGTGTTGCATGATATCAGAAGCTCACTACAGAATCTTTCACAGGTAAGATAGAGAGGTTCTCTTTATTTATTGCTCTGAATTCCTCTTAATTCAGCAGGAAGTTAGGACCAAGCAGACAAAGCACCTCAGCTTATTTTCCTACATACCTGAGCTTACCTGCACCTGCCCTCCTAGACACATACCTCCCATTTGGGGGAGGGGGGAAGCTGGAAGCAATCCTGAAAAAGTTACTGTAGAGTTGTTTCCTGGTGTTTCCTGCTTTCTGCCTGCCCTGTTCTCTCTGCCTGGGACTTTGGATTGCCTGTTGAAAGCATCTTTCTTCTCAATCCTTTGTCTCCTCCTCTCTGCCGTCTGGATGTGCTGACCTCTAACTGTCTAAGTCTCCTTGCTCCGGAGGCGCCATCTTCTCCTGGTTCTTGTGGCTCTCTGACTAAACTTTCCTGTCCGCCTGCCCACCTCTGATGCTGGCCTCCTGGCACAGAATCACTCTATTTTCATGGGCTCAAAACTGGAACCACTTCGAAGAGAATCAGGTAAAGTGAATTCCGAATGCATGCCACCTGTTTCGGTGAAATAGTGGACGGGGAAGCCACTTGGGTAACAAGTCAAAGTTGCAAGTTTCAGGTGATGAAATGCACCTTTTAGACACCATCATTGTGCTCCTGACAATTGTCCCTTGTGCTTTGCAGTCTGACCGGAACACAGCCATTTCTCCTTCCTCATAAAGCATAGTTCTGGCTGTGGCTGATCTGTTCAGCATTTCCACAGGACTTCCATGAGGCCTGTCTATATGTCTGTGGTGTGCCTTTCCAGGCTACTCCAGCTGTGGTTTGTTGGCCACCAGTGTCCCATCAGTAACTCAGTAGCTAAATCTGCCCACTCCCGCTGCACCCAGTAGCCAGGCGC
>OU015750.1:52778285-52799579 GCA_907169655.1 Acomys percivali
AGAAAGAAAGAAAGAAAGAAAGAAAGAAAGAAAGAAAGAAAGAAAGAGAAAGAGAGAAAGAAAGAGAAAGAAAGAGTGAAAGAAAGAAAGAAAGAAAGACCTGATATTAAAATAGTACTGTTAGTCAAATTATTCAGCCATTTAACCAGTTGATTGTGACAGTGATAGCAGACATATAAACCAGACATTCCAGATGAATAGGAAGTAATGCAGGCATTTATAATTTTAATTATTTAGATTTTTAGCCAATTTCAGTTTATTTCTAACAGAATAAGACTCCCAGGTTTCGATGATCAAGATTGGTGGTCTAACAATTGAAATACTAGGCTGAGGCAACAAACAGATCACTCAGCATGTAAATAAAGTGAATCTTATCACTGTTCTTTTCCTCTCCTGAGTTTATTGGGAAGTTACCATGTTCAAGCCACCACGCTATGTAGAGTGAGCAGAGAAAGAGGTCGAAAAAACATGTATCTTTTAATGGAAGGTATGCTTAGCAGTGTCCCATACCAAAAAAAAAAAAAAAAAGGATTTGAAAGAGTATAATCTACAGCAGAGAAGTGTCTTTTGTTTTGGGTGAAGTTTTAAGACTAAAGACAGAGAACTGGAGAGTGTGGGGTTCTATTATTCAAGAGAAACGTTAGTAAAGAGTTACCCAGATCACCAAAAGTGAGCTTAGTCACCATGTGACTGGTGAGGGCAGTGTCCTTTTTTTTTCAACTTTTTATTTATTATAATTAATTCACATTACATCCTGATTGTTATCCTCTCTTATCTTCCCGTTCCCACCCTCCCTCCCTCTTCTGCCCTATTCTCCTCCCCTGGACCTCTGAGTGGGAGAGGTCCCTTCTCCCCCACCAGCTGACCTCAGCCTATCAGGTCCCATAGGGATAGCCTGCTGACAATGAGCTGTCCATTGGCTCCATCTGAACGGGCGGCGGGGGGGGGGGTCTATGTTCTCTGCTTGCAATGTCCTTGGTTTGTATCACTTTGTGCAACCTCACCATGGTCCAGCCTCCCTGTTTCCAGGTCCTACCATCCCCCAACTCTTAGCACTCTGTCCAGAGTTCCAGTATCTGTCCGATCCCCTGCTGGGTGGAGTCAATCAGGCCATCCAGAGGCATGTGGGTCAGCTCCTGTATACTGTGCCAAGAGCCTTACCAAAGACGGCACAGAAGACAGTCCTGAGATTATTTTTGAAGTTGTCAGGCACTGACCGATACCCCGATAATGGGCAGCTCCCCAGGTTGAAGCACACGCTGTACCATCCCTTTTTAGGAAGCGATTGGTGATGGAAGGTCAGGCCATCCACACTAAACACCATAGTCTGTTACTGATGCTCTTGAGCTAATTGTTTAGTAAATCCATGTGCAGATGATTCATGGTTCCTTCTGTTATTTCTACAGTCCAGTGGTTTCATTTTAAAAACAAAACAAGACCACCTTTAAGTATTATAAAGCAGATTCTAAGTTAGATTCACAAACATATCACAGTGTGTGGGGGCGTAATTAGAATAATTAGGGTCATTACTTAAACCTCTATTGTATATCTAGATTTATACTTGGTCAGAAATTATACCATTTTTATCTATTAATATGTACAAAATGTAGGCCTTCGAATATAAGTAATGTTTATTCAGACCTCTACATCTGAGGACAAATTCAGATGGTGTTAATTATGAGGAACATTGTATTTTTCCATATGAAGACAAACCCTGTTTTTCCACCCTGGTTCTCAACTGGATGACATGATGGTATGTGTGAGAGAGGAGAGTCCTTCCCCTGTTGGATTGTCAGTGCATCCCTTGGTGGCAAAGCAGCATTGCTCATAGCCCAGCTTCCTCTCTTGAATCTCTGGTGAAGTCTTGTCATCTCTGCTCTCAGCTCTATCTCCCTGAGTGTGGTTAGCCATGAGTGTTAAACATCAGTGCAGGTACCAGGAGATTGGGATAGGTGTGAGGACATCCTACTGAGACTCTAGGTAAGAGAAATATAGGAGATGGGGAAATAGAAGGACCCAGAGGGTCCTAGAAACGTACAAGAAGAACATCATGATGGGTGGATTGGGGCCCAGGGGGTCTGCTCAAACGCACTAAGCAAGGACAATACAATAGTAAACATCGAACCTCTACTCTGTTCTACCCAATTGACAGGACATTCTCCAGTTATGTGGAGAGTGGAGACTGACTTTGACATGAACTCTGGTGCTCCATATTTGACCACCTCCCCTTTGTGGGGAGGCCTGGTGGCACTCAAAGAAAGAATAAGATGAGACTTGATTGCCTATGACCATATAGTGGGGGAAGAGGTCCTCCTTGGTCATAGACCTAGGGGAGGGGAATAGGGTGAAAGCGGGAGGGAGAGAGGAATGGGAGGATACAAGTGATGGGATGGCAATTGAGTTGTAATCTGAATAAATAATAAAAGTTTTTTTAAAAAGGAAAAAAAAATCAATGCATGTACCACTACTGTTCTCTGCTACATATACTCATTCAATTCAACAAACTCAAACTCCCCTTTGCTAACTCTTACAAGGGATTCAGTGGCAGGGACAAATTGTTTTCCTCCCACTATTTTTAAGAACAGAGAAGTATTTAAATGATGAATGCTAAACATTCATATTTTTATTATTTTCTAGTCTAAAATATCATCACAATTAGATTTATATAACCATCACAACAGTTTTCAACCATCCTTCCTTATTCAATAAAAAATTGAATAAAAAAAACTAGTAGTAAAATTTCTTTAATTTTTTTTTTTTAACTTTTAATCTATGTGTGTATTTGACTGTACCAGTTAGAATGTGGCACATGTGTGTGGGTGCCCATCGAGGCTGAAAGATAGTATATACATATGCCAATTACTTATATTTGTTTCTTTTGTTTGTTTGTTTGTTTGTTTGTTGGGTTTTCAAGATAGGGATTCTCTGTATAGATCTGGTTGTCCTGGAACTTGCTCTGTACAGTTCCTCATACTCAGAGATCCGCCTGTCTCTGCCTCCCAAGTGCTGGGATTAAAGGCATGCGCCACCACTATCGAGCTTCATAATTTTATATTTAGAAAAATATTCTTATGAAGTGTAAATTATAGAAAACAGCTTTTAAAGTCTCAGTGGAGTTAGGTGGCTCATGCCAGAAATTGTATCACTTGAAAAGCTAAGTCAGGAGGTTTGTCACAAGTTCAGAGTGAACCACAGACCAAATACATAGTGAGTTCCAGGCCAGCCTGGTCTACAGAGCAAGACTCAGGCTCTAAATAAATTAATCTTTGAAAACCGAAGTGGTAGATTATGAGTTCTTAAAAATTTGAGAAAAAAAAATGAAACAAGACAATTTAGTTTGTGTGTGTGTGTGTGTGTGTGTGTGTGTGTGTGTGTGTGTGTGTTCATGTCCATATGCATGCATGCACTAGAGGCCAGAAGTCAACACTGGGTGTCTTCTCCAATAATTTCCACTTTGATTTTTGAGATAGTGTTTCTCACTGAACCTAGAGCTGGTAGTCTCAGCTACACTGGCTGGGAAGTAAACCCTGGGGACCCTTCTGTCTCTCTAGCTGTGGGATTACATACATGGGACACCACATTGATATTGGGAACCAAATGTAGGCGTCCATGCTTGACAGCAAAGTCTCTACCAACTGAGCCATCTCTCCAACCCCACTTTACTCTTACTGTGAACTCTAATTTAAATGGGTTCATTTATTATGAAAACAAAATGTAGTCAATGCAGACTACATTGTGATTGCTTTTTGAGAGGTTCGGAACACTAGATCCTAGTTGATGCGTGGTAGCCAACTGATTTTCAACTTGATGTAATTCTGAAAGACATCAAGTCTGAAATGGGCTAAATATTCAACTGCTAGATATTGGAAATAATTCAGACCACCATTTATGAAAACACCACTTTGGACTAGGCAGCATCTTTGGCAGGAGAAATGTGCAGTTCCAGCCAGGAGATTATGAACAGAGTGGCATTTAGCTGCGACTTGTCTAAGAGGCAGGATCAGGAAGCGTGGATCTACACATTCCATGACCTTGACATGTCTTATGACAATGAAAAGAGAAGGCACTTGAGAGGGGTGGTGGCACTGCCAACTTCCTGGTGTCTTATTCAAACAAGAAACATTTAGGCATCATCTTCAAAATATTCTCACACAACACTAGATAACTTTCCGTATGCAGGAAGCGCTTCTTCATAGCCTATCTGTGAAATTTTGAAGTTGCTTATTGAGACTTCATACTTCCTACCATAAGAATTAAGTGGTTTCTGGTTGATTATCTTGCAAGAATGAATGACTATCAGAAATTTTTACATAAATATGTTATGATCTCACTCATGTGGAGTCTAAAAAGAAAAAAAAACGTTGAACTCATAAATTGAGACTGGTGGCTACCAGAGGTTGGTAAAAGCAGGAGGCAAGAGGGGGTGATGCATCTGAGCACTTAACTGGCTTGCACAAGGCTCTGAATCCCCAGTACTGAAGAAAATGAGGAAGAGGCACGCATAAAGAAGAGTCTGTGAGTCCTACGTTATGATTACACTAACATTAGCAAGTGCTCTGACACACTAGAGTGACTTATGATGTACTGTTTCCTTAAAAAGAAACAATAAAAATAAATTTAAACATTTTAACAGTAAATAATAGGCAATATATATTTAATCTGACTTAAGCAATGTATACAGCATTGCATTGAAGTATCACATGGTACTCTGTAATGTATGTATTTATGTATATACATATGACTTTAGAAATGAAAAATTAAAAGAGAGCTTTTATCAATTCAAAGCTCATAGCTTACTGATTACTTAATTCTGGAAATATATCTCTGGCTTCTCCTTGAGAAGAAATAGGTACATGACTTTATTATAATCTTTAATGTCGGATGTCTGTGTTTGACAGCAATGTGTAAGGAACAGAAAGATTAGAGTTGTATCTGTAGTTAGACATATAATTTAGTCATAGAGGAACAAGAAATATTGTGTTTTAGGTTTTTTTCTATAATTTACTCATCTGGAATAAGGAATATATCCCTAAAATCAATGTTCTTATATAGTCCTTTTTTCTCTTTCTATAGCAGACTGTTTTCTGAAGACGAGTCTAATCGTACCCTTGTCCCATTTAGTACTCTTCTGAAACTTAACTCTTCTTTCATTAAGATCTGGACTTCAGGGTTGGAGAGACGGCTCAGTGCTTAAGAGCCCTTGCTACTCTTCCAACAGCCACAGTGGGTGGCCACTGTAACTTCAGTTCCAAGTGATCCGATGCCCTCTTCTGCCTTTGTGGGTACCTACATTTGTGTGGTACACATAGATAACTTTAAGAGGAATTTGAGTCATCCCCTCCAACTCTTTGTGCATCTGTGGCTGCACTGTAATAGGAGAGGATTGGAGATGAGAGGCTGCTACTGTCTACATTATGACGGGATAATAACATGCACGTTCGTGTGATTCACAGATGTGCAGTCTGGGTCTCAGCTAGCGTCTAGTGAAAAAGCCAAGCCTAGGAAGAATGAGAACAGAAGCCTCTGGCTCTAAATGAACTCCCCTGCAGTAGACGGTACCAAATTGTGAATCCTGGGAGTCAGTTATCCTGAATGGACTTTGTAGCTTCCGGTAAAGCCCCAGCCTCAGGTGACACCACATGAATTTAAGACTAGTTCCTGCTAAATAGGGCCAAAATTGCAGGTGCATGAACAGTGACTACTGTTTAGTTCACTAACTTTGGAGATAGTTTGTCTGTTGATAGGAGCTACAGTTTTGTACCCAGACATCAGATGCTGCAATAACCAAAGCCACTGGCATTGGCTTTGCAATGGCACTTTTGGAAGCCAAAATGTCCTCATGTAGTAGAGATCCGGAAGGCTTCAAGGAGGGTTCAGTGAAGGCTCATGGGAAAAGTGAGGAAGACAGTGTAAGGCAGAGGACAGGCATGGCTCGTTTGGTGACAGCGTGGAGCCTGCCCTCATAAACGTCTGTTATAATGCAGCAAAGAGGAAATGTACCTGTTAGAGTCAGCAATCTGATTAAGAAGATTTCCAATTGAAGGATAAAGTATGGGAGCTAGAAAAGATACTAAGTGGGGTAACCCAGATCCAGAAAGACAAAGATCAAATGTTTTTTCTTATTAGAGGCTCCTAGCTCCACATCTGCATATCCAAGTGTAGCCTCACCCCTTGCCAAGAAAACTTCTCTTTGCAACAGATGGAGACTATTACATAAAACCACAACCAGTCAAAATAGCAGAGTTGTAGAGCCCAGTCCCAACAAGTACATCTTCAGAACAAGGCCGGCAACTCCAAAAGAAGCAGAAAGCTTGTAAGGGCCAGAGAACCAGGGAGTTTGCTGTAAGACTGTGTCTCCTAATGTCAGAAGCTACACCAATAACATCTCACCAACATGACTGCCCTGGTCAAGTGTGCAACAGTAGGCATGCCAAAGTGGACTGTGCAAAGCCACACGACCTCAACCCTGCACATGAACTGCAGGCAGCTCAGAAGTGCCGAGAATGGGAGAACTAGTCCTTCCCCAGGGAAGAGTCCATCAATTGCTTATCTAATACCAGATGGTCACCCCTACAAACAAAGCATACAAACACCATCATACAGACCAATGACGTTGTATTTAGAGGCATATATGTATACATGTATATAATAATTAATGAAAAAGAGGCCTGAGTTTGAAAGAGAACAAGGAGTGTGGTAAGATTTGAAGGGAGGAAAGAGAGGGGAGAAATGGTGTAATTATAATCTCAAGTAATTTTTTCAAAAGAGGAGAAATGGCCCTGTTGTTTTTTCTCAATGAAATATAAAGAGCAAGAAGTCAACTAAAAAAAAAAAAAAAAAGTCTTTAAATAGGACCAGATAATGCTTTAAAATAAAACTGCTATAATATATGCCAGATTCTCATTAGCATTACTAAAAAAAATACAGCTCTGGAAAAGATAAAATACAGGTTGAGTCCTTAAGATTCATACCGCAGAAGGATTAAAAGGAATGGCTCGCTCATAAACTATTTCAAATAGCCACATGTCTGTAAGGACTTTTAGAGCCTTGCCCACCCACAGGGCTGCTGTGAAGAAAAGGAGTCTGCAGGCACCACACAGCCATGTGGAGAGAAACCAGGAGATAGGGCTGCTTTGGGGATCTAGCTTTTGTCTAACGGTGTCGGTTATCAAATGACACAAGAGAAATCTCAAGGAGCTTTAAAGGATTTTGACACCTGAACCAAAGGCAAGTGAAATGGTATAAAACAAAGTCCCTGAAGTTTTAGTATTAATACAGTCACTTATAGCTCTCTACCACACTCTTTTTAATGGAAATGGTGATTATAGTGTCTTAAAAAAAATATGGAGTGCTTGAAACACTGCAATTTCTTCAGCCATAAGTCTCAGAACAAGGAAATGGCAATGTTGTTTCTGAAAGCGGACAGCTTGTGGATCGTGGGAAATAAAGTAGGAAGCAAATATTCTATCAAACGCTGTTAAGGGGGATTAAATTTTGGCAGAGGCGCATTCGGATGACGATGGAGGATTCTCCAGTGTGACTTGCGATCGCCGTTGGACTGATGTTCACTGTGAGGTGGTGTATTACAGTCTAACTCTATCTGAACCCCCTCTCTATACATTTGACATGTTGGGGGTAGAAGTTGCTGCAGCAGCTACTTATCTGGGGTTACCTCGGGCTCTGGGCTAAGTGTCCTTCTCCAGCGCAGTGTGCGTTTTCAGTGTCAAGTAACTCACCGGGTGCCAGTTGAGCTGCATTCCTTGTAAAACAGTCTTGTTATGGCAATCCCAAAGAACCCGAGCCTGGGTGATAATTTCCAGAGTGAAGTGTCCACAAGACGAAGTGGGAAAATATCAGCAGCCCATCCTTTTCTCTGTCAGCCTTGTTTATGTAAACCTAGGAATGAATGAGCCTTCCTTGTTTGTGTTCCCCGAGCTTCAGAAGGACATGTATGGAGATGGCGGCAGGTGGTTAGCATCTCCAAGCGAGCTCTGTGCAGGTGGGTCTCTGCTGCTTCCATAACCAGTCACTTCTTTTGGGTCTAAAGCGATTTTTCTGGCAGAGAAACATACAGTACTTTTTCTGGTAGTTCTCGCAGGACCTCATGTTGAATAAGGTGGGATCTCCTCGTCATTTCGTGTGTCCTCATTCTTAGGGCTACCCTGGGAGATTGTCAGTCAGACACTTGGTCCTAGCGGCTCATGCTTTTATATTGTTTTATGCTTATCTTCTTACTAAAGTCTTCATTTCAGCAAGAGGACAAGATCCCTGCTTACATCTCCTCACCACAGACTTTGGCTGTTCTGTTCTCTACGCCCAGGGAAAGCAGATTCTGGCCTCTGACCTCCTCAGGACTCAATTTGGGTCTCATCTTTTGAAGACATATGAGAAATTAATGACCCTCCATGACACTAACCATGCCTGTACCGCAGGCCCCCTGGGAAAGCGACACAGGTGAGGCTTCTCAGATGGGATTCCCTTGTCTCACTTATGTAAAGCACTTTCTCAGAACATGGGCTCTGAAGAGTGCTATCAGGTAGGTAAAACACTCCCTTTGTCTAGGAATCTTCAATGAGATGGAGGGGAAAATGTTTGTGATATAATGATTTAAGCTAAATGCCTGTTTAAGACTCCAGACATAGGGTATATGGGGCCTGAAGGGGAAAGATGGCAAGTTCAAAGGCAGTCTGGATTGCCTGTCTCAAAACAAAACAAACAGATAAAAAGTAAAATGACCTAAAGCAACTGCTTATGACTAGGTCACAGGGAAGTTAGGTACTCACAACAACAACAACAAAATGCTATTATTGAACTTGATAATTTCTCGTATGAGTATAATTGATGCTGTCTCTACATATAGTGGGACCTTCCACGAGGGATATGGACAACTTACCAGAGGCCATGTCCTCAAGGGAGAGTGACCCTCCCTCTGCATAACCTTTTTGCCCAAAGGTGAGAGGCTCGGAGGCCCCTCCCTGGCCACTCTAGAATCCTGACTGGATTCTGTTGCTCTTATGAAGGTAACCAACGCTGCTATATATGATGTGCATAATAGCCAAGACAGAGTTTCAGAGATGCATCACTCTCTATTTGGCAGCTCTTAATTTTTTCTGCCTTCTCTTCTGCAATGTTCTCTCAGCCTTGGATGAGTAGGGTTGATGATAATGGATAATTCGTCTACATCTGAGGACTCACTGTTATTTATACACAGCATTTGGAGCAGATACTATGTCTCTGCATTAACAACCATCACAGCAGAAAGAATCTTCTGTGACCAAAGTTAGAGCAAGACAGATGTACATAGATAATTGGGATCAAGCTAGTAGTCACTCTCTGCTGATTTGTGGGCACTTAAATTTGTACAGTAGTCTCTTTCTTATGTCCATAGAAAGACAAAGGGTCCTGGAAGAGAAAAGCAAACAAAATTGGTTGTGAGCAGAGGGAAAAGCAAAGGGAGTCTTAGGTCCTAGCAAAGAAAGGGCAAGGAAAACAGTCCTTGGTCCCTAATGACTTTTATATTCATAGTTTAGATGTTTTCAGGGCCCAGTATCTGTTAGTAGGTTTTTTAAAAATGAGTTCCCAAGACAAAGAACAATGTAACAATGAGCAAGGAAAACTTACTTCCCCAACACAATGCCTCAGAAGATAAGTGATATGCTAGACTACCCATGTGCAACTTGCTAAAAGACAAGAAGATGTTTCTGTTGACATGCCCATGTACCCCAGCTTGAATAATGGAACAACACTGCAGACTAGAGAGACTTCTTTGTAGGAGATTTGGATAGCTTCTTTGACATTTCCTCATCTTGCTATACCCACAGCTCTAGTCAATGAGGATTATGGTAAGAATTTTATATCTGTGTCTTATCTATTAAGGCAGAGGTTCTTAACCTGTGGATTCCAACCCCTTTACAGGGGTCACATACCAGATATCCTGCATATCAAATGTTTACATTAGGACTCAAAACAGCAGATAAATTACAGTTATGAAGTAGCAACAAAAATCGTATGCCTGGTGAGGTCACCACGATGTAAGGATTTGTGTTAAAGGGTCTCAACATCAGGAAGGCTGAGAACCACTGCTGGTTAGGGAATGCCAGTTAGACTCCAGTCTGAGAAATCTAGAGTGAACGGGTGTAAAGAGAGGCTACTAAAAGGGGCTTTCCACTCCTTTACATTGGCTCCCAGTGGCACCATAAGACCCTAAAACTCCATGCTCCTTCATAAATGAATTTATCTGGCACGGTGTTAACAGGATGGTTCTCTTCCCAAAGGGATCTGGGATATGTGAGGCAGTAGAAGATTTCCAGGTGCTTAGAATGGAGGGAACCAGAGAACACCTGGGCAAGAGCAGGTGCACTGCCATGGTCTTCAAGAGAGAAGCTCCAAAGCCAGCGAAATCAACAGAGAACGAGTCAGAGATGTATCTGCAGCTCCAGAGAACTGATGCGCAGTTACCAGTGAGGCAGGACATGGGACAGGCCTGGACTGGGGTCTCTACAGAGTTAGATACTGTTAAATACAGCAGCCATGACTCTGCCCCACTCAACCCCAGGCCTTCATACACAAAGGAAGGAAACCTGGACACTACGTATGAGGCTGGATTCTGTTTTCTTTATGAACTGGACTCTGTCTTTACTTGAGTAGACTGGGTTACTCATGGCCACAAGATCAGCAAAGAATAAATTAAAAAGTCATGGACCCACGATTTTTTTTAATAGTCAGAAATAACACATCATCGTCTGTTTACATGTTGCTGCCGACTGGGGGATTATATAGTCCCTTTTAACAGCTCTGCAAGGTAGGTATTACTGAAGTATAAATTCTATTCTTCAACCCTGTAATTGAAGAATCTAGCTTTTTCCGGGCTTTCATTAGTAAACACCAGAAGAACGGAGCTATGAAACATGTCTGCAACATGCCTGCTCTACACCCGGTACTGTGACAACCAACAAAGAACTTGAGAATTTGGAGGAGGAAAGGTTTAGACACAGGAAATGGGCTTTTAGAAGGAGTGGGTGCCTATTAACCAGAGAAGAAAGAAAGAGGATTTCAGGAGAGAAGTGACTGAACTAGGAACCTGAGGCTGAGAGGCGGGGCAAGAGCATTCTGTGTGAGACATGCGGACAGACACATTTATGGAATTCAAAGTGTACAAAGAGGCCTTACTGAGGGAAAAAGGAGAAGGATGCTAAATATGCCAAGAGGCTCTGCTGGGGTTACATAACAAATTCTACTAGAGAGCCACTGGAGATGATGCCAAAGATCACAGATTTGAGTAAAGCCGTAACATCCCTGGAGTGAGATACAGAAACAGAAACGAGGGTGGGAGACTGTGGAGGTCATACAGTTAAAGTGCAGGACCAGGTCCAGACAGATGAATGGACTGACTCACAGTAGTCTGAGGAACCAGCATCGGCAGTGCAGATGAAGCAGAGCTGAAGGAAGCTTCAGTCAGGCTGAGAGGGTCCTGCATTTTCTGCCTGTGCGACCCTTGACACACACCGGATGGTTAGATGACAGATCAGCACCCTCGTCCTTATGGGTTCCAAATGAGGTGGCTTTCACACTTTACTTGCTCTGATGTACTTGGTTAAACTCTTTGGCCTGCTTGCCCTCGTATGATTTTAATGTGCTCGTGTGTTCATATGGCCTCAACCACTCTGCTAAATTCATAGGGTGGTATACTTTCATAAGTTTAGGAATAATTTCTTTATTGGTCTGTGTCTCATGGATGGTGCTGAATAGATGGCTGATTATATCCATGAAAAGGTACAGTCATCCTGTCTCTGTAGTTGTACTTATAATGATTCAAATGCCACTTACAAAATGGAGTCCCTTAGGGGAAAGGCACAGCCTGTAGACCCCCTGTTTTTATATAATACAGAGTACCTCAGAGCAGGGCGTTGCCTGATTTCAACAGGGGGTCTAGTCCAGGAATTGTGATAGTCTAATTTAGATGTAAAGTAAACACTGGGAAGGGATGGAATGTGGCCCATCTGGGAACTTCAGGGCAATAGCAGGATAGCTTTTTAACATTGTTCTTGTCTTTGTCTCTCTTTACAGCTGCTACCCGTTCTCTGAGGGAAGATGGGGGCATCCTTTCTGTGCATTTTCAAAAGCCGGGATTGTGTGCGAGAGTCCCACCCATGTAAGGGAAAACTTGGAAGAGTTTTGAGAGGCTAGCTAAGTCTAGTTTCAAATCTTCTGCTGTTGTAGGAACACAGAGTTCCAACTTTCGACTGTGTTGTCTTCCGTGCAGGGAATTACAGTCCTGCAGGGAAAGATGACTAGAGGCAAACTGTAAATATATGACATCGATTTAGAACTTTCTTATACTTAAAAACACTGAATCTGTTGGGCGTGGTACCACACACCAGCAATCCCAGCACCTGGGGGGGAGGAGGGGGGCAGGCTGAAGCAAGAACGCTCTGAGTCAACACCAGCCTGGGCATGACCACTCCGAAAGCTGGTCTCAAGAAACAAAGGAGGACATACTGACAAGGTGGAAGGGAGCCAAGAAAGGATAGCAGTGAGAGTAATCAGAATATATTATATGCATTTATAAAAGTATCAAAGAATGCATTTTATTACTAAAACAAAAAAATAAATAAACCAACCAAACAAGCAACAAAAACACTGAGTCTAAAATGCCTAAGAGTTGGCATTCTGTCCGCATTCTACCTGTCCCCTTTGTCTTAGCAGAGGTCAGATTCCTGCTGAACTCTGTAGTCCAGCATAGTTACCATTCAAGGCACACCTAAGTTATCTTCTCTCCCTTTAAAGCAGATAGTGCAAAGGTAAAGAAGCAAGGTATTTTACTAACAGCTTTTACCATGCTGTGTTCCAGACCTCCCGAAAGTCTCTGGTTATTGTTTTAACCCTACAATGACCTTAGATAGATACCAGGTTCCACAGCAGATCACTCCAGGATGAGATTTTCCCATTACATGGAAGCAATCACCCCCAGGATAGAAATGAAGACTGATCTTAAGGCATGAACAGTCAGCTCATGGAATCGCTTTGTGCCATAGGAGTTTCTCCAGCATCAAGCTTGGACTAGGTCTGAGTGATGGCCAGCCTGGCCAGACGCTGATGGTTACCTTTTGTTTCAGCATGCCAGACTCCTTTCTCTCTCTGTTTAAACCCAAGGCTGAGAGCAGGGTATTGAAGATGTGCTCAGATTCTGCTATCCCTGTCTTCCCACTGTGGGCCTGATGGTTAAATCTCTTGTCTGCCTTTTGCCTCTCTGCTGATGCCTGAGTTGTGGGGACTGATCTAACTCATTGCTCACAATGCCCCGAACTGAACCTCAGGCCCAGGACCCAGTTAGAACAGGGCCTTAAGCAAACAAGAAATATGTTTCTGCCCACGTCTTAGGGTGTTGTCAGCGACACTCCTCTTCAATGTTTGAAGTGTCACAAAGCTTTTGTTCTCTTGAGGGAAAGCAAGATATCTTTTTTTTCCCTTATAGATACCCAGTACATGTTGAGCTTAATTTTTTGCATGTCTAAATTTTAGTTAAACAAAGAAAGGCCCCTTTGTTGAGGATGAAAGAGTATTTAACCTGAGGTGTGGAGGGAGAAGGAGAGGGAGGGGGAGGGGAGAGGGAGGGGGAGGGGAGAGGGAGGGATGGGGAGAGGGAGAGAGAAAGAGAGAAAGGGAGGGAGGGAGGGAGGGAGGGAAGGAGGGAGGGAGGGAGGAGAGAGAGGAAGGTTTTAATGGCCTTATTTAAAACTAACAGAAAAACAGTTAGGGAAGGCAGCACTTACAGGTTTTCTTATCCTAGGAAATCAATACTCATAAAGTTCAAGGTTATAATTGAGAATTAAAAACCACAGTGAGCAAGTTTATTTTAAAACATGTAGTCTGTCATCTTTGTTTTCTCTCTGGATAACACAGTGTTTATACTCCGAGGTCTATTTCTGCTGCTGCAGCTCCTCAGCTGACTTTGAAGTGAACTTCATATGGTGTTAAAATCAGAACACTGGGGCTCAGAAGACATGCAGTCCAACCTGAATTTTAAAAAGACTAAACTGAGGGCAGCAAAGGAAGGGAATTGTTTCCACATTCTTGAATCCAAGTCCTCAAAGCCTCCTGTGGTTCTTAGCAACCAAACCCACCTCTGTGGGGGGTGAGTCACCTCTTCCTGACTCATCTTCCACAGAGCCCTTCTCCATCCTCTAAGCCTGGAGCATATCCGGCGTTCAGTACACACTCCAGATAATAGCCCTTTAGAAAAGAGATTGCGCATCACTGCAAAGGTGGCACAGTCAGGCACCACTGTGGCTGACCCCTAGGATCTCCTCTGATGCCAGACGTCTGTGTTAGCTCCTCAGTTAGGAGGGTCGAATGCCTCCATTTCCCCACAGGTGGAGATGAGCAAGATGGCTCCGGGACATCCATCACGTCTAATGTAGACATTATCTAAAAAGGTCCGAAGATGTCTTGGCGGTGAATCAGTGAGTGACAAGAACAGGATGAGGAAATAGCAATCCTTGCTTTAAGCTTTCCAGAACTTACTATCTTATGACTCAGCAATGGAGATGATCTGATTGCGTCATTTGGCCACAGCTTCCATCTGTAAGGAGCCTCCCCCTTGTCCCTGATAACTCATCGCCTATGTAACCCAGGCCCTCGGCTTGAAGGATGGCCTTTTCAGATGAGGATCCTGCTGTTCTCCAGTCAGCAAGCTCACCATAGTCAAGTGCTTTGTCTACACAGCCTTTGCCTCTTCACTCCCTGGCTTCCGCTCTGCAGCAAGCCATCGGAAGCTGTACGTGGCTGCATTGCCAAGGCTTGATTAGAAACGCTCTAGCATCCTTGGAGTGGCCCAGAAGAATAACTAATCATTGATAATAAATGAAATAAACAAAACACGCCTGCTCTTCTAGCTGCGTGGTACTCAGAGCTAGTGTGTGAGCAACAGCTCCACAGGAAACTGGTGCCTGCAAGGTAATGCTCTGGACTCACTTAAACTCTTATTTCCTCTACCGGGGGCATCTTCGCCTACGTGTATAAATCTGATTGTCTTACACTAAGTTCATACAATATGTATGAAATCTATATTTGGTGTGGTTTGTTTGAAATAGAAATCTGTCTTATTTATTTGAAGTTCCTTTTTTTTTTTTTTTTTAAATGGGTGTCTCATGCTGCCCAGGCTGGCCTCAGTCTCAACATGTAACAACGCTTCTATGCCTGTTTTATCCGATGCTGGAGATGGAACACGGGCCTCAGTGCACACTAGGCAAGCGCTACATCTGCAGCCCATATTCTTATTGTTATCTTTAATGCCATGCGATTTGGAGAATAATGCATAGGCAATGAATAAGGAAAGAGGACACAGAATAAATAAGCCTAAGAGGCACTGTAAGTGTGGAGCTTTCTGTCTAATGAGGAGATAACTAATCCTCGAATGATTTCCTGCACGCCTCTGTATGGGACAATTATCTGCTCTCTTTCCCTGCCATGGTAAGACTGCACTAGAACCTGACCTTAAGGAGCCCAGTGGGCATTTTTATGAGAGCCAGTATCCATAATGAGGAAGTGGCTTCTCTATGGAAGTCTTTTCTGTTTCCAAATATTACTGTCCAAGGTCACTTCTGTGGCTCACGCCATCTCGAGCTGAAATTCCTTCACTATACCCAATGCCCATATGTGTAGTATTGTGGCTTCAGCTTTCCAGGGAAAGTACAGCACTGTCAGATACCACACCAAACACTAAGATGCCGGGACAGAACTTCACATAATACACTTACAAAATGGTTAGGCAAGTCATTCGCCCTCTGGACAAGGACATTTTTATTTATACCGTAAGGAGGCACTAAGAAAAGCGGGAACCCTCTGTCTTCTAATCAAGAGTGAAGAGACATCAGAAACATCACAATTGACAATAGACTTAAAATTTCAAGCACCTCCCCATTTCCGCAAATGCCAAGAGAATTCCCCAGTATGCTAAATTCCTAGACAATGTAAACGAAGCCATAGCTCTCCAAAGTGGGAAGCCAGGGCCTGGCTTCTCTGCTATGTTTGCTAGTTTAATGCAGCTTGCCTGCGTGTAACCCCCTTCCATGAGATCTCTTTGTGTTTGTCTGTAGACTCATCTGTACACATACACGCGCATTCCGTCGCAGGCCTGTGCCTCTGTGACCATTTCCAGAGTTAGAAGCTGGACTCTAAAGTGCTAGGGTGTGAGCTGGTCAGTTCTCACATTTCAACCAGGCCATCATGGGAAGGGTGTTTATAGGAACTCAGCCTCAGCCTAGGTGACTGTCAACGTGATGAGCCCCTTTGGTGGCTTACTAGTCTGTTTATACTAGCAACAAAAATAATGCAGATGTTATTGAAGTTTTGTGTTTATAAAATACTCATCGATGAGAAGGTATGAAGTGTGACTCACAGGAAATACCAAATGTGAGATAAACCATCCCACAGAGTTGCAGCTGGTACCTTTCAATGTGATGGAAACTTGATATCTGAAAACTCCCTTGACAAGAACCATGCTTTTATCAGCTGTGCCTCCCTCTGAAATGTTCTCTCTATCCTTTCTCCTGTACTATAACTTCAAATTGGTTGACATTTATAACCAGCAATGAAAGGTCCCACAGAAGTTACTTAAAGGAGTCCTGAATAAATGCAATTTCCTTTCTGCCACCTAAGTGGCATTTGAGTGTTGGGGTGTGCTTATCCCTTCCCTTTCTATCCTTGCCAGTCTAAGGAGATGTTAGAAAACTGATTGTTCAACGTCACTACTGCCAACAAAAGCAGTTCTATTGACATCTTGCCGGGCTCCCTAGTTTACAAAGTGTTCTAGGCAACATCTTGTAAGTCAAAAGGACCGAAGTACATCTCTCCACCTAATTCACTCTTTGCGATCCTGCTGTGAACCGCGCCCTTGCCCATGTGACATTTGCTAACTAGGCCATCGGTTAACAGAAAGTAGGGTGAGAAGGATGATCTTATACACGTGATGTTCATCCGTGACATCAGTAAGAAGACAGTGGGGCTTGGAGAGAGATGTCTTGGTAGGTCAGATGCAAGCATGAGGACCTCAGTTCTGATCCCAGCACCCACTTAAGGAGCCAGGTATAGCTGGGCATGTATGTGCAGCCCCAACACTGTGTGGAGCAGAGACAAGACGATGCCTGTGGCCTGCTAGCCATCAGCCTAGTTCCAATTCAGTAGCAGAGTCTGTCTCAAAGGCCTAATGCAGAGAGTGATGGAGCAGAAAACCCAACATCCTATGGCCTCCATGAGCAAGTGAGCACACAGACCCATGCACCCATACATGTGTTCACATACACCACAGATTCATATTCCACACTCACATATATATATATATATAATATATATATCACATACACATAACATGCACACACACACACACACACATAAACTCAGACATACAAACACATGCGCGAGCACACACATACAGATACATACACAAACACACAAAGAAAAAGAAAATAAAGTGATCTCTACTTCTAGAATGCTCAGCTTAGCTCCCCTCATGTGTTGTGTGGTGTTTTGTCCCTGTCTTGTCTGTGCATGCTTTGGTGTTTATGAATTTTTTGATTTTCTTCTTCTTTGCATTGCAGTTTCTTTTGCTAGTTCTGATCACCATTCATTTGAATTAAGTCAATCATATAATATTTATCATGTAAAATGTCAGTTTAAGAATATCTTAGTCACCACAAGTAAATTGAAATTGTGAAGTATAGAGTTGAAGTATATTCTTTTTGAAATTTCCATGAGGAATATTACATAATTTTATGTTTATTCGCATACTCTGTAATTATTTCTAAAACTCATGATGCCAGCTGTTCATATTGTTAAATCTTAAAATAGAACTTGAGGAAAAAAATGATAGAAAGCAAAACCTTCTATCAGCTCTCTGAATTGGGCTAAGTAGCATCCATGTGCTTTCAGCTGTGTGAACTCTCATCAGGCAAGCTCTCCATACAGAAAGCCATCTGGGTCTCATCAAGGAGATGGAGAAATTGCTCTGCTCCCAACCAGTTGGCCACGACTGCAAGCCCCTTTGCTACATGAGTCCACAACACATTCATTTCACTGTCCATACAGAGAATTAATGAATATTAATCATTTCAGTCTTAGTTCTAAATTAAATTAATCAAGTTAATTGTACTTTTGGCAAAACACTTTCTGTTTTGAGTCTTTCTTTTCTTCTTTTGCCCAGGTGACCAACATGTGAATTTTTGTCTCTCATGCGCAGCCCATCTCCCTTTTCCTGCCTAAGCTTGTGTTTGGGCATTTTCTGAACTCTACTCTCAACCCCACTCCCACCAGCCACTGTTCCCTTTCTGGTGACTGTAGGTCTTTTTTCAGTCTGCCCATTGCATCTATTAAAGTGCAGATAATTAATAAGGGTTTCATGAGCTAGGCCTCCTGGGAAGTGCACTTGATGAACACAAAGCCTTTGAAAGCCCAAGTCCAGGAAGAGAGATGAGGAGATTAAGTCAGTGACGGGTTTTGAAAGGGACAGGGAAAAGATTCATTCAATAATCAATTTGGGGGGAAGGTCTGATTCTCAGAAAGGCCAGCTTTGAGAACTCCTGAACAGGAGATTCATGAGGGAAGTGTTTCTAGGAACACCAGTCACATCTCAGAGTGAGTAGAACTGGAGAAGAGAAAAAAGTAAGCAAAGGACACATTGGAGGTCAAGTCCCAGCCTCCCCCTCCTCTCCTCCCAGTCCCATCCTTCCTCCCTCTTCCTCCTCTCCCTCCCCTATTCACCAGAAAAGGACAGGACCCCCTACCCACCCACCCCAGCTCATCAAGTCGCATCAGGACTGAGCCTGTCCTCTTCCCCTGTGGCCTGACAAGGGGGAAGTGATCAAAAAGAAAACAACAGAGTCCATGTCAGAGATAGCCTCTTACTAGAGGACCCACATAAAGCCTGATCTGCCCATCAGCTATAACTGTATTGGGGGCTAAGGTCCAGTCCATGTATGGTCCTACAGGTTGCTGTGTGAAGAGCATAAGTTACTTGCATTTCCAATTTCTGCCAACACGTGGTTAAACAGATGCAATAAACCTGTTGGTTGGTGTCTCAGTCTCCACAAGCCCCTCTGAGCCCTGGTTAATTGTCATTGTTGATCTTCTTGTGGAACTCCTGTCCCTTCCAAGTCCTTTTCTCCTTTTCTACACTCTTCTACAAGACTCCCTACACTTTGGCCAAAGTTGACTATCTGTTTTGAACCACTGCTGGGATAGCAGAGTATCTTTACTAGTATCAGGGGTTGGCTCTCTTCCATGGGGTGGGTCTTAGGTTGGACTAAGCATTGATTGGACATTCCCTCAATCTCTGTTCTGTCTTTATCCCTACACATCTTGTAGACAGGTTAAAATTTGGGTCAAAAGTTTTCTGGGTGGGTTTGTGTTCCTCTCTCTTTGCTCTCTCTTGTCTAGTTAGAGGGTGTCCTCTTCAGTCTCTATGGCTTCTGCTACTTGGCGTCTCAGCTAGAGTCCCCTTTATATCCTCCCAGAGGCTTACCATGACTTAGATGTCCAGCTTGTCACTGAGATGCCTCTGCCCACAGTGTCTCTTTTCTTTGCAGGCCTTCTGTACCCCCATCCCTGCTCTCTCCAGGTCTGATCTCCACTCTAATTTCTCTCTGCACTCCCTTTCCTACTGTGTTCCCTGTCCTCAAACACCACTTCTGTCTATTCTATTTCCCCTTCTGAGTGAGATTTAAGTGTCCTCTCTTGGGTCCTCCTTGTTACTTATCTTCTTTGGGTCCATGGATTGTAGTATGTTTATCCTGTGCTATAAAGCTAAAATCTGTTTTTAAGTGAGTACATACCATGTGTGTCTTTCTGGGTCTGGGTTACCTCACTCAGGATGATCTTTTCTAGTTCTATTCATTTGCCTGCAAAATTCAAGATTTTCTTGTTTTTAATTACTGAGTAATATTCCATTGGGTAAATGTACCAGTTTCTTTATCCATTCCTTGGTTGAGGGACATCTAGGTTGTTTCCTGATTCTGGCTATTAGAAATAAAGCTGTTATGAACATAGTTGAGTAAATATCCTTGTTGTATGGTGGAGCATCTTTTGGATATATGCCCAGGAATGGTACAGCTGGGTCTTAAAGTAGAGCTATTCCCAATTTTCTGGGAAAGCACCAGATTGGTTTTCAACATGGTTGTACACGTTTGCACTCCCTTTAGCATGTGCTGTCACCTGAGTTGTTGATCTTAGCTGATCTGAAGGGTGTAAGATGGAATCTCATAGTCATTTTGATTTGCACTTCTGTGATGACTAAGTATGTAGGAATGCCTTGGGTGGATGTAGCAGTTGTAAATAAAGAGCTATGTGGCCAATCAGCTGGGCAGAAGGAAGTGAAAGGCAGGACTTCCTGGGAGGTTGTTGGCAATAGGAGGAGGAGGGCAGAGGAGCATGGCTAGAGAAAGAGACTGATGTTGTAGACACCACCCCAGGAGTCATCAGATTGTCAAATTATTGGTTTTTATGTGAGTTTTTAGAGGCATTAGGATTAGAGTAGCTCAGATTCTGCCTAACATAGTGCTTGTGGCTTAAAAATAAACCATAGCCTCTCCGTGTCTGTCATTGGGGAGCTAGCTGGCTAAAGAAAACTACTGCTTTAATAATTTACTGTATTAATTAATGTAGGAAGAATAATTTTTAATTCAGCAAATGAAGACATTGAGCATTTCTTTAAGTGTTTCTAGGCCATTGGTGATTCTGCTGTTGAGAATTCTCTGTTTAGCTCTGTACTCCATGTTTTATTTGGCTTATTTGGTTTGGCCAATGGCAAATCTTAAAGACTACAGGTGTGGACTGTGTAGGGGGTGGGCACAGGGCTTATGTTGATGGAACATTGTCTGTATACACTGCAGTGGTATGAATACAGTACATGAAGGATGCCCGTGAGTCCAGAACTGGCATAGATATAGACTGATCAAGAACTTCAGAAATCTTCATTGTAGCTTGTCCTAGCCCCCAAACTCTAGATAACAGTAGTTAGTCCTCTTACTACAATGACCTTGCCTGCCTTTAGTCTCTTCTGAATAAATCATACAGCGTGGTGCTTTGAATGAGAATGACTCCCATTGAGTTGTATATTGGAATGTTTGTCACCAATTAGTGGACTGTTTGGGAAGGATCAGGAGTAGCCTTGTTGAATGGGTGTGGCTTTGTTGAGGAAGGTGTGTCACTGGGAATGGGCTTTGATGTTTTAAAAGCCCACACCAGGGCCAACTTTTCTCTCTCTCTCTCTCTCTCTCTCTCTCTCTCTCTCTCTCTCTCTCT
>OU015750.1:52799589-52818057 GCA_907169655.1 Acomys percivali
TCTCTCTCTCTCTCTCTCTCTCTCTCTCTCTCTCTCTCTCTCTCTCTGCCTGCTGCCTTCAGATCAGGATATAAAGCTTTCAGCTATTGTTCCAGTGCCATGCTTGTCTTCCCTAATGTTCATGGGCTAAAACTATAGTCTGAATACTGTAAACCCCTCTAAAACAATAAAAAAGACATCATTTATGTTCTTTCTTTTATAAGAGTTGCCTTGGTTATGGAGTCTCTTCACATCAATTGAACAGTAACTAAGTCTTCTTGTTATGATATTTAGCAATAAGCCATGCTTTTTTCCTACTCTGGAATATTCCTTTATAGTTGTTTCACAAGTTTATTGCTGATAAACATTTGGCATATTTCTAGTTTCGTGCTGTGATGAGCAATGTTGTTTTAAATTCCTTGTGAGGACAGGGGCTTGGGCGTGGTTAAACATCTGACAGTAGAGTTGGTTATATAGATGATAAATAGATGTTGTCTTGTAGTTTCTTAAAGTAATGGTAGCATTTTTAACTCTTACTAGAAGGGTAGAATTTCAGTATTCTATAAGTTTAATTATTTTGGGCTGGTAATTGTTAGATTTGTTTCTTAAACTACATGTGAATTCAGCACTCAAAAAACATTTGTTAGAAACTTCCCTTAGATCTTCCTCACTTGGGAAAATACTGACATGTATTTATCATGTCACACATAAAAAAGGGAATTCTTAATATTTTTATTTATTCAACTGATAAGTTTGATTATTTACTTCTAAGTCACCTGGATCCAAAGCAACAGTGTCTGTCTCTCGCATTTTGTACTCTTCGTCATCAAGAATTGTTCTGGGCAGCTCAAACTTTAGTGCCGTACAACCAGCTGCTATGGAATTACACATCTCCCATTACAATTATTATTAGGTTATCTGGTCCTGAGAGCTCATTTGGAGCTTGTATGTAAGACAGGATCTGGGCACAGTTATTCAGATACCGTTGACTAATTCCTCTTGTGTTGTGTAAACACAATCTCTACTACTGATTACTCAGTTTTGAGAGGGACACCTTAGAATGGAGATGGAGGAGGGGCATTTATCTAGTGAGCAAGATCAGTTATCAATCCTGGCCATGAGTGGGATCATAGATACTACAGCCAGATCAGGACAGTCTTGCTATACCACATTCCATTTCCAATGCAAAATTAAGGCAGTCTGACAAAAATATGTGGAGATATTTTAATGCATGTAAATATAAAGAATAAGAATGAGTCATTTTAGTGTTAGCTGGGAGGAAGAGAAGCCACATTTTAGGTTAAATATAGAATTTTTAAATATAGGTATAATTTTCTATAGACCTAATAGCAGGCAGGAGGGAGCTGACTGATACTCAATTAACTGTAATTTAAGAAGGAGTTAAGCCGTGTACTTGTCCTTCCAACCCAATTTGTTTATGTAGTATATTATTTAACTAGTATGATTCTTGTCTTTATGGTGCTTTGGGTTCTATGATAGCCAGTTTATTTTGTTTTTAATTTAGGTGGCCAGATTGTAGAATTAGAAGTCACCATTTGATGTTTCAAAAATTTTAAAGAAAACCTGATTATCTTTTTAAAGGCAGATTTGTTCAACTGCATGATTTTTTTGTTTTTGGTAAACTTTTCTCCTTGTAAATAAAAAAGACTCTTGAAAAATAAAAGGTGAATATTACCCTAAAACTCTGTATATAACTAAAGAAAGCATTTGCCCAGACTCCTTTATTATCAGTTAATAACTTATCTGATATTTAAAGACATAGTAATAATGTAGTCATTGGGAAATTATGGCTGAGAGAAAGAGAACTAAGAATTACAGGAGAAAATGGAGAAACAGAGCTATTCATAAATTACAGAAAAGATTATAAAGGACAGTCTTTTTCAGAGTTTACCAAGGTCTAGCCTCACCCATTTCAGAGTTTACCAAGGTCTAGCCTCACTCATTTCAAGACAGGCACAAACCATGCCTGGCCTCTGTCTGGAGGCTCTGGGATGCTCTGTTGATTTACAATTTCTAGTCCAGATGAGAGTAATTAAAATGAAAACCACTCTGACAATTTTGCAGGACACATTTGCTCCCTTAAGTTGGAGAACTGGACTCAGCAAGGCATCAGAATCATCCTTGGTGTCAAACAAAAAGATGTCCATCTTCCACATCCATCATTTCTCCAAATGCTCAGAAGCTCTGTCTCTCTCCTAAAATGTTTCCATATGGGTTTTCCACTAACAGAAAAATCAAAACCCTTTCTACCTCCGGGGCCTTCTTTATGACTTTTTAAGTTTTGTGTTTCTATTTCCATTCTCTCTATTTGCTGAGTGAGACAGTGGGGACTTTTAGAACTATTGTTTTCTCATGGGGGACATTCATAGAACAATCACACTTTAATGTACATTGATAAAAATTTGTGAAAATCAAACACAAGATAATGCTTGCCTTCTGTATGTCTTATTGGACTGTCAAAACCCATTGAGATGAATTAAATTGATAAAAATATTTTAGTACTTCACATACACATATGTCTTTTCTTGATGTGTGTGTGTGTGTGTGTGTGTGTGTGTGTGTGTGTGTGTGTGTCCAAGATTGTCCTGAAGACAAGGGGAACACTAATTCCCCTTTGATTTCCCTCTTTGCTGTCCCATGACAAATCAGGCTCTATTTCCTGTTACTTCCAGACTGTCCACACAAAAGGGAGTCTCCAAGGGAAAGATATATATATATCAGCGAGTCAGAATTTTTAATGGATTAACGGAAGGTAAATAGTAGACAGAAGTATCTTTTTTAAGAAGTCAGAAAAGAAAGACTTGTAGGATAAGATGCTACATTGTCAAAGCAGCATTTCCCAAGGGAAACTGTGAGGAACACTAGAATCAGAATGATCAAAGCCCGGAGTTGAAGGGCCTCTGAACAGCTCTCTGGACCCTGACCTGATACCTATTTCAGTAGCTGTTGGCAGCAGCAGGGTTTGTTAGGATAAACCCTGGAGGGTTGTTTAATATACAAGGGGAATTTCCTTTCCCGTGGAGAGTCCCTCACATGTGGGCAGAGTCTGGAGAAACAGGAAGTAGGGCCTGAGCTGTCATGAAACAGCTAAGAGGGAAATCAAAGAGGAACCACTTTCCTTTTTTCGGGACAAGCTTGGACAGCTTTGAAAAGGATTAACTTAACAAGTGACAAACAACCAGGAGGACCTGGGACCCAGACCCTAAATAAAAGTATTTGTGTTGAAATTTTACTCAACTTGACCCTTCCCCTAAATACCTAATATCATCCCCTATATTTCAAAATTCACTGAGTAAATAGGGCTTCATTTGATCTGATGAGATCTAGTCTAATTGCTTGACAAGGATGCTCAGTCATAAATATAAATAGCACTCTCAAACCACAAGGTTAATGAAGAAAATCAGGAAGAATGAGTCATCTAAAATATTGGGAAAATCCAAAGCTTTTGAGAAGCATGAATAGAAAAGACACACACACACACACTCAGACACATACACACACACACACACTCAGACACACACACACAATGTAATTTGAGAATGTTAAGGAAAATACACTAAATGTTTCTCAAGAGAAATTATCAGCCCTTTTCATAACAGCTTTCTTTGAAAAAAATCAGCAGTCCTAGATATTTTCTAACAATCTAGAATTATCCAAGTTCTAAAAGAAAATTCTGGAACTTGTGTTGTTTTATTCTATCAAACTAACTCATGTAGAAGGGTCAACAGTCTTTGGAAACATGAAGACTTGGAAAGTTTGTTAGCCATGAGTCATTACTAAAAAGGTTACAGAAGGGTACATTTTAGTTGACAGAATGAGTCCAAGACAAAGAAGTGTCTTATTGAAACAATGGTTGGTACATGGTAAGTAGTGAGTTAGTTATGACAGATGAGTGAATGATATCAGGACAAGGGTGTGCTAAGCATCTTGCTTGCTTGAGAGTAGATGTAGACACCAATGTACACCCATCAGTTACATTAATTATTAACGTAATTTCATGTGTATGGGTTCACACGTGTGTGTGTGGGGGCACCTGTGTGCACATGTATGCATGTGAATGCGTGTGAATGCGTGTGAATAAGAGGTGAGAGGACAATCACCTTGGGTCTTACTCTATGTCTGGTTTGATATTGGATCACTCGCTGGCCTGGAATGTTCCCAAGTATGCCAGACTATCTTGCCTACTGAATTCCAGGGACCCACCTTCATCTGCCTCTTATCTCACCAACACTGGCATCACAAGTGTGTACCACTAGGTTCAGCTCTTTCTTCAGGTTCTGGGCATTCTGACTCAGGCCTTTACGCTGGTGAAGCAAGTGCTTTACTGCCTAAGCCATCGCTCCTGCCTCCAAATTATTTTTCAACTGGGAAAAAAAACCAAAAACCAAAACGTTTATGAGCAAGGTCCTGTGAAAGCTTAGAAGACTTCTCAACAAAGCGCTGGGAGAGTTCTTAGATGACAGTATAGAAGATGCACAGGCCTAAAGGAAGAGGTGCTTGTTGCCCTGCATGAGAAGGGTGGTGGGATTCTCCAAACAAAAGCCTGGTGTCTAGTTACTGCAATGTCATGAAAGGCCTTGAGTTATCCAAAATTAAGTTCAGTAGCAACTGGGTCAAGGCACATGATTTGAGATGCACCTAGAAAATAAAATTTTACTTTCACTTTCTACATTGTGCCAGGGGAGAATGTCCATTGGTTTTCTTATCACATTTTCTTAAGTACCTAGGTCTGTCACCACTTTCACTCCATGACTCATCCCTGGAAAGTGAGGCTCAGCACATTCTGACCTGTTACAGGCTTCATGCTCTCTCTCCATGGAGACGTTGTCTCTGCTTCCAAGATCCTCATGCATACATTACATAAGAGTACGATGACTCATATTTTAATTTACACATTTGAAAACTAGGTGGTTGGAAAAAAACATAAAAGTGGATGAATATTTTAAAATATCACGAAGCAGAGACTACAGGATGACACTGGGGATCCTGACAGCACATTGCTGAGAAGCAAATGTAATCAGGAAGCAATTTTGGTTTGTTGGCCAGACCAGAGTCATGACAGACCAAGTAGACGAGAAACAGGCCGAAGGCCTCAGACAACCAACCCGGGTTTCGTGTTCTTACCAGGAAGCCAGTTGCTTCTGCGAGAGGTGACTCATTGTAATCAGCAAATTATTCTACCTCTCAACGTTCCATTACTTAGATCGCTTGTGGATGTGAATAAGCCCGTGTGGGTGCATGGAAACCCAGGCAGGAACTCAAGCATGGCTCTTTTTCGGAATCTACGCAGAGCCAGAGAGTGCTGAATTGTAACATGAAGCCAAACGTGGCACACCATGTTTTAATCATTCGACACTTATTTTAGAATTTTTAAATGTACTTAAGAATTCCTTTTACCAGATCAGCTGATACATTTCTATTACTAGCAATGTTTTTTTTTAATGATGAAGTTAGTTCTTTAATAATTTCATGTGTGTATATAATGATTTCTAGACAGTAATCTGTTTCCACCCTTTCTTATCTTCCCACCAGACCTACACTTGTGGCTTTCCCAGGCTTTTGACTCTTGGTTTGGGTTTGTGACTATAAAAGGACTCATGTGTTTAAATAAAGTTTTAAGCAGGAGAACATACACTGTACAAAACATATGTGATAGTAAGTGAACTGAGCAAGACAGAAAAGCACTTTATATTGATAATTTTAAAGGGCATACAGGTAACATGAACCGAGGAAGTTGTACTAGGAATACACATATAAGTAAGGCCATTAATTTGAGAGGCATTAAAGGGGTCTCCATAGGAGCAATTGGGAGGAGGAAAGGAAGGGGGAAATGGTGTAATTATAATTTTAAAAAAGTAAAATGTTTCTATTAAAAACTCAAAGTGATAGACATTTGTATCTATTGAAACTTAACAATTTTCTGATTTATGAAGATAGAAAACAAGTTACCTTTTCTTGGCAAAATAGACCCTTCTATGCCAGTGAGGACACTGAAACCATTGTCTGGCTTATATAGAGATGTTCTAATCAAAAAACAATTTCTCTAGAAGTAAAAATATATGCAGTAGGAATGCAGCATGCATCTGATGCCTACCATGAATAACATCAGGTTGTATTTGTGTACTTAGGATTATGAATGTATAAAACAATATTTAAATAAAAGAGGCCAGGACTTTCAAAGATATCAGAAGGATGTACAGGGAAGGATTTGGAGGGAGGAAAAGGAGGGAAGGAAACAAATTAATTATATTACAATTTCAAAAATAAAAAAAGTGTAACAAGACAAGCAACGCTGTAGGAGTACAGTGTCTTCCTGTTTTTCTTAATCAATTGAAATAGTGTTGTCTAAGTATGGACATATGTATACATGTATAAGTCTTGTCTAAGGATCTCTACATGTTTAAGGCGGAAGGGCATGCAGTGACATAACACTATACACAATTAGATACCAGGAGAGAAAGTAAACTGAGAGATTCATTTCCTCTTGTGATTCTGAAGATCCCATTCTGACTGGGTAGAGTTAGAAGATAAGTCTAATTTGATACAAATAAAGAAGGCAGGCTAGGCAGCCTTCCATAGCAGAGGGCGCATAATGGCCAGTGATGCAGCCAGGACGAACCTCTTGGGAACTTTGGAAAGCAGTTTAGGATAATAGCAGATAGTAAAATGAGCAGGGGCCATGTTTCAGTTTCTGTTTTCCATCTATGCTTACTGTGATACTTTGAAAAGGCACTGAAGGTTTTATTTTATTATTATATTACATACTTTTTATATCCCTATTCATAAAATCTGTCCTTATTTTTAAAAAGAAAGAATAAAATTTACCGCCAAGTCCGCTTAGGGCACAATGCCCATCTCTAGATGATCTTCATGATGGCCAATATCCTGCAATCATGCCACTTTCTCCTCTTACCTCACATGACTTGGGGATCATGTATTAGAATAAAGGGTGGCTGTAGTGGTTCTGGTGGCTTCCATCAACTGTTCAAAAGGCCTTTGCATTAGAATAGCCACACTGACAGCTTTGTGATAAAGATCCCAGCCTTGGCCAAAAGTGCCTGGATTTGAAATCTATCCACCATCCATTAACTGGAAGAAGAGCTTAAGCAAATCATCTAAACTCTTTGTTTCACAACTTTCTCATTTGAAATGAGAGGCAATAGGATAAACTGCAAATGGCCAGTACCAGTATTAAATAAGTTAACACGGGAATAGCACTTAGAATAGTACATGGATAAAGTACTACCACACAAGGGGTCACCATTATCTATTTAATAATAATAATAGTAATACTACTACTACTACTAATAATAATAATAATTCAGAGACACTAGTTTGTGCATATACATTAGTGTTGGGAAATCATCATATTGAATTTTTTCAACTACCTTAAATATAGGTACATGTATATGACTCTTAGACTAACAATTTAGATTTAGAGATTTATTTTTGTTTCATATGTATGGGTGTTTTGCCTTCATATATCTGTGCACCACATGTTTATAGTACTCTCAGAGGCTAAAAGAGGGCATCAGATGCTTTGGAACTGGAGTTACAGATTGTTTTAAGCCACCAGGTTGGCGCTAAAAGCCCAATTCTTAGTTCTCTGCAAAACCAATGTGACTTTAAAAGGATTTCAAATGAGAACCTTTAACACAGCCTGTCCTCTACAGCCACAGCAAAAAGCCTGGCAATAAGTGCATTGGAATGCTGTGTGAATAGGTTTTCAAATGTTAAATAATTAGTATTGAGACAGGTGGCTCTTATGTTAAGTGGAGATGTACATAGCACTCTATGTTGACAGAAGAGATGGTTTGACCCCTACCCACGCCCCAACAAACCCAGTTTGGGTAGAAAACAAATATATAATATTTTCCTAAAAGTAATGCTACTCAACTGAGTCCTGAGATATACAGAAGCTGGTTGGACTGATGAAAAACAGCAATAAAAGACCCAGGTAGTGTCTTTAAGATACTATCAATGGTCAAACTATTAGAAAGGGAGATAGCTCCTTGGATAAAGCACTTGCCGAGCAAGCCAGAGGACCAGAGCTCAGATCCCTATCACCTGTGTAAATGTCCTGTGGGTGTGACGGTGGGCCTGTTTTCTCAGCACGGAATGCAAAGGTGGGGATCCCTAGAATAGGCTGGCTAGTCAGACTCGTAGAACCGTCGAGCTCCATGCTCCAGTGGGAGACTGCCTTGGTGTATAAAGTGGGTCATGACCTAGGAAGACACTCAATGCCATTTCTGGGTTTCATATGCATGTGTGCACATATGCATGCACATCCATATAGACATACAACCACAGACACACGTGCACAAAATCTGCCCATGCACATGTGAATATACATGCACACTTTGTGATCTTCATCCTACAATATACACATAGAATTTCACTTTATCCTCTCTCTCTCTCTCTCTCTCTCTCTCTCTCTCTCTCTCTCTCTCTCTCTCTCTCTCTCTCTCTGGTTTTTGAAGACATAGAGACATAGTTTCTCTGTGTAACCTTGGTTGTCCTGTATTCACTTTGTGACCAGGTTTGTCTTAAACTCCCTAAGTGCTGTGATCTCTGAATTTGAGACCAACTATATAGTGAGTTCCAGGACAGCCAAGACTACCCAGAAAAAAAAAAACCTGCCTGAAAAAACCAAAGGGGAGAAAATATTTTTAATAATTCATACAAAAATATGTACATTTAATCTTATGAGGTCTTATGAGCCTCACGACTTTGTGAGGTGTTCACTCACCTAAACCACACAAGAAAAAATGTTCTTTCATGGCCTGCGGTGTTGAACTTGGTCAGTAGCAGGGCAAGGCTTCAAGTTTGAGGCTACCAAGTACAGGTTCTTACGGACCAGGCTGAGCAGGGATCTGGATTAATTTCTCACTACAAAGATCATCTGTCTATCCATTTTCTAGGACTTTGACCAATATTCAGAGAAAAAACACCATCAGTGGTGTTAATCTATGAAGTTTTTCTTTCTAGGGTCTTCTGTAATTTCTGCCCAAGAATATTTTGAGTAGTGAGTTCCTTCCTACCCTGCAGAGATGAATCCTTTATAAGGTTTCTTGTCGGTCAGCACTATTGTCACCCAAAATTGCTTTCCTATCACTATCTCCATTTGCTTTTTCCTCTATCGTATATAAAACTACTTGAATAATGCATATTACTTGTTGTGTACTTCCAACAGAACATTGTATGATTAAATCATTGAGATGTATTTCTGTTCTAGAAAGAGGCTTTCAGAATAAAAGATACTTCACTTGTAAATACCTCTGATTATGTCAAAATGCAATTAATGAATCTAAAAACTATATTCTAAAATCTAATAGTCATCAAGGAACACCTTTCAAATGGAAAAGCAAAGGACCCAAGTTCATGTTTCCTCTGAGGCAGGCTCATTTTCAGGCTGCCTCCAGTAAGCAGTGAAGTGAGTGATGGCAGGCTATCTGGTGATGTGGCTGTCTCCTGTTTGAAATTACTTGAGTTGATCAGGACAGTGTCTCCTGCTTCTGTGACAACAGGCACTTGAGTCATCCTCTGTCTGAAGGCAATTCTTCTTAGGCTATTCCTCAGAACTTCATCTTTGCAAACAGCCCCATAATTGACATCAAGTCATACTATCAGCCATCACTGGGTTTCCACTAATGTTTTCCACTCATCTCTGGATTCTTCCAACTTAGAGGATGTAGCTGGCTCCATCAGGAACTAAAATAAAGGCCATCAAAATAGCCGTGACTTCCAAGCTGTTTGCTAAATTTAGCTGCTCAATACTTTCCACTCAAATGAAAACCATGAACTACAATTATAGAACATTACAACAGAAAGAGAGCTTAAAGGTCATCTAATCTAACTCCCCCATTTTTCCGTTGAAAGTATTGGGGCCGAGACATATGCTGTGATTTGCCTGAGGCCACAGAGCTTATTAATAGGGCAACTTGAACTAAGATTTTCTCAGACTTAGGGCAACGCTAACCTAACCCAGATCTTGAAGCACAAATACAATTGATATTATTAGTTATGGCTTACTGTCAATAGTCATTTGTCGATGTTGTGGTTGAGTGTGAAACAGCAAAGATGTCTGACTTGTAAGTTGCTACAAAAAAATGACATGATTCTACACCCAGCCCCTGCCCCCAACTCCTAAAAACTTCCTGATTTATGTTCATCAATAATGAATGGCCCATCCCTGTAATGCTCAGAGGGAGCTTACACTGCACTTTTGAGCAGCCGGTTAGTAATGTACAGTGGATAGAGCCTTTCTTTTAAATCCCAGGGCAGCAGGTTCCTCCAAGGCTAGCATTGCAATTTCAATTAGCTGCTGAGTGAAAGCTTGGCATGCGTATTAGTGAGCGGGGGACACAATTAGCTTATTCTTCTTTTCCATATTGTGTTGAGAGGATCCAAAGGATTAGTGGGGGGGTCAGGCAAACCAGGCATCGCTGGATATTGAAGAAGGGAGTTGCTCAAGCCTCGACATCTTCACTCGCTTGCTCTGGAATTACACAGATTTATTGCAAAGCACAGTGTGTGGCTTGGTGAAGGGTGCCTCGGGGAAACACTCGGATACCACTTGGGCTGCGTCTTTTTGAGCAATTCACTGCTCTGTCTTATTCTCATCATCGGCATGGAGCCCAACAGTCCCAAAAAGATACAGTTTGCTGTGCCTTTATTCCAGAGTCAGATTGCTCCTGAGGCAGCAGAACAGGTAAGGGGAATGTGTGGGAAGGAACTCCCTGGGACAGGGCAGTAAGGGCATGCATTCCTACTAAGGGAAAGGGTCTCTGCTTCTTGCATTTGCCTAATTGTGTGACTTTTAGGATGAGAAATGAGCCTTCCTTTTTTTGCACCTGTGTTTGGGTTGTACGGGAGAACAACTGGGTAAAATTTTAGCAGCGATTCATTTTATATATTTATTAGACATTCTGGTCTGGAGCATTATATGCTGGCCTTTGCTTCTTAAAGTAACAGCTTCAACATTTCGAGAAGCTTTGAAAACTTTACCAAAAATTAGCAATCTTTTATTTTGTTATTTATAAAATAAAAAGAAATGTAAAAATTGAAGTACTAAATCCCAGATTTATATAGAATTACAGGTTTCATATTTTTAATCTGGTTTCATTGTGCATCCCAAATCACATTTTGGGCATTGGATATGAAAAACACTATATTACTTTTCCTAGACTCCTTTTCTATGTCTGGTATTGGTTTCTAACTGCGCATATTTACTTAGATTCTGGGTTAAACAGATCCACCTTAAATATGTTCTGTGGCACAAAAACAAATGTGGAGTCCTTCAGGAATCAGCAAAGAAAGTTATGAGAATTCCAATCTAATTCCTTAATTACGTAAAATCAGACGATCCCTGAATCTTCTTCCGCATAGCCAATACAAAGTCTTAAAATCAGCATTGGCTCTTCGATTCTCACTTTCTACAATGGATGCTTTGACAGTAGGACCACCCAGATTCAGACTTGGTAAATATAACCTTGACGGTGTCTGTTTACTGAACGGAGCACCGCTTCTGTCTCGAGGATCCTTCATACACTTTATCCTTTATCCTATTGGCAAATAATCTGGGATTTTAACTGAACGCATACACTGAGTGGATAAAGGCTCTCGGAAGCAAGGGAGTCTAATCATATATGTCCCTGAAGCTCCTATAAGAAGAGGGTGAATCCACCAAATATTATTTTAATTATGGTTTTCTTTCTTCTGCGTTATTGAGTAACTTTTACTTATTTATTTACAATCTCACACAGAGAAATCTTAATCATATCTACCCTCTGCTCTACCCCACATTCCCCGTGATACCTTATTAACACGCCCTCTCACTTCCATGTTGTCTTCCCTTTATTCTCTTTAACGAACTGAGTCTAGCTAGTATGCCTGAAGGAATTAAAATGCATGTTCTTGTAAGAGCTGCATTTTGATTGATCTGCCAATTTGATACACATATTAAACTAGAAAGTAAAATAGTTAGCCATACTAATTGAAATTCAAAGCTTGCCCTGCTGATTAAATTTTGCAACACAGGATAGAAATTTGAGGCTTCTGAGTTCCTTTTGCCTCATTTAGATGAGAGCAAGAGACCCTGATATCATCGCCAGTGTCATGAGGCTTTAACCACAAGCACTTAAATAAATAAGTCATCCATGTATCTTACAGCATATTAATTTCAGTTACATATTTTGATGACATACAACTATTATTTTTTTTTCTCTTGCAAATGTAGCTTTGTGGTCCAAGAAAGTGTTAGTTAGATCTGGCCATTGTAGTTAGCGTTCTGCGCTCTAAACTATGCAGCAAGCACACACTATGCTCCTTCCTGAAGTTTGCTTGTGTATGTTAGGGGAAGAGTTGGGTGGGCAGTTTTGTAAGCTGTCGAGCCAATGAGGGGGAGTGTCTGATTCTCACACTGACATTAGCTGGGCCTTTGCTCTTCACAGATCAGGAAAAGAAGACCTACACCAGCATCCCTTGTGATTCTCAATGAGCACAATCCTCCAGGTAAAGAGGCATGAATGTCTTTGCTGTTGATGACACAGAATGAGACTGCCTACAGAGGTCCAGAGAGCACAGTGTTGATGACAAGCTTCAGCTTAGGGCTTCAGTTAGCCAAAAGGGACCGAAACAAAGCCAGGAATAAATAACATAAGAACTGTCTCAACCGAAATTATTCTCATTGCTACCTTAAAACTGCAATTTTGCTACTTTTATGAATCATAATGTAAGTATCTGTGTTGTATGATGGTCTTAGGAAACCCCTGTGAAGAGTCTTCTGATCAAAAAGGTCAAAACCCACAGGTTGAGAACCATTGTTCTACACTGACACTGCTAATGACATGGTGTGCCATGTTTTATTAGTGTTGGCTTCTGTGTGCTTATACAGAACCTGGCTCAGGCTTCATTGATGAAGTTAATAAAAAGTTGCTAAATTAGGCTTCAAGGTTCAAGTTGTAGCCCTGGAGATGATTATAGTTTTGCAGAATGTGATTTTATTTATGGTTTGGGATGGGCGACATGCCAGTATCGGCTGCAGCCTTGCTGCTGATGTCATCTCTGAATAATGCAATTGACAAGGAACCAGATCAATTTTCAGTACTGCCCATTTGAGAGCCATTCTGAAGGGTTGCATCCATTTGTCAAGGTTTTAGTTTCCATTTCCTGTAAAAAGCAAAACTGCATTATTAGTCTCGATAAAGAAGTATGGTCTGTAATACACAAACACTGTTTACTTACTGAGTGGAGTGATTTTCATCTTACATTTAATGGCAGTCCCTGGAAATATAAGCAGATCAGGAGAGGTCATTAATTTGTAATCCTGCAAATCTCAGTCTCTGTTTCTGTCTCTGTCTCTTGTCTCTGTCTCTGTCTCTGTCTCTGTCTCTCTGACTCTCTCTCTTTCTGCCTCTCTCTGTCTCTCTGTCTCTGTCCCTGTCTCTGTCTCTGTCTCTCTGACTCTCTTTCTGTCTCTCTCTCTGTCTCTCTGTCTCTGTCTCTGTCTGTCTCTCTCTCTCTCTCTCTCTTTCTGTGTAGCAGTAAACAAAAGATGAAAAAAAGAAGTTTGAATAAAGGAAAGCTAAGCTATTCTGCCTATTTATAAGCTGTTGTAGGAATGTCAGAATAAAATAGTCTTGGCTTTTCTGGAATAATCCTAATTAGAAAAAACACACAAAAAGAAAGAAAATTTTCATAGAATATTTATTATTGTGCTTAAATACAGAAAATTATAAGCTCACTGGAAACAAATATGTTATTTCTGATGAGAACAAAACATTATAATTTGATCCTTAAGCATTAAAGTGCATAGTATTTACAAATCATCTTCAACTATATTGCCTCAGTAAGTATTAGCTTACGTGAATAAGAGACAAAATGATAAGTACATGTTTATAGCTTACAAATAAATATCTTTGTTAATGCAATGACTAAGTCTTTCCATTGTGTAAATGAGTTAATAGCATTTTTCAATCCATACCTTGCTCACAATAGCAGATATTTATATAATACCCCAACATTTGCTTCCTGTCATAATACTGTCCTGCTTGACTCATAGGCTTTCTTCAAACCTCTAGAGATTAACTATCTAAGTTATTCAAGTGTTATTACTATCTAGACATCATATGGCCATGCCACTGGTCTTTGTAGCACTTACTCGAAACTCCACAGAGTAACTTAATTTTCTTGAATGCTGAATATGGGGGATTTTACACAAAAGACCATGAGAGAGGTGAAGTGGCTTTTGTGACATTGTTATGCCCAAATTTTGGAAGACTTCCAGAACAGACCACCCAAGAGCCGAGTCCAAATGCAATGGCTAGGAAGTCTTTATTGCAGATTCGAACCTGGGCTGCCCCTCCCATGCACTGGCACAGCAGATGCAGGGAAGTGGCCCCGAGTCTCAATTGAGAGAGGTTTTTATAGGTTTAAACAAGGAAATGGGTTTTACAGTATATGATTGGATGGCACTTGGGCAGAAAAGCTGCAAGCAGGGAGTTACAAGCCTTAGCATTTCATGGTTGGGTAATAGGTGTAGGGGCAAGTTGACCTAGAGAAAAGATTGGTTGAAGCAGTCACAGGGGCATTAGGAACTTTAGCCTGTCTTCTCCTAATTGGTTGTTGCTATGTGCCAGACCACCTGCTGGTCAGCTTGACCAGCAGAGAATATATTTGGACTTTCCCAAGGTGAGCTGATTGTGTTGCTAGGGAATGTTTTTCTGTTGAGACTAGTTTGTTGTTGTTCTACAATCTGAGTTCAGCCCTTGCCTAGGTTTAACACAAAATGGAGTTTCTTTTTCAAAATGGAGTTTGTCTGGTCCTTTCAACATTATGCCACTGGAGATGGCAGACTGAAAAGACAAACTGAGGCAGTTCTGACCCCAGAGTCAAGGTTTTCCTTATAGCCTGACCCTATCCTTGAACACTGGCTTTCTGTTGCACAGAATAAACTGTCAGTTCTTATGAGCAGGCAAACCCAACATTTAGGTCAATTTGTCGAGGCTACTTACTTTAGCAGAAGAGGAACTTTATTTGAAATTCTGGGGGTAAGATTTAGTGTTGACAAGGTACACGTGTTCTTAGGAGGCTTTCCAACCACTAACTCCCCATTTCCCTTGATGACCTCACCCCTTTCTGTGGTCGTAAGTGCCATTGGAGATAAATTAACTGTGAATAGCATTTTACACAGAGTTGTGTCATCTTGGAGACATTAACTACCTATATTTTCATCCTTCTTTATGGAAAGATGACTGTGAAGAGTACTGGCATTTGTGTATGTGTGTGAACCATGTTTAGGTAAGAGATAAGTTCTGTAGCAAAATCCCTAAGTCTAAGACATTTCCTAGTAAAAATGGTGTAACTCAGTATCTGTATTTACTACAGTCAAGCTTTGAAGTCAAATAAATAATGAAAGAGCCATAAAGTCAATCAAACTTGGCTCTAGTCATATAATCCTGAGTAAAGAACATCTCCAAACTTTATTTTATCACATATCAGACAGTTAAGATAATGCGCATCTTTCACACTCCATGAGCTATTTTAATGACCAAGTGATTTAACACAAATATACCTTAAGAACTGCAAAAACAAATATTAAGAATTGATGCATTCTAGAACTCAGCCTTTGCAATGCCATATGCGAGATTCATTACAATAAGCCCCAAAGCAGCTTCGTGCTCACATCTGCCCTGAGAATTTCTGTCTTATGTGACAATTCTTAGTTACAAACATGTGGCCTCCTGTAAAGCATTCCCTAAGAAGAAAGCAGAAGCTTCTCCCGGTCCTCAAAAGAAGTGGGCTTAAACAAACAAAGAGTGATGCAGCCTTAAATGCTGGGGAGAAACATCTAAACATTCTCTTCAGTTCACCGACACAGCACATAAGACAATTGGAGAGTCTTAGAATCACATGCTATTAACAGTTTAAGAGCCAAATCCATACAAATGTTTCTCTATGATCAATAAATAAATCAAAGAAAGTTAAATTCTTTATTACAGATAGTTAACTAGTGAGTCGTTTCATGTGGGTGTGGTAGCACTTGCTTGTAACCCTAGCACTTAGGAGGCTGACATACAACAGCCTCAAGTTCCAGCTATCCTGAACTATATAAGGTGTGCCTGGACAACCTGGCTTACAGTGTTTACAGAGCAAAAAGCTGTCTTTAAGACTAGAACAAAACTTTTTTATTCAGTGTGATATTAGTGAGTTGTAGCCATGACTAAATAAAAGGTATAGTTTTCTGTTGCTACTATTATTTACCATTTTAGGTATTAGCACAAATAGGAAATTATAAAAGAGTATTTAAAATAATAGCTTAATTTTAGACTTAAGGATCCATATGCATTCTTCATGCTGCCATGCTTTGGAATGGAACAGGACGGCACTTTAACATGTCAGAGCAGTTATTTCATTTGGTCACTAATTTGCCTGGGGCGTTCTAAGCACACAGACAAGATAGATGCCTGATCGGTCAATTCCCATAGCAACCAACTATGCCCTCAGTTTCCCCCTAAGAAATAAGCTAGAACTGCACCCAGTAGATGCTCTATGAAACAGGTATAAAGCTACTAAGGCTATATTACCCTTTAACACTGGTCAGAAAAATCAGTTTAACTCAAAATTACAGGAATACGAAAGGCTAATAACAAATGTTGTGTCTTTGTGGTAGACAGGGAGGAGTCAAAGTACTTGCTTTCAGAAATAACTCCCAACAGTCAGATGACAGCAACAAGATACTGGGACCATGAGGCCTGTGTTTAGGGAGTCATCAAAGACAAGTGTCACCTTTTCCTATGACTTCTCTGGCCAGAAACTTGAGCAACTTCTGAACAAACTGTTTTTCTTCCTGCATTTTCAGTTCTTCTGATTTAGCTTGTCGGTCTCTCTGAAGTTGTTGTATCTTGGGGTGCCGTTATCTGTTCTTACAGTGAATGCAGTTACCTTTTACTCTTCTTTAATCTGTACTCAACTGGTGTAATACTTACAGCTTTATCTGGATTCACACATGAACTATCTATATTAGCAACGAATGGCAAGGCTGCCTTTTGTAATTGATTCCATCTCCTATATGGATTTTCTTGAGCAGTGTTTTTAAGCAGACATAAGACTATGTTTGACAATGGGTACGTTACGGTTTGAATGCCAAATGCCCTAAAAGCCCCAACATACTCAGATCTTGACCATTAGCCTTTGGCACAGCTGAGATATAATGGAACCTTCTGGAAATAGAATTTCCTGGGAGGAAGCAAGGGTATTCGGTAATGCTCATCTATCAGGAGATAGGCCCTTTGTTGATGCCTTATCCTACCTCCGGCCCAAAACAACAAGGCTGCACAATCACTTCAAAGCCACAGAAGAAAATGAGTCTCTTCTTACAGCAACAGAAAACGGATTAATGCACAGAGTTAGAACTTAACTCCTAGAAAACACTGCAAGTCCAGTCTCACATTGCTACAGAGGGCGTAAACCACCTCAGCCCCCAAGACTGGCTCCATTTGATGCACCCCAGAGAAAAATACACAATTACATCTGGTTTTAGGTTTCAAGTATAATAATTTTAGATGTAAAAAAAATAGTTTCTTATGCCAAACTGGAATAGAAACTCTCTTACAATAAATCTTCACTTATTCTCCTCAATAAAAGTTGTTTTTTGCTGATCAGAGCACAGTCCCTTGTTGTTATTTTCTACCTGGAATACCCATTTCCAGAACCGCTAAGAGTTTTAGTGAACTCTGTCCAGAGTCTGCTCAATCTCCCTGCATTTTGAGCCCCGAGCTGGACACAGTCTTCCGGTAAAAAACCAGCCTCGGCCAGGCTGGGCGAATATTAAAGTTTGTGGCATCCATTCTGCTCCACTTACTGTTAAGCAGAGGCTGTGTGGTTCCAATTACACTTAATGGGCCTCAGGCCTATTAAACATGATTGAACTGTAAGAGGTCTGAAGCTAAGAGAAAATTTAGGTAAAAGCCCAAGACTTTAAAAGCTTAATATACATCTAAAATTGTGACTGGAAATAAAACATAAAATTATTTGGAAGAGTATTTATTGAATTTACTGCCAAGCTAGTTTGGAGGAAAGTTGGCTTTCTCTTGACTACTTTGTCCCTAAATAATCGTAGAAATAGGAATCAAAATGAAAGGATATTATGGTATACCTTGGGATCCTAAAGATTAGTTAACGTGAAACTTGGAAGCTATAGGAGTCACAATCATGCGACTCATTTCAGTCTTTTTTATTTGTTTTGTTTTGTTTTGTTTTTGTTTTTCAGACAGGGTTTCTCTGTGTAGTGGTAGCTGTCCTGGAACTCACTATGTAGACCAGGCTAGCCTCAAACTTACAGAGATCCACCTGCCTCTGTCTCTCCTAGAGCTGGGATTTCAGGTGTGCAGCACGATGCCCAGGTTCCTTTCAATCTTTGTGTGTGTGTGTGTGTGTGTGTGTGTGTGTGTGTGTGTGTGTGTGTGT
>OU015750.1:52818067-52832613 GCA_907169655.1 Acomys percivali
TGTGTGTGTGTGTGTGTGTGTGTGTGTGTGTGTGTGTGTGTGTGTGTATTTCTCGGTAGCTTGAGTTTATTTTATTTATATATTGACATTAACAGTTGAATGCTCTTTTTAAAAAGAAACTTCCGACATGTCCAATGACTCAAACAGATAGTAATAGACGTTTCCAAGTTGAAAGAGAGTGCAGAACAGACAGAGTTCAGTGTCCCAACATCTGGTCCCTGTACGTCTCCTCTCCTCTTCCTTGTGCGTCAGCCCACTTTGTCTTGTCATTATAAAGTCCCTGACATCAGATTCTTTTTGATTCTTATTTGTTTATTCACTTTATATATTTGTCATAGCCCCCATCCTCCTCATCTCCCACCCTTTTCCCCTCCCCCTCCCCTAGTCCTCAGAAGAGAGGAGCCCAGCTTCCCATCCACCCCAGCTCATCAAGTCCTATCAGGACTGTGTCCCCTTCCCCTGTGGCCTAGCAAGGCAGTCCTGCCAGGGGGAAATAATTGAAAAGCTGGCAAGAGGTCCATGTCAGAGACAGCCACCGGTCCTCTTACGAGGGAATCCACATGAAGCCTGTGGTCCCCACCTGCTACATCTTTCTAGGGGCCCTAGGACTAGTTTATGCAAAGTCAGAGAAATGGTATTCCCAACATTTGGAACTATATGACTCTGAAAACTGAAGAGAAAGCCAGTGGTACTCTGTGTGCCATAGAGGGTGACTTGTACAAGACACACATGTCATAACTCTGAAACTAAGTCACCTAATGAGACTTTGAAAAGCCCCATATTTAGAATTCTAGCTGGTACACATGCTGCTACTCCTTGTTCAGAACTCATGCATCAGATGAAAGTTGGGGTTTATAAGGTGGGGATGGGTTGGGGGGATACATGAATGAACGTTTTTAATGGCAAGCCTGTTGTTTTTCAAAACAAATGATAGTGTAGTCAAAAGACAACATTACGAATGGGCGCTCCAGGAGACACTGAGGATTTTTCTAGGAACTTTACTGATTAAGATGTCATAGGAGACTTGAAGACAGAAGTCATCTCCAAGGACCTCAAATCAACTGCATTCAGATTTTAAAACATATGCTGGTCTCTAGGATGCACAATAGCTTTCTTTCTAAATTTTATCTTCTTCAGCAATGTGATTGTATCCTGATCCACAGTCTCTCCTTTGATTGCTCAGAGATTTTTTTTAACCTCATCACTATTCACTATAGTGAAAAGCCTGACTCCAGTGTTTGTAGACCACTCAAGGTTTATCTGATGGTAACTTCCACTGAATGTCAGAGAGAAACCTGTGGTTTTGTCCTTCAGCATTTATCTTTATGCCTTGTTGGATGTCAAACCATGTGGAAAGGTTTTAAAGACAAATGGTACAACCAGCTTTTAAGGATCATCCACTATGCAAGGCACTGGCTTACTTTTCTCATGATTATTCAGCCTGTTTAACCAAATTGCGTAGTCAAATGGAAAGGCTGAGTCAAAGGCAAGTCCTGACACTCAGTAAGGCCACCGAGCATTACACTGTAAACATTCAAATGAAGTAATATGATATTCAAATACACAAAAATAAAATGAAAGGGTAAATAATAAAAAGTCCTCAACTTTGACAGGATGATGGTTTATACTGATTTTTTGAATTATAGTAGACACCCTTACCTTTCACATGGAATTTAAAATATAATGAGTGAAATATGACAGGATGACCATTGGCTAGATTGGTGTCTCTTTTCTTTTCTGTGGCTTAACGCAGATGAAAACATCTGTAATGGCCCCAGTATGTCGTAAAGATGCCTGGCTCGGAGAACTGGAATTCAAGAGCTGCCTTGAATTCCAGCTTTGACAGTAGCAGGTGAGACACTGGGTGTGTGCTTAGTTTTTTCTTTTCTTTTCTTTTCTTTTCTTTTCTTTTCTTTTCTTTTCTTTTTCTTTCTTTCTTTCTTTTCTCTTTCTTTCTCTCTTTCTTTCTTTCTTTCTTTCTTTCTTTCTTTCTTTCTTTCATAAACAGAATATTGAAGTATGAGAAATTGTCCTGCAGAGCAATTACTACCAAGTCCACCCTGAAGATTTCCAGTGCCCCTTCCCCTGGCTGTGGCTGAGAAAGCTTCAGTTCTGCTGTTTTAAAAATCCTGTTAGTTGTTGACATTAAGGCCTGGGCTGTTGGTGTACTATTCAGGAAGTTGTTTCCTGTGCCTGTGTGTCCCAGGCTCTTCCCCACTTTTTCCTCTAACTGAATTAATTTACAAAGGCAACAGGAGGATACCTCGAAGGAACAGAGAAAAAAATGTTCTGGGTCAGAAGAAAAATATCCTTGCTGAAGAAGGCTCCAACAATATGGCTTCCAAGTGGCCCTGGTTGCTTTAGGTAGAATGTGAAAGAGAAAGGGCTGGACCAGACACTCTGAGAGCTCTGAGGCCAGATGCTGCTCTCCACAAGGGACTTGGCCCTTGACTCAGAGCCTTCTTATCTTTAGTATTTGATCCTCAGCTGATGTAAGTCTTTGATTTATGTTTTCTCATTGGACAACAGGGTGGTTGGGCTGTTTGTAGGTCTATAAAAGGCAGTGTAGAGTGCCTCCTTTGATGTGTCCCGCCTCGGCCTTGGCCTCTCCATTCCTAGCTAACTTGGTTTTCCCCATGTAGGGCTCTAGATCCCACTCCTAAAAGCTCTAGTTTGGGGAACAGAGTCTGAAATAGCCCCAAAGGTATTCTGTTTAGCTTGCCATTCAAATAGCTAAGCCCCTGCCACGGCCATTTAAAACCCCTCTCACCTTTCATTTAGCTAAGCAATTCTTTTTTCAAATCTGACTCATTTATGAATGTGTGTCCTTTCCTTTATCCAGCATGGTTCTGCCCCCTCTGAAAGCATTAATGGAAAGAATGGGGATTGTAGCAAACATTTCCTTTAGTAAAATGTAGACCTACCCCCCCAAAAAAAAATCTTGTTAGGCAGTCATAAACAGTCCCCAGGAGCTAAGATCAATGTGGGAAAAGTCTAGTGCCTCAAAATCTACCAGAAGTGGACGCAGCTGTAGAGTTGTCCTATACTCTCAGTTGTAGTACTGTTTCAACTGTGAATGTCTTTGCTGATAAATGCACCTTTTATAGAATAGGATTTTTGTACCTAAGAACTGTTTTTTTTTTTTTTTAAATAAGTGTCCCAGGGCCAGGCGTGGTGGTGCACGCCTTTAATCCTAGCACTCAGGAGGCAGAGGCAGGCCAATCTCTGTGAGTTCGAGGGCAGCCTGGTCTGCAAAGAGAGTCCAGGACAGCCAAGGCTACACAGAGAGGCCCTGTCTTGAAAAACCAAAAAAAATTTAAAAAATTAAAAAATAAAAAAAAATAAGTGTACCACTGCTGTCTATAACACTGCTGAAAGGAGTAGAAGCAATGAGCACATTTCTAACAGACTTGTGTTGGACCAGCAATGAAATGCTATTTTAATAGTATGGAGAAAGCGCACCAAGTGTTCATTATAAAAAAGATCTCTAGAAACATCTCCGAAACCTTCTGCTGGCTCATTTTTAATTTCACTCCATTTGTTCTGACTTCTTTTCATTCGTCGTCCCTGGCCTACATCCTGGCAAGGGCTTCTTTCTTTCATTCCTTGGAGTGATTCTTCTAAGACAGCTTTTTAAGAGTTTGTCTAGACTGCCTCATTTGTGTGAACTAGTCTCTGTCGTTCCCAGCAATTTCAATTTAAACTGCAGGACAAGACTCACTTAGCTTTCAAAAGCTCCACCTGTCTAGTTGGAGCCATGGTTTGACATGCTGTTCTAACACCTCCCTCCCTGACACCTCCCTAACTAGACACTGTTTTATTTACTTACACTGTATACTTCAATTCAGTAAGCATTCATCAGGTGTTCCCTAGTCCCAACTCCTCAAGGGAAATGTAATCTAGATAACAGAGGTGAGTGTTTGGATGAAAAGACAATTACAATAATATAAGCCAAAACTACTAAAAACAAAGTTAATTCTGGCCAAGGAATAGAAACAGTTATTTATTACATCCACTGTTCTGTTAAATACTTGCCGATTTCTTTTGGTCTTCTAGTTTTAAAGCGTTTAAAAGTAAGGCTGAAACTAAACTTTTACAATTCATTCTAAATCCCTTACAGAGTAGATGTTAAATGTTGATAAGCTAGTTAATTTACATGCACGTTAAAACTCCTCAAGCTCGTTGTAAACCTTTCCAACGTTTTAGAGAATGTATTACTCGCTATGGGGTAAAACAGAGGAGTGTCCTTCACTGTGCTCGTGGGACACTAACATGAGACAAACTCACAATTTGACATGGAGTATTTTGATAATAAAGCTGACAGTACAGGGCCAAAGAGTGCATACGTATTTTAAAACACAATATATTTCACCTTGGTACAGGAATGTCTACCGTAGGATCTTCTAAGAATTGGGTCTTAAAGTTGTAAATAAGTTATGGTGCCCGGAAGAGGGCCTTGGCTGACAGTAACTGTTTCATGGTGTAATTGGGTAAAGCCAGGAGCAGACGCTGAAGTGGGTTGTGATCTGAGAGACGTTAACTCCTTGAATCACCTCAAGGAACCTGCTCATCTCTCTAAAACCTCAGCTGAGGAAGCTTCGAACCACTTCGTTTCCCTCAGTATCACTGCATTGTACTAAGTATTGCGGATGTTTATTTGTAAGGATGCTGGTGTGAGTCTGTGAAATAATTAGATATCCGTTTTTATCTTTGCCCAGTAATAGGCAGGCATGACCCCATTGTCAGCTGCCCGGCATACTTCAAACTTCACGTTCAGTTTCAAGTTTCAGACTTAAAAGTTTGTGAACAGCTCATTCAAATTTCTTCATGTTGATGGTCAAACCCACCAAATTACAGAACTAGTGGATGCACGTGAGGCAGCAGCTGGATCTGGGGTGGAGGTACGGGTGGGATCTAATCAACCTGGACAATTATTGAAAAGTATGACTTTCAAATGCCTTTGTGGGGGGTGTGTCAGAAACAAGCTGTTAAGGCTTGGGATTTTTTTTTTAAATCATTTCATTGTTTCTACATAAGACTTGCAAAGAGTCTGACCAAAGCCTCCAGGCAGAAGAACTTAGCAGCAGAAATTACCAGGGGCTAACAATGAAGAAATTTATTTTTATCTTATTTTATGTTGAGATTAGATCTGTAGTTTACTTTGAGAACATAAGATTCTTTAAAGTCTTTTAAATTAGACAAGCTGACAAGGGTAGTTAAAAGGTTTTGTTAAAAACACATCTTAGAGCTAGTAGAGGATGCCTGGGTAAGTCTATTTGAGTACCAGCTCGGATTTTGACGTTGTTGCTGTTACTTCTGAGACAAAAATATTCTAGCAGCACATTGTCTTAAGATCTTGGAAAAGTATTCTGCAAGGGTTCAGGAGGTGGGAACCACTGCAAGCCAGAAGTAGGAGGAAAGCCTGTCCCAAAGCATGTGTCCAAACTGTGAAGATTCGCCATTCCTTCCTGGTGTCTGCATTGTCCCCTCAGGTCTCCTCTAAAATTCGGGGGCACCCGACACACTGTGAAATGCTACGTCTATATCTATAGGTTTTACATAGCTCTATGACTACATATTATTTAGGACAAGTTGATACAGGACACTGTGAGTTGAACAATGCTATTTATAAAATAAAATTGCCCAAATTTGCATCATCAAAGGGCAATATATTGATAATCTGATTTTAATATAATTAGAATACAGACTTACAAATAAAACCAGAAGAAAATGTTTTGTGAGGTAAAACAGAGAATTTGCACTTTCTGTTTCCTGTACTCTCAGGTAGTGATTTCTTATCACTATGACAAATAATTTTCAGAAATCTTATCTAAATATGTATTGCCATCCTTGCATATGGGAGGGCTTGGAGAAAAGAAAGAGAAGAGAGAAATCTTGTAATTAAAATACAGTCTCAGAAATAAACAAGAAAAAGAATTGACTATACAAAAGAGAAGAATTAGGCCAGTTACAATAAAACCCACTGAGCCCTAAGGATGTGTCTGTCTCTGTCTCCTACCCTCCAAGAATTGTGGTTTTATTGGGTGCTGAGGGTCCAAACTCGGCCACTCATGCTATCAACTATTTACTCTTGACCGAATCCTCAGCACCCCTGTACAAAGCCAGGTATAGGTTTGCATGTTCCTGCAACCCCAGCATTGTAAGTGCTGGGGACAGAAGGATCCTTGGAGCTTGCTGGCTGCCAGCCCAACTCCAAGGTCAGATTCCCGAGTACTGCAGTGACAAGACTCTGTCACCAAACCAAGGTCAGTAAGAGACTGTCTCAGGGGAACAAATCAGAGCCTGCACAGCAGAGCAGGACATCTGGCATCTTCTTTTGGCCTAGGCACACTATGCACAGGCTACTGTGCTGGCATAAATACTCATGACACATACAGACACCAAATCCCACCTAATGCCACATACACACAAATAAAAAAAAAAAAAAACGTAAAAAAACTAATTTAAGTGGTTTTCACATTCTCGTTTTATTGATTGATGAACATAAGAATTATAACTATATATAGAAAGCTAAGTAAGGCCTTCTGTAAGTGAATGACTGGTCTGTTCATTTTATCTATCTATCTATCTATCTATCTATCTATCTATATATATATATATATATCTATCTATTTATCTATCTATCAATCTATCTATAATTGGGGCATGATATTTCTATCAGCCCAGGCTGGACTCAAATGCAAGTCTTCTGTCTTAAATACTGATTCCCAAATACTGACGTTACAGGACTGTGTCATTAAAGATGACCATACTATCAATCCACCTTTGGAAGCAACTCAATTCTCATCAGCAGCTCTATAAATCAGTAGTTCTCAGCCTGGGGGTTGCAGCCTCTCTGAGGGTTGACAACCTTTCCACAGGGGTCACCTAAGAACATGGGAAAACTAGGATATGTACATCACGATTCATAGCAGAAGAAAAATTAAAGTAGTGAAGTAGCAACGAAAATAATTTTATGGTTGGGAGGTCACCACAACACGAGGAACTGTTTTAGAGGGTTGCAGCATTAGCAAGGTTGAGAACCACTCCAATAAATGATATTCCCACTTTTCTAACTACAGAGACATCTAACTTTGAAATTATTTGGCTTTTCTCCCTCAACTCTTCCAATGAATTTTTGGTCAACTCTCATTTACAAGAAGAACCTCAGCTTCTGTTTTGTTGCTGGCTTTGCTTCTGCTTATCAACCACATTTTCCTTTTTTTGGTTCTTAAGTATCTCAAGGTCACACACACACACTGACACAGTAACTTCCAACCTAGTTGTTTGTGATCTTAGCCACTGAGATGTGTCATGCTAAGACGCATTCTAAATATAGAATTGGTGAGTGTAGATTTGCATCATGGCACAGATGCGAATCCTCGGTGTTGCTTCCACTTCCTTGAAGCACACACGATGGCAGTTCTGCCTCTGGCTTTGTTGCTGGAATTGATGAGAAACTTCTAAGCTTGTTCCTTCTTCGTTACTATGGGTTTGTGAGGCTCCGGAAGACATAATTATATAAGAGGTGATTGACTGTGGTGACTTTACATTCATAATTCAGCTGTCACAGGCTCTAATTTATGCTCCATCATTTTCCCATTCTAGCTTTTAATTAGCTATGATAAGTCACACAGGAGCTTCTTACGAAAAGCTGACATATTCCATCACCACCTGCGCATTGTTCGCATTTTGTCTTTTAAATGAGTCTCTTTCATTTCTTCCCTAGTCCATAGAATCTTTATTAGATAAATTGTTGACAACTACACTAAAGCTGAGACTTGATTAAAAAAAAAAAAAAAAACAAAAAAGAGGAGGAAAAATAAGCATGTTCAGTTATGCTTAATGTTGCCACTTTTATTTTTTTCTACTTTGGGTGTTGGCAAAATTTAAAAATTCTGTTAATTTTCCACATAGCAATTTCTGCTGAAAATACACTTGAACATGGACAGAGACTCCAGACTCAGTAGGGACAGGCTTAGGCAGGACGTTCTGTGTAAAGCACAGGAAGGCACACCCACTGGCTCACCATTATCACTCTAAGCATTACCCACTTGGTCTGGGTGATTACGGGTTTTCAAGAATTACTGCCAGAGGCCCACTCACCATCATGCTTCAGCCAGGAAGAACTGCACAAATGATTGAGCTAAAGTGGCTCATCTTAAATTCTACCACAGGTAATTTCACTTGGTAACTGTCCCAGAGTTCCTGTTTCGCTCAGCCAATAAAGGACACTGGTGCCTAGAGGTAGCTGAAAATACTTTCAGTCTAGCTCTACTGCAGCAGCCATTGATTCAAAGCAAATGCCAGCTGTACGCTTTATATAGACAGTTAGGAAACAAGGGACATCTTAAGAATACATTTTGAAGTACACTTCGGACATAAAGGACAAAAGCACCTCTAAGCTTTGAGCAAGGTAGTTTAAAAAGAAAAATGCCTAAGTTCAAAGGTGAATTTAAAGTGCCTCATCGTGATGCGTCTTCCTGTTGGTTTTACAATTTGCGAAACTTCTTATTTATAGTACATCTCCTCAACAGCCCTGACAGCAACCAGTCTCCACTGGATGGCGGGACCATGGTGTGGTGAGCTATGGAAGGAGCAACAGCTTCAAGGGCGTTGCTCTTCCATAGCATCTTCCTTACATAAACAAGCAACGTCCAGACACTCTTGCTGTTCTCTTTCCTCTCCTCAGGGAATAACTGCAAGTACATTCCTCACTGCACTTTGGCTACATGAGACTATTTTTTTTTCATACAGTACTAAGGCCATACTTACTTACTTTAATGGGAATTTAGTTTGAAGGAAGACTTTTTTCTTTGGGAATATTAATTAAAAGGACTTCTTAAAAAGCTACAGACAGTGGGGGGTTTTATGATGTAATAAAAACTCCACAGTTAGATACAGAAAAAGGAAAAAAAGTTATGTTCACCGTCTCTAGGTATTCATCTGTTTGGTATTTACATATCTAAACATGTTTTTAAAATCTTTGTCTAGGCTTAAAATATTGTAAAATTTGAAAAGCCTTCGCTTTTCAAAGTCCCTACAAGTGATGATGCTACAGCCATTAGACTGCCTGCATTATGATTTTATAGGCATCAGTTAGATTGGTCTTGGCTGCACAACACACAGGACAATGTTCTCATAGCCATTTCATCAAGATGGGTGTTAGTAGTAGAGGACCTGTGTGCGCCTTCATCACGTTGGTGCAGACATGCCTTGAGATTAACATGGCAGGTGAGGAGAGTAGTGGCTCCAGATGCAGGCAGGTTTGGTCTTGGTGCTATAGGGGATTTCCCAAGCTTTAACAGCAACTGAAAACCTGAATACATTTCATTTAGTGGCTGATTTTATTTATTTTGCTGTCTTTAAATTATTCATACCAGATTTCAAAATGTTGTCAGTAAAATGGGCATATTAGAAACCTAATGTATTGTACTTTCTTTCAAGAATATAGGAGTTCAATGGCCCAATGTGGTCAGGTAGTAACAGCCATTGCCCTATGGAGTGATTGTATACTTTTCTTCTCTCTTAACTACCTTGTGCCTGGAAAAACATGGGCTGTGGTTTCTTTGCAATGTCTTTGAATTGTAAAATAAACATTTAATCCAGTAATTCTTCCAAAATCATTTTTACCCACCCTCATAACCTATCATAAAATTGATAGCAACTTGGAAGTTAATACTGAAAAATCAAACATGTCTGTTTCATACTGAAAACATTTACCATCGCACAACTTTGCCAAGTAGTGCATTTCATTGGCTTGCTTGTAGATATTTCTGCAATTAGATCTTAATGATTGTGAGAGAAATTAGTTTAGAGTGGGTCTTGTACTGTCTTTTTGGTTCACTCTTTAATTCAAGGAAACTGTAGAAACAACTAAATCTGGCCTCCATGAATTGTTGGCAAGCACACAATATAGCTTCCTTTAATAGCATTCCAGCTGCTATGCTATTCTCTGAATGAGTCTGATATGGTTGGGTCCCATATATTGCTGATAGCTAGGTAATTATTAACATGCCTATCAATCCTGGCACACTGCTCCTATATGGCATAGTAATGACTTCATTGTAGGCATCTGGTCCAGTTCCTCCATCCTAAATTAGTTTGACATTCTTCCGGTAATTCTTTTCCAATACATAATACAACCTGCTTTCTATCAAAAAATTGTTCCAGGTTTAGTGTTGGCTTTTTTTTTTCCTTTTTCTGTGTAGCAGCCAGAGTCTGGAATTTCTTCCTTGCCTTTAGAACTACAGCTCTGTATTTTTGCATCATAAAAAATCTGAAAAACTTTAGGTTTTCATTAAAAAACCCCACTCTCATAGACAAGGGATTTCATACTATGACATAGAGTAATCTGGGGGAACATAGTATGACTGCCTACTCCAAATCTTTTCCTTTTGTGGAGATGCATCATAGGTAGAACTAATGATTTATCGCATGGAAAGGTGGGATGTGACATTAAGAAGGTTGAGTTAAGATTATAGACTCTGGGTGCTTGGGGAGGAACAGGTGGGAGGATAGAGTCAGAAAGAACACACTACTCTGGATATTAAGGATAAGATAACTTTCATTCTAATTTCATAGCATCCCTGGAACTTACAGTTCAGCAATGGAGCCACTTGTAGTAAAGGTATCAGAACCCAAAAGTAGGTGCCTTTAAGAGTAAAGCTCGACATACTTATTTTCAAAAGGTGTATTTACCTAATAATTACAACTTGGATCATGTTGAAATATATCTATTAGAGGCTTCATATAATTACCTGAAATGATGAGAGCTCTTAATCATTAAGAGGACTATAATCAGGCATATATCATTAGCCACTCAAGTAAGGTTCGCTACTCCCATCACGGACGTGCTGAGTCACTGAGGTGTTGTTGACTTTCTGGGGTACCGTCCTGCCTGTGCAGCTAATGCATGGATGAAAGCTCTGAGGAACCGGTAAGCCCTAATTGCCTGACCTCAGTTCAATGTAGTTGCTCATTTGAAAGCCCAGTGGGAACAATCAGACTTGGTCTTTTTTGATGAGTTTTATATCTTTTTAATTGTTTATTCATTAATGAGAGTGTATATGTGTTTTGGTCATGACATGTGTGTGGGGATGAGCATGCCTCAGCACACATGTGGAGGTCAGAGGGAAGCTTGTGGAGTCAGTTCTGTGCAGTCGCTCTCCATGGGCTCTGAAGACTGAGCTCAGGTTGCCAGGTTTGTATAACAAGTGCATTTACTACCAACTATCTCACTGGCTCTCACAGCAAGTGAGCTTGAATTGTCTTCACATATTCCAAGTATCTAACATGAGTTCTAGTAGTTTTGAAGATTTCTAAGTCAGAAGTAGGATGTTTTGCAGTTTATAACAAGGACATTTGTTTTTAATAGTTCTTTGTCTTGCTACTTCAACATAATACCCAACAAACCCAGATTGAGGAAAGGTTTATTTTTTGGCTCATGTTTTTGGGAAGACATGCTGGAAGAGCATTGTAACAGGAGCATGAGGAGCTGGCCACACTGTATCTTTAGTTAGGCAGCAGAGAGCAGGGAATGCTGGGTCTTAGGCAGCTTTCTACTTTTTATGGAGCCTGGGACCTGAGCCTAAGGACTGCACGGTCTTCCCCCCTCAGTTAAGCTAAGCTTGATGCTGCAGCACTGGTGTCAGCAGAGGCTAACCTAACCTAGATAATCACTCACAGGCACACTTGGGTGGCTGCATCCTAGCTCTCTGCCTCCTCAAGTTCACAGTCAGCATCAACCTTCACACCGCACAAACGTATAATGTTTGCATCATGTGTGTTAGTCACATCAATATTTTCAGTTTTCAAGCGCTCCAGACTATGTCATTCATTTTTTTCATCCTCCTGTCTTAGCCGACTCCATCTTAATCTTAGAAAAATTAAGTATCTAGTAGTAGGGTGTGGCACACTAACAAAACATGGCCTTTAGAACCCAAAAGGACCAAGGTTTGATGGCCACTGACCAGTTCTGTCACATTAGGGAAGTTACCCAACCTCTGTCGAGCTTCAGGTGGCACCAAGATAAAATATAGCCAAGGATCTCTATTTCACGGGGTGGTTTTGAACAGGAAAGTAATGAATGAAATGTTTAACAATATGGCTTTATAGCAGTAGAGCCAAGAGTACTAGGAGTAAACACATTAATATTCTGGACATTTTTGAAAGAACAAAAAAAACCCTTTTTTTCTTTTCTCCAACTGGAACAAGTGTAATGCCTAGCCTAGCAGTCATCATACTTGTTGTTATGTTTGGCAGGAATTTCCTGGATCGAAGGATGAAGCATCCCCAAAGGGAACTTGGATTAACACCTGTCGTTGCTTGTGATTTTACTAAGCTAAGTCTCTATGATGTGTCAAGTAAGGTTTTTACAATAAGAGATCAAAGACATATACTTTTATCTTCGTTATAATCTGTAAAACGTCTTTAAAGTGTTGCATTTAATTTCTTAGATCAAAATGATTCAATGGGAGATACTCAAAGTACATTTAAATTTGATCAGTTCTATACAAATAGTGCAGAAGGGCAGAGTGGCAGTGAAATGGGCTTCCGTAAATATACAGGGGAAAAAAGCCTGAAATTCCAGCACACAGGAGACTAAGGCAGGAGAATAGTGAGTTCAAGACCAGGAACGCTATATAAAACATGTTATCTTAAAAACAAAACAAACTATCAAAACTCAGTGACATTGCAGCTAGTCAGTGCACAATGACATGGCTACATGCTATTTCTTAATAGACAAGTTGAGCGTTATTTCTCAACCGAGAGGGTAAGTGTTATTTTTCTTTAATGTGAGAATTATTAGAAACAAAATCACATGCATCAAAACCAATTGAAAACTTTCCTTACGGCTTTCAGACACCCATTTCTGGGTGAGCCTTTATTTTCTCAAAAAAAAAAAAAAATGGTCTTGGGTTTGAAGTCACTTTCTCTCACAAGGCACCATTATGAGTGACATACAAAGATGTTGAAATCCAACCCTCAAAACTCCACATAAGCCACTGTAGGAACACTGGAAATACTACACAGACCAGGATGCTTAGTGTCTTGAGCTGAGATCAGCAAGGAAAGCATAGGCTTCACAGTGTCAGCATCCGGATGGCCTGACACAACTCCTTTTGGTTTGTTAACAGCTGTGAGAGTAGCTAGCACTGTGTTGCTCTTCAAAATGAGTATTTAGACAGGTAGTTCTATGATTAGGTTGTCATTTATTTTATCACATTTCATGTATAAGTCTGTTTACCTTTTTTACATATTTGTGAAGAGACATTAAGAGGATCATTAAAACAACAATGACCCACCAGAACATTTGGAATTTAATTTCAAGTCTGCTATAATCCAGATTTATAAAACATCTCACCACCCTTGATGGGTAAGATTTCTTTGAAATATAGGGTTTTCTACAAGAAGACCATCAAGGCTGATAGATCTGGACCCAGGGGGGCCTACACAAACTACTGTACCAACCAAGGACAATGCATGCAGTAAACCTAGACCCATTATTCAGATCTAGCCAATGGACAACACATTCTCCACTGAATAAATTATTTAAATAAAAAAGAAACATAGGGTTCTTTTTATCTGAAACTAGTGTAGATACATATGGTTTTATGTGAGCCTTAAAGGAAGTTTGTGAGGAATAACGATGTGGGCATAAATATATCATAATTATCTAGAAGACCAGTCTTCTACATAAAAAGCAGTTGAACTGGCACTCTTATGGAGATAATTACATATAAATTTGAGGGAAGGACTGATTGGGAGTCTTTCATAGTTGAAAGCTGCCTACATTAGAGCTTCAGTAAGCCACAGGCATTACTTAGTCAGACAATGAGTCTCCTTTGTCCTCCTTTCTGACAACAGTAGGCATTTAGTTCCTGGCTACATGGTCATCTGTCCCCATCCCACCAGTACCTACTTACAACTGGTTAGACATCTGCTCAAGTTCTGTGTCGTTTGTCTAGGTGCGGCACTAAAATATTAAGTGTGTGTGATTCATAGCCAAATTCCTAGCTGCAGGACTAATGTTTTAGTGTTACTTTCACCCATGTTCCAAAGAGTAAAATCTTTGTCCTCACAAATACCTGGTAGCAGATAGTTTACCCATCCTTAAGGCACATGAAGCATCTTTGAACTCTTTGCCAAATCCCTAAGAGGCCAAAAAGTTTTATAGCTTCCACTGAAGGCAGCCATTCCAACTGGGCCAATAGCATCTATAGCAGTTAATCATTTGTGTATATATTTAGTGTTGGCTTACCAACAAATTAATAAATAGATTAATAAAAACACCTGGGAACAGATACATAAATATGCTTTATGTAATCAGCACATATGAATGTATATACTATATATATATGAATATATTTTGGAGGTAATACTTGTATTCTGTGGTCTACTCTAAGTCTGCACTTTAACCATCTGACCATTGTTTAGTCATCTTTTGCATATTGCTGAATTCTTTATCAGAGGAACTTTTCCCCCCAATTCACTTTAAATTTCATATAGCCTAGTAAAAAGGTGTATACTGAATGTGCCTGGAA
>OU015750.1:52832623-52847882 GCA_907169655.1 Acomys percivali
GAGAGCTTTCACCAGTGTCCTGTAAGTGTTTGGTAATCATGACTCAGTCAGAAATAACAAGCAGAGGAGAAATCACAGTTAAAAATATTGAGTTAATGGAGACTTAGACTGCAAGACACATCCTGACAGGGCCTGTTAATGAGTAACTTACAGGTGGGTGTTTCTTACACTCTTGTTTGAAACTGTTTTCTTAAGCAATGCTGAGCATTACTATTGAGTTAATTGATGCTATTATTTATATTAAACAAATAATTTAATTAAAGAACTCTACTCCACAGGCTGTAGAAAACAAATTGAGGAACATATTTCAGTTAAGGCTGTCTTCACACTTAAGCCAATTTACATTTTCAATTAAACTCAGAAGGTAATCGTAGCAGACAGGCTAACCGCTGTGTGATGCTGGAGGGGGTGATCAGAAGAGGCACAGACAGAAAAGCTCATAGTCTGGTGTAATACAGTCTCCTTCTCAGCTGTTACTGACTTTTTAAAACCTATGAACCCATCAAGAATGTTATGTTATATTAAAAAATAGTACAGACATGACTGAAGGCAGCCATGTCAGGAACTTTGAAAAGATGCACAGAAAGAAATAGGTGACTTTCTTCCAAATCAGACAGTTGCTCACCCCGACTCTACCTCTTTACCTCTAAACAATACAACTCAGCCCTGTAAATCTTAATTTAGGACACCTACTGTAGGGAATTCTATTTGGAGAAAGTCAACAGCCTTGTAGGAGAAATGAGACCTTGGAAAGTGAGCTGTCATCACGACCACATAGTCTCAGGCGAAACAGAGAAACCATTAGAGATCTTCCCAGGCAGGCCCTCCACCTGTGATTAGCTGTGATTTCTCCTCTTCTTGTTACTTCTGACTGAGCCACGATTACCAAACACTTACAGGACACTGGTGAAAGCTCTCATGTCAGAAGCAGTCGTCCTCTGTTTAGAATGGCCGCTCTCTGTTTTGAGTGGGAGTGGGCAACTGGCCCCTTCATACTTCCCACAAGCTACTGTAGGCCTCCTTACCCGTCATCCTTTCCTCATTAGATCTCTCTGGCGTTTCTTACTTTGAGGAGTAGTTTTTAAAAGATGGAAATGACCAACATCTTTTTTGCAGTTTCTAAAATTTTCAGAGAACAAAAATGTGTTCAATAGACAAAATTTGATGACGTGGATAGATTCTTACCCCTTCTTGGTAGAAACCTCATAAAGATGAACTCCCTCCACCTCCTGCATGACAGAGTACTCTCACCACATCTGGAAGAGTATTCTCACCACATCTGGAAGAGATGTGTATCTCAAATCTACCTGAATTATACTAGATGCATTCCACACCAGCTCATCTTTTCCTTATGAATGAAATATGCTGCTAATAGGCGGCATGGGCCCTTGTGTAGGGAACTGATAATATGCTGAAATTGCAGAGTAAAGACCAATTAAACTTTTTTCCCCTCATTTCCCCTCTGCTCAATACCTTTGGGTTATGCAAAAGTGGCAAAACAAAAAGAAAAACTAAAGCCTAGCCTTTCCTTGTAACTGGGGAGGAAGGTACATAAGTCAGCATAATGTGTGTATACTGGTGAGTGACCCACAGCTTATCCTATTAAAATAAAAAACCACCATGTCAACTTTGTGTGAACATGTTGCTGAGTAATAAAAATTACAGTGCGGCCATGCTGAGGGCAAATTAAGAATCTGGTTTGGGAAGTGTGTGGTGCAGGGAACAGAGAAATATATTTTTTATTGTTTAGTGATACTGAAACACTTGGAAAGGCAGCACCACAGTCACAGATGAATATGAGATGAGAAGTGCAATGGAGGAAAACCACAGACACATTGCTATGGTTAGAGCTAACATGAAAGAATAAGACAAACTGAAACAGATGAAGGCAGTCTCACGTGATTATTGACCTGACCCTACTCTCATCAAAAGAAAGAAAAAGGAAAGAAAGGAAAACAAAAGGAAAAAGAAAAGAACAAAAAAAATAGAAAAAATCATAAACACAAATATAATAATGTGAGAAAGTAGAGGGGTTTAATATTGTATCTAATAATCTAGTAAAAATGTGCATGAAATTATTATAAATAATTGTATTGACAATTATAATATGTTATAATAATTTAAATTCTTAGAGGATTAGTAACAGCATAAAATGTGTTATTACATGTAATATATTATATTATTTAGATTCAGTAATATTTCTCCATATGCACTAGCAAAATCAAGTTTCTCCTCATAACAAATAAGTTATAGTAGATGGTCAGCCCATAGATCCATGAAACTGAAGAGACTCTGGTCTGATATTTTAGCAAAGTTCTTTCCATATACTGAAATACAAGTGTCCTTGAGCATGAAGGAATTCAGAAGAGAGTTTCTGTGAGGCTTTCTACAAATTGATGATGAAACTCAGATAAATTAATTAAGATAGAAGAGTATGAGAAACCCACAATACAAAGACCATTCATGAACATCTGTCTATCTGCACAACATTTCATAAGAGAATGTCAATCCTGAGATACAGGAACGAAACAAACAAACAACAACAACAACAACGTACAGATGTCTGGAAGCAGAGTCAATTGGTAATAACTACACTCAAAATAATATTATTGAAGGCAATGTTTTCTGCTAATTTTTATTAGAATCTTAAGTTAATGTTTAAAAAGCTGTTACCTCTGGTGAAGAAGTATTTTAATTTTACCAACTTCTAGAATTTTCCTCATTATCTTTCTCCCACTAAATGGAAAATATATTTAGTATAAAATACATTTTAAAATATATTTTAATATTGGAAATACTTTAAGTGGTATAACTATTCTGTGGAAGGCAACCCAGGGCTGGAGCTATATGGTGTGTGAGGTGGTAGAGCACTTGCTTGTGTGAGTGAAGGCCTGATTTTAATGCCTACTACTCTTATAACAACAGCAGCACATCCCTCTTTCCTTATACATGCACTTCTGCAAAGGGACACACTCAGCCAGGTGTAGTGGCACATGCCTTTAATCCCAGCACTCAGGAGGCAGAGGTAGGCAAGTCTCTGTGAGTTCGAAGCCAGCCTGGGCTACAAAGTGAGTCTATGACAGCAAGGCTACACACAGAGAAACCCTGTCTTGGAAGAGACACACTCAGAGTACATTTTACCAGCATAATCCACTCTCTCTCTTCACTGCAGTTGAGGGCTTGTTGGCTTGTAACAAGCTTAGATTATTTTTCTGTAGGATAAAGTCTTTAATTTGTTCAACGTTCAGACTATAAATATTCAGGAGCAAACATAAACTATAAAATCAGAAAATATTTACACAGCTTTAGTTATACTCAGAATTCATATAGCTTAGGATCTGAACATGGTTTGAAATTTAATTTTACAAGTTTTCACTCTCACCAACAATGGAGGAGTGTTCTCCTTTCTCCACATCCTCACCAGCATGTGCTGTCACTTGAGGTTTTGATCTTAGCCATTCTGATGGGTGTAAGATGGAATCTCAGAGTCATCTTGATTTGCACTTCTCTGATGACTAAAGATGTTGAGCATTTCTTTAAGTGTTTCTCAGCCATTCAATATTCCTCTGTTGAGAATTCTCTGTTTAATTCTGAGCCCCATTTCTCAATTGGGTTATTTGGTTTGGTGTGGTTTAATTTCTTGAGCTCTTTATATATTTTGGATATTAGATCTTTGTCAGATGTAGGGTTTGTGAAGATCTTTTCCCAGTTTGTAGGCTGTCACTTTGTTCTGTTGACAGTGTCTCTTACCTTACAGAAGCTTCTCAGCTTCATGAGGTCCCATTTGTTAATTGTTGACCTTAAGGCCTAGGCTGTTGGAGTTCTGTTAATGAAGTTGTCTCCTGTGCCAATAAGTCCCAGGCTTTTCCCCATTTTTTCTCCTAACAGATTTGGTGTCTCTGGTTTTATGTTGAGGTATTTAATCCACTTGGACTTAAGTTTTGTGCATGGTGACAAATATGGGTTTAATTGTATTTTTTTTGCACGTGGAAATTCAGTTAGACCAGCACCATTTGTTGAAGATGCTATCCTTTTTCCATTGAATAGATTTGGCTTCTTTGTCAAAAATCAAGTGTCCATATGAATGTGGATTTATTTATGGGTCTTTGATTTGATTCCATTGATCACCCAGCCTATTGCTGTGCCAATACCATGTTGTTTTAATTACTGTTGGTCTATAGTGCAGCTTGAGATAAGATATGGAGATTCCTCCAGAGGATCTTTTATTGTACAGGACTGTTTTAGCTATTCTGGGTTTTAGAGAAAGGATAAGCAGGTTACCAGGATGAGACTTGATAGGCTGTGACCATATGGTGAGGGAAGGGGTCCCCTTCTGTCACAGACCTAGAGGAGGGGAATAGGGTGAAAGAGGGAGGGAGGGAGGAATGGGAGGATACAAGTGAGGGGATAAGAATTGAGATGTAATATGAATAAATTAATTAAATAAAAAAGAAATATAATTTAAAATAATTCATCAGAACATTAGTGAAGAAATCCAAAGATTAGCAACACTTACTTAGAAATAATTCATATTACACTGGGCTCTCTCCTCTTCTTTTCAAATAATCATACTTTAGGCTTACTGCAACATGAATTTGGTTCCTCCTATACCCAAGATCTTATTATACATTTTTATGAGCCACCATTAGTAACTTTACCATTTATTTAAACAGACCACTTAGCTTTTGCTTAAAAATTATTGAATTAGGAAGGCTACACAATAAGAATCCTGTCATACATTATTTTGTCCATATTGCATATCTTGGTCTATCTCTGATTGGTGAAAACAGTTGACAATTCTTCTTCCCTTATCTGAGGAACCCCTTTGTCTGTCAGTTTAAAATTTGAAAGATTTTTATTCCCATTGACTGAAGGCTTGTTGATGGCACATATTTAAATCTTTGGTTTTAGTGATGTGACCCTCATCTATCATAACAGATGTATATGAAAACTGCTCTAAAATGTTTATAGTTCAGCCCACCCTGCAAGGGGACATCACCTTCATCTGAGCAAGTCTTATCTCAGGAAACAATAGTATACTGGTTTAATTACAGCTGGATTAATACATACTGGTTTAATTAATATATATATATATATATATAAATACATACATACACACATATACATATATATATGTATATATTTCTAGATGGTACCATGAGCTCTTCAGCTTTCCCAAGCCACTGCCACTGTGCAAGGGTCAATCTCCCAGGGTCCCACCCTGACCAACCTATGCCACTCTATAAGCTTAATCACTCTGTTAGGAGAGAACAAAAAAGGCCTTGTACACACAGATAAGCATGGGAGAAGCCAGGAAAGCTAAACACAAAGCTCACCTCCTCAATGGGATGAGGTGCTCGGCTGCTCTTCCTGGAACAGCAGGAGTGATGGAGTTTTGCAGCCTGGTGAGCCTTTGCTGTCTGATGAGACAGGCTCTGTCCTATCTCAGACCCTTCCCCCTTAAAACCTTGAGTTATTGCTTATAGGCTATAATACCTATTTTTATGACTGATTTTACTTGTGCTTTATAACAGCCAGAACGACTTCTGTTTTACCTAAGGGCCAGGCCAACCCTGACATCCACAGGCACTGACACCTCTGTCAAGCTCCCTAGAATCTAAATCTTGGGCACTCTCTCAGAGTCAACAGTGCCCATTCTCCTGAAAGAAGCCAGGGGTACTTTGTGAAGAATCTCAATGGAAGCATGTCTTAACTTGTTGTGCACTGGGACTGAATGAATTGTTGTCTGAATACTTTTCTTCCCCCAAACTGTGCTGTGCTTAAGTATGGCTAAAGTAAAATGACCTGGGTCAGACTCTAGAAGTCCTGGTCCAGCACAGGCTACGATAAAATTGGGCTGAAATGAGCTTCATTCTTACCTCATCCTGAACATTTTCCCCTTCCAGCTGTAAAGCCTGCAGAAGAATCACGACATATACTGGATATTTTCACCAGTATTGTCGGTTACTACATAGCATATCCTTTAATTAAGTATTTTTTCCCTGTTATTTTATGTTTCCACGGTTACAAAAATAAATAAATAAAAGATAGACAAACATGTAGGCTTCACTGTTTTCAAACCTACCTTATTTGAGGTTCTTTAATGCGTGTACCTCCCTTCCATCCCACCTACCCTAGATAGGAGAGAAAGGAGGTTAACGGGAACAGGCGAAGTATACATTGTTGAATTCAGTTCCTGGGAGCGATTCCCCTGGCATAGTCGGCAGGATATTATCAGACCAGCAATTCTACCAAAGTTGTTTCTGGAACCTGGAACAGCAGTTGGAACCTGGATCAGCCGCTGGAGCTCAGAGCACAAGCTGAAGCCTGGAGCTTCGAAGCCTTTGCTGGAGCAGTTCTCTCTAGGAGAGTCTCAAAGTGGAGTGATGAACAACCAAACAATATCAAGACCTGAAAAACCCCAGCCTCCTGTTTTGGGCATATCTGTATATATGTATATATATGTATGTATATGTACATATATGTACATATATACATACATATCTCCTCTCAGAGTCTGTACTAGGATGTATTTCAGCTGGCAAAAGCCAATCCCCCCACCCACCCAAGGTGGATCAACTACTAAGTGGATAAACATCACCTGTTCTCCCACAAGTCTGTTTCCCATTCCATACTTGGGATCAAAACAAAAATGTGTTTGCATCTACTACACAAACCCTTAGCCAAACTAACTAAAGGCAAAGGGAGAGCATCCAACTTAACACGATCTGAATGAAAAGGAGAGCATAACAACAGACACTGAGGAAATCACCAGGTCTTTCTTCGGAAGCCTGTATTCTACAAAATTGGAAAATCTAATAGAAATAGATGATTTTCATGATAAATTTCACTTACCAAAGTTAAATCAAGATCAGGTAAGTAGTTAAAACAGTACTATAATCCCTAAGGAAATAAAGGTAGTCATCAAAACTCTCCCAACCACAAAAACAAAAACAGAAAAAGCCCAAGGCCAAGAAACAGAAGGAACATTACCAACCTCATTCTATGAAGGCAGTTACCCTGATACCCAAACAACACAATGGCTCAATGAAGAAAAAGAATTTCAGATCAGTTTCACTCATGAACATTAATGCAAAAATTCTCAATAAAATACTTGCAAACCAAATCCAAGAACACATCAAATGTATCACCTACCATGATCAAGTAGACTTCATCCCAGGGAGTCAGGGATGATTCAATGAAATTCCACTAATGCAATCCACCATATAAACAAGCTGAAAGAAAAAAAAAATCACATGATCATCTCATTAAATGCATAAAAATACCTTTGACAAAATCTAACACCCCTTCATGATAAAAATGTTGGAGCGATCAGAGATACAAGACCCATACCTAAACATAATAAAGGCTATATACAGCAAGCCGATAGCCAGCATCAAACTAAACAGAGAGAAACTTAAAGAAATTCCACTAAAAATCAGGGGCAAGACAAGGCTGCCTCTCCATATCATTTCAATATAATACTTGAAGTTCCAGCTAGATCAATAAGACAACTAAATGAGTGAAAGGGATACAAATTGGGAAGAAAGAAGTCAAAGTATCACTATTTGTGGGTATGATAGTATACATAAGTGACCCTCAAAATCCCACCAGAGAACTCCTACAGCTGAAAAACACATTCGGGAAAGTGGCTGGATACAAGATTAATTAAAAGAAAATCAGTAGTACTCCTGTATACAAATGACAAAGGGGTTGAGAAAGAAAATAGGGAAACCACACACTTCACAATAGCCACAAATAATATAAAGTATCTTGGCATATTTCTAACCAAGCAAATAAAAAACCTGTATGACAAGAACTTCAAATCTCTAAAGAAAGAAATTAAAGAAGATATCAGAAGCTGGAAAGATGTAGCAGGTTAAAATGGCCGTCTTGCCAAAAGCAATCTACAGATTCAGTACACTCCCCATCAAAACACAAACACAATTCTTTACTGACCATGAAAGAACAATTGTAAGCTTCATATAGAAAAAAAAAACCCAGAATAACTAAAAACAATCCTACAAAATTCAACAACAACAACAAAAGCAACCCAAATCTGACTTTCACACAAACTCTGGTGCCCTATATCGGACCATGTCCCTTGGATGGGGAGGCCTGGTGGTACTCAGAGGAAAGATAATAAGTCACCAAGAAGAGACTCGATACCCTAGGAGCATATACAGGGGGAGGAGGTCCCCCTCAGTCACAGACATAGGGGAAGGGAATAGAGGGGGAAGCAGGAGGGAGGAAAGAAAGGGAGGATACAAGGGATGGGCTAACAATTGAGATGTAATATGAATAAATTAATAAAAAAAAGTCAAAAAAAATGTCAAAAAAAAAAAAAGCAACCCAAAACTGGAGCTCTCTACATCACGGACTTCAAGCTATTCTACAGAGAAATAATAATAAAAAATGCATAGTACTGGCGTAGAAATACGCTGGTTAATCAGTGGAATCAAATTGAAGATCCAGAAATAAACCCACACACCTATGAACACTTGATTTTTGACAAAGAAGCCAAATGCAAACAATAGAAAAAAAGATAGCATCTTCAAAAATGGTGCTGGTCTAACTGGATGGCTACATGTAGAAAAATGAAAATAGATCCATATCTATCACCCTGCATAAAACTGAAGTCCAAATGGATTAAAGACCTCAACATAACACCAGATACACAAAATCTGTTAGAAGAGAAAGTGGGGAAGAGCCTTAATTCATTGGCACAGGAGACAACTTCCTGAACAGAATGCCAACAGCTCAGGGGCTAAGATCAATAATTAATAAATGGAATTTCTTGAAACTGAAAGCTTTTGTAAGGACAAGGACTCTGTCAATAGAATGAAATGACAGCCTACAGACTAGGAAAATATCTTTGTCAATACTACATCCAACAAAGGGCTAATATCCAAAATGTATAAAGAATTAAAAACCTTAAACACCAACAAACAAAATAACTCAATTGAAAAGTGGGATACAGAGCTAAACAGAGACTTCTCAACAGAAGAATCTCAAAGGGCTGAGAGTACTTTTAAAAATGCTCAATATATTAGTCATCAGTGAAATGCAAATCAAAATAATTCTGAGATTCCACCTTACCCCCATCAGAATGTCCATGATCAAAAAATCAAGGGACAGCACATGCTGATGAGGATGTGGAGAAAGGGGAACATCCTCTACTGCTGGTGGGAGTGCAATTGTACAACCACTTTGGAAATCAATCTGTTGCTTTCTCAGAAAATTGGGAATAGTGCTACCTCAAGACTCAGCTGTATCACTCTTGCGTTTATACCTGAAAGATGCTCCACCATCCAACAAGGACATTTGCTCAACTATGTTCATAGCTGTACTTGTAATAGCTAGAAGGTAGAAACAACCTAGATGTTCCTCAACCAAAGAATGGACTAAAAAATTTGTGGTACATTTACACAGTGGAAAACTACTCCACCATTAAAAACAAGGAAATCTTGAAATTTGTAGGCAGATGAATAGAAATAAAAAAGATCATCCTGAGTGAGGTAACCCAGACCCAGAACGACACACATGATATGTACTCATAAGAATATTACCCATACAGTACAGGATAAGCGTACTACAGTGCACAGACCCAAAAAAGATAAATAACAAGAAGGATCCAAGGGAGGATGCTTAAATCTCACTAGGAAGGGGAAATAGAATAGATGGAGGTAGTGGTTGAAGACAGAGAATAAAGTAGGAGAGAGGAAAGACAGAGATATGAAGGAGGGGAACGGGGGTGGGCGAACAAAAGGCCTGTAGATGAAAGAGAAACTCTGGGCAGGGGCCTCTCTATGACAAGCTAGAGACCTAAGCCATGGTAGGGTCCTAGGGGGATAGGAGAGGGACTCTAGCAGAGCCTCCTAGCAGCAGGGGTATAGAGCCTGAAGAGGACACCCTCTAACTAGATAAGTCTTCTGGCAGAATAAGGGGAACACCAACCCACCCACAAAAAACTTCAACCCAAACTTCGCTCCACCTATGAGAAGTGCAGGGATAAATATAGATACTATATAGCTGAGATTAAGGGAAGGGTCCAACCAATGCCCAGCCACCCCAATCCAAATCCCACCACATGGGAGAGAACCAACCTTTGACACTACTAACGATCCTCTGCTGTGCTTGCAAGATGCTAGTCAAGCAGAGTTGTCCTCTGAGAGGCTCCACCCAGCAGCACCTGAAAATGGATGCTGACACTCACAGCCAAATATTGGGTGATGTGTAGCCTTGCAGAAAATGGGGTCGGAGGAGGAGAAAAGGACCTGGAGGTGACAGGAACTTCACAAGAAGACCAACAGAGCCAACTAACCAAGACCCAGAGGGACCTGCTGGGGCTGAAGTACCAACCAAGGACTTTGCATGGACGGGATCTATGCCCCCTACAAAATGTAGCTGATGGGACAGCTCAGGATTTATGTGTGTCCCCTAGTAAGAGGAGTGTGGGCTCTTTCTCTGACATGGACTTTCTTTTCAATTACTTCCCCCTGCAAGAATGCCTTGCCAGGCTGTAGGGGAAGAGGATACACTCAGTCCTGATGTGACTTAATGAGCTGAATGTGACAGGACAGAGAGGTGGAGGTTTTGCTCTTCTAAGGAATAGGGAAGGGGGATGTGGGAGAGAGAGGGTGGGTGGGGCTGAGAGGTAAGGAGGTATGGGCCTATGGCCAAGATGTAAAGTGACTAAATACATGATTTAAAAAAAAATTAAATCTGGGTGGTGGTGGTGCATGCCTTTAATCCCAGCACTTGGGAGGCAGAGGCAGGCAGATCATTGTGAGTTTGAAGCCAGCCTGGTCTACAAAGTGAGTCCAGGACAGCCAAGGTTATGCAGTGAAACTCTGTCTCAGGGGGAAAAAAAAAACAAGAAACAAAAATTAAATTCCATAAGTAGACAGAACTTTGCCAGTTTGGATTACCCATGTATCCCAATGGCCTACAACAGCTTGTGGCACAGTTAAGGTCTTCATTGAAATGCCCTTTGAAAAACTCAGTAAGTTCTATGGGAGCATAGCATGGCTGCCCTTTGAGAGGCTCCTCCACCCAGCAACAGAACTTACAGTTAACTCCCCTCTCCTCCCCCTTGAAACCTTGGTCTCACTTTGTATCCCAGATTGGCTTGGCTTGGAAATTTTTATGTAACCTAGTTTGTCTTTGGATTCATAGACAGCATCCTGAATTATAGGTGTGAGCTACTGTGCCCAAATGTGTCTCATATGCCTTCTAAAATTATTAGTTATTCAAGACTCTCCAGGTCTAGAGTTCATTTTCAGTCCTTGATTCCTCTGTGTGTTTGACACTGCTAGCTAGGTCAGCATTCTTGCTCTTCTTGCTTTTTGTCTTGCTCTGATAGTTTTCCTCCTGTGTCAGCCTTGTTTACTGCATGGTCAGTATCTTAGACATTTAATCATATACTCTTTGTTGGTGTTGGTGTTGCTTGGTTTGTTGCTGTTGTTTTGTTTTGTTTTGTTTTTTAACTCAGTCCCTCTGTGTAGTTCTGGCTGTCCTGGGACCTGGCTGGCCTCAAAGTCACAGCGATCCACCTGCCTTTGCCTCCCAAGGTCTGGGATTAAAGACACCTGTCACTAGGCCTGGTTTAATCATATACTCTTAACTCCCTCTTCACCATGATGTGGAATTGTCAATTACATGTTGATGGCTTCGAATTCAACATCTTAAACTGAAGGCTTTTGCTGATCTTTAAATATCTGTGTTAAAAGTATCTGGACCTTGGTCTGAATCAGAATCATTTATAATTTAACATGATTAAGAGTGGATTTACTTTCTTTTGCCTCCTCAGGCCTGTTCCTGGTCATGTGTTCTTTAACTCCTAACCCAATCCCAACTACTGTCAATTTTATCTCCCACACATTTCTCCAATGCAATCAACATTATCTACATCTCATTGCTGCCATTGTTCCTTAGCTCAGGCCTTCTCCCCCCACCCACACCCCCACCCCACTGCCACATCTCTCTGTAATTTTATAATAATCATATCTAAATTGTGGTGACAACATTAATTCCACTCTTCCCTTGCTACATGATATTTGTAAAATATACACCTGATCATAAGAATTTGCTACCCAAATCCCTTCAAAATTTCCACCCACAGAGTAACAGGGGTTTGAACTCATTTCTATGACCTCCTCAGACTGAAAGTGAACTTGTCTACACTTATTTTCTGTTCCTGAACAGAGTAACCTATTTTTTGTAACTGTGTCCTGTTATTCAAGCAGTTCTTACTTCCTGCAAGGAATTCTGACCTTCCAAAGATCCAGCCTTTTCATCTTGTCCACTCAGACTTACAATTCAGGGATCCTTTTATAAGTGTAAGCTAGAATGCATCTTCCTGGGTGACCCTGTGAGCACCCCACAACACATTTGTTCACTAATGTATCCATTCAATGAAACATTTTTAAAGATGTATTTGACCAGGACACTTTCATACTTAGGACAGTCATATAGAGGATAATCTTCAGCAGATTGTGGTGTCTTGGATAAGACCCCTATTGGCTCATACATTTGAATGCTTGTTCCACAGTTGGCAGAACTATTTGGGGCCTTGTTAGAGGAGGTGCATCACTGATGTTGGGTTTGGGGTCTAAAAAGTCTAGTCATTCCAAACTAACCTACCTGTCTCTTTCCTTGTCTCCTTATCGTTGTCCCAACATGCACACTCTCAGCTACTGCTCCAGTGCTCTGCCGCCCTCCATGCTCCTCGCCATGATGACCAAGGACTCTGCTAATCTCTGGAACCATGAGCACCAGTTACATGTTTTCTTTAATAACTTGCCTTGCTCATGGTGTTTTGTCACAGCAACAGAAAAGTAGCTAAGATGCAGATGACAAACAAAATGATTAGTTTACTAAAATCATGATAAATTCTAGGAAGAGTTCACAGTGGCCATTAGAGTATACAAATGAGACAGATGTAATTCGGTCAAGAGATCAAAGAGGCCTCTTAATGAAATGATGTGTAACGTACAAAGTGAGATTTATGCAGAGATAACCTTCAAGGTAGGAAATAGGATGCTACTTTTGAGGAACTGAAACAGGGCCATGAAGGGTAGAGAAAAAGAAGTGGATCCAAGTGTTTAGGAGATCAAGTTGACATCACATACAGGTCAACTACACTTTTGAAGGTAGTGCTGGTCTTGTTGACCATTCATACTTGAAATTCTAGGCAATCCATGCCAATTATGGCTGAGTTAAATGGGAGTCCTCAAATGGAGAGTTTAAGAAAGTCACACACACACACACCCCAATGACAAATGAGCTGGCTTCAAGCATATCAGGCACCCAGAGGCAAACCAGAGTCTCTTTAAAGTTTTCAAAGCAGGAAAAATATAATCCCTCCATAGTTGTTAGTTTTATTGCTAAAGGGAGCAAGATCTTTGGCCACCAAGATGAGTAAGCGTAGTAGTTTGCACATATGAGGACTGGAATAATAGCTCGCTGGGTTGGGCTGTGTGTCCCACACTGCATTGAGATTGCCCGTCTTTCTGCCTTTCCTTTTTGGATGTTTATTGAGATTGCCCGTCTTTCTGTCTTTCCTTTTTGGATGTTTAAAGGAGCAGTTCTAGCACTTCGTTGAAAGAGAGACCTGTCTCATTTGGCCTTAAATTCCTCTTACCAAGCCCAGAGTTTGGACCTAGTCTTGTTTCTGTGTGGAGGGATGGAGGAAAACTATATGCCCATCTCCTCATCTGTGTGCTGTGAGTCTGAATTTTCACACAAGGCCTGGTTTGGAAAGTTTACTGTACAAACGAATGCATGCTTGAATGGCAAGATGGTTATTACTGTCCAAGGTTGGGTTTTACATTTAAACGCCTAAGTAAAAATTCTTCTTCTTTTTTTTTTTTTCATTTCAGCAACACTTAGTAACTGTTCAACTTAGATTTCAAAAAATAAACATCTAGTTAGTCATGCAAGTGCCTTAATATTAAAAGAATGCTGGGAAGAATTATGTGGGTTTTTTTTTCTTCGAAAACGTTACTTCCTGGCATTCTTACTGCCAATTCTAAGTCCCCTAGGGGGAAGAAAGTTTAGTTTGTTTCCAAGCCCAGAATGGTTTCATTGTAGGAATCCATAACATATTCACTCACTTTATTATGCCTTTGATTTGTTTTCCCATTTGGGGGCGAGGGAAGCAATCACATACAAGGACTGTGACTTTAAAATTGGAAAATAATATTGAATTATAACACATTCTGCAGCTTACAAATTCTTAACCATACCAAATGATTGGTAGGAGTTTATAGTAAACACCTTAATAGCTTGTTTTTTTCTTTTCTTAATATTTTCTTCTCCAGATTTGTTAGATTTTTAAAATTATGTATTTTTTCTACTCTCATATATTACATCCCAGATACAGCCTCCACCTCTCTTTTCCCCAGATCTACTCCTCCTCTGTTTCCTTCCAGAAAAGAGCCATCCTGTCAGGGACATCAACCAAGCATGGCACAACAAGTTAAAATAAGGCTAGGCACAAACCTCATATCAAGGCTGGACGAGTTAACCCATTAGAAGAATAAGAATCCAAAAAGCGGGCAAAAGAGTCAGAGACAGGTTCTGTTCTCACCGTCGGGTGTCCCCTAAGAAAACTAAGCTACAACCACCATGACATATATGCAGTGGACCTGGGTCAGCTCCATATAGGCTCTCTGATTGTCACTTCAGGCTCCGAGAGCCCCTATGGGCCCTGGTCAGTTGATTCTGTGGGCCTTGTTCTCCTGGTGTTCTTGACTCAGTTGCCTCCTACAGTCCTTCCTCCTCTTCCGTGGAATTCCCCAAGCTCTGCCTAAAGTTTGGCTGTGGGGCTCTGCATCTCCTCCTATCAGTTGCTGGATGAAGCCTCTCTGATGACGGTTATGCTACAAGGATAGCAGAATATCAATTCATTGGCTGTTCCCTCAGTCATATTTGGTTCTATCCTAGATCTCTGGGATATCCAGCCTCTGTTTCCTGGACCTCCAGGCAGTGCCAGGCATGGGATACCTCTGATGACCTGGGTCTCAAACTGAACCAGTCCTTTGTTGGCCACTCCCACAAGTTCTGCACCAATCTTTACCCCAGCACATCTTGCAGTTAGGACAAATTGTAGGGTGAAGGTCTTGTGCTGGTTGGTGTCCCAGTTTCTCCATTGGAAGTCCTGCCTGGTTACAGAATAGTTGTTGTTGTTGTTGTTGTTGTTGTTGTTGTTATTATTATTATTATTATTATTATTATTATTATTATTATTATTATT
>OU015750.1:52847892-52871816 GCA_907169655.1 Acomys percivali
TTATTATTATTATTATTATTATTATTATTATTATTATTATTATTATTACTATGGCGGCTGCTGCTACTACTACTACTACCACTCCAAACTTTAATTCTAGCTGATGCTTCGAAGCTGTAAAGGCACATTTAGACAAGTTCAGAAGCAAAGTGAAAACTCACCAGCCATTCGGATAGGCTGAAAACCTAGAAAGTTAATGCATAAGGGAAGGAGATATGGTCGTGTGTTTAGCTGCCTAAGGCTGGATGCACAAAGGTAACCCCAGGGACATAAAGGAAGAGGTGACTGCTCTGGCTGAAAGTAAACGGTTCTCCAAGGGTGACTACAGAGCTATGTACCTCCTCTCGGATGCCGAGCATTATAAGCTGACCACACAGGCTCTCCCTTGTGTTATATTTGTTCTCCATCCTCCCAGGAACTGGACATCTTCACGTTCAAGCCTATTTCCTGATACTATCTGAATGAGTTTAGTCTGTCTTTGGCAGTTCCATAATAGTTAGAGCCTAGTTGGCAGTGTCCTTTTGATGGGATATGTGGTTTTTAATGTGTTTTATTCCATCTTTCCCAATTATGGACTTATGGTGGTGTGAGTTGTGGCTGCATTTTCCTTTCCTATACACAAGAATCCCTGTCTTCTAAGCCTTAGCAGTACCGGATGTACAACTCAACACTTAAGCTCGTATTCAACTATGATGTCTGGACTAAGGTGCCATACCCACTATAAAAGATTTATAGAGCTACAATAAAAATATGCATTATCAAACATTTTGTGGAAATATTTATAAATGATAGAACTGAGTAGTTCTTGACATTAGTTTAATGAAATTCAAACATATAGTATTCCAGGTCAGAGGTCAAATCTGTAGTGTCAGAGGTTAGCTTTGAATTCTCTGGATTGATGACCTGGAGCAAAGGACGTATATGAACGTGGTTTGTTTGGGTATGTAATACTAAAAAGCAAGAGAGAGCAAGACAGAGAACAGGACACCATAGCAGTTTCATTGATGCAGAACACGGGCTTTATTGTGCTGAGGTGCCATGAGAAGCATCCAGGAAGCCTTATTGGAGCTACCCAGCTAAAGAATTGGAGGCTGACCACCACATCTATGGCTTCCACTTGAAGACTGGGTGCTTGAAGGTCTTGCTATCTATTGGCCCCAGCCCTCTGCTGGCTGCAAACTGTTCAGGAGCATTCACCCCGCCTCCATCCGGTTCTTTTAGAGACAGGGTTCCTTCAGAAGAAAGGAAAGATGCGCGGGGTTGCCATAAACAAGTGCATGTGTTCTTTTGTTTCAGTAGCACAATTATAATGCCCGTGCCTTGATCTGGAATGTGCTCAGTTCTCATCAGCGTCAATGCAAAACAGCTCTCACCCCCAAAACAAAAAGAGATACTTTACTCTTGAGCCAAATATAAGAGATTATGGCTCAGGAGCCTGGCTTATTCAGATTGCCCAGATACCACATTTCAATATAGACACAATTTCATGAAACCTCTATAGTTACACAGCCCCTCCCCAAAAAGAGTCATAAATAAAGGCATTTTTCAAATACATGAGTGGGAACGTCGGGAAGATGCTAAACACAATGGGAAATCTCTGCTATAGGTTTCAGATGCTGTCTGATGATGTCCTTTTAGCATCTGCAGTGCTGGAAACTAGATCTGTTAATACATTCCAGAAGGTTGCACATGATAGTTTGGGTGTTACGGCAGACAGAGATGGGCAATGAACTGCTATTAACAGGACTAGAGAAATTCTTACACTATTTTGTCCTGTGTCTATGGCATCATGACTCTACCATCAGCCAATCAGCTTTGTGGAATCTTTAAAATGGGCATGGCTTGGGGAACTTGAGCTCATACTAGCTTTTAAGATGAGACATCAAAATATCAAACCAGAAGCATCAGTATTGAGGAAGTTGAAGATTTGAACTGAAAAAAAAAAAAAGCAGAAGGATAAATCAGAGGGTTTTTTGTTTGTTTGTTTTTGTGTTTTTGCAACTGTTTTTTTCAGTAATGATAAAAATGATAAAAAATGATAAAAATTTGGAGAGGGTTGAAAAATGCGAGCTGGAATAAACAATCTTTAAGAAATGAATACACGAACATTTATCTTAAAAGAGTCTTCTTGATCATGAAAGTATGTAGGCAACTCCAAAAAACAGAGAAATTTGAAAAAAAAATTGAGCATTAAGGATAATGGCCAACCAGCAGAAAGGCAGAACATACCACTCAGCATTTTTCTTTCGATTCAGTGTTCATAGAGTTATATTTGGAGATTTGGAGGAATGCGAAATGTGTTTGGTCAACCACTTTATGTTCAGATTCATGTGTGTGGAAGTAAATTTGGTCCATCTGTTCTTAAATTATTTTCTTGAACCGCTAACATTTTATTTAGTCATAACTGATTTCCAAGGAGTCTTATGATACCCTTGACCTTCTGCCAGACTTGCTCCAAAGATCTGAAGCATGGCTACTTCATGCTGAACTGTAAAGTAAGCAAGAAAACAAGCTAAAATGTTTGATTAACAAGCCACAATGTCATCCCTGTTGCCACTGAGCATAGGAAGGGACATCTGTATTTCTCATCACATACAAGCCCAGATATGGTATGTAAATGATCTTTGTAGACAGAAGATGCCAAACAAATGCTTTAAACATGCATCATACATTCAAAAAAAGAGTGCTGACCCAAAATAGATTCAGGTATACTCTGGGACTTCTTGTGTAGGTCATTGCTGACACTTCTGATCTCCCGGGTGGCTACTCTACTATCTCTTTATGGAGTTATCTTTTTCAGTCTCTCCTTGAACTGTGTGGGTATGCAGGCAGAATTCCCACCAAGCCTTGTTTCTCTATCTTTGTAAAGCCTTTGTCTTAGCTCTGTATCTTCTTATGCCCTGATTTACCCAACTGCTCCTCCCAGATCAGTCTTCCGCTGGGATTTCAATCCTGAGCATTACTATTTCTGGATTTTCCTCACTTGTATAATCAACAATCACCTCAAAATCAACAGTTTCATGAATATGCAAAAATATGAGCCAGACACCAGATATGACCTTTAAAAAATGATCTTTAAGTCCCTGTCTTTTATTGCTGATATCTGCAGCCACAACCACCCAGCGAGTGTCCAAAGCTTGGCCATTCTTTCTCTCAAATGTCTCTCCAGCCTGATTCAATAAGTCATCACCCATTGCTTAAATCCTGCCATCCTATCCTAATGGGAAGACTTTTCCAGCTCAGTGACCACTTACCTCTCAGGATAATTTACTTAAAACAGGAATATGACCATTGTTTATGCTTGTATCTATCTTTTTTTTCTTCCCTCTTTCCTTTTTTTTTTTTTGCCTCCCTCCTTCTTCCCCTCTTTCTTTTTGGCAATTACCAGTATAACAATATTAACCATGGTTTCATGCCATATCTTTAGAGTTCTTTAGAGTTATTTACCCTACATAATTTAAACTTTGTACACTTTGTCCTACATCTTCCTCATAAAACTAAAAAGCACCATGCTGCCTCTGAGGTCTTTTTGTCATGTGTATGTGGAATGCACGGGTGTGGTCACATATATGCAGGTGTATGTATTTGCTTATAGGTTCTATTCATGAGTTTTAGCCCCCAAATTACTCACCAATTCTAATTAGAAATAGAGATCAGAAGTTTAAGTTGGAAATTCACGACAAGAAACAAAATGTATGGTTATATATAATTTGCATTTGCTTGTGTGGCATTATCTTCTCCAGATATGGAAAGTGTTTAGTCTGAGTTTTTTGTTTGTTTGTTTTTATTTTGGTTTTTGTTTGTTTTGGGTTTTATTTTTTTGAGACAGAGTTTCTCTGTGTAGCCTTGGCTGTCCTGGACTTGCTTAGTAGACCATGCTGGCCTCTAACTCTCAGAGATTTGCCTGCCTCTGCCTTCCCAAATACTCAGATTACAGGAGCGCCTGGCTGGAAAGTGATTAGTTTTAATGAAGATCTCAAAGAAGTTTCAGTAAGTCACTGGCAGTGTTAGCAAACTGTTGGGAGAAAGAGGAAGCATTTCATTTCTATGCCGTGGAAATAGAAATAATTACCCACCTACTGGTGAGTAGCCAATTCCAAACGCAGGATCCCATATCTCATAGGGGAAGTGGGCGTCCTCCAAATTCCTCCTCCACCAATCATATTCCAGCCCACTCAGTCATTTGCTCTCCAGCCAGTGGGATTCACTTAGGGATTATGTTAAAAAGTGACGTTGTGCTGTTTTAGGTAAAAGGCAGATAAAATGGTAATGATTCAAAAATGCCTAAAACCAAAATTATTCAAATTATGACTCTTTAGAGGAAACTATAGCTAAAAAGGGCATAAAACACAGTCCTGGAAGATGTTGAATGCTTACTAATAGTGATGCCATTGATTTTTCTACATTTCCCAGAACATCAGAGAATTATCATCTGTTGGCAAATAACATTAATGTAAGAATCTATATTTTATCGTCGATCCTTTAGGTGATTATTTCTAAAAGAGTTTTTTAAAAACAATTATCATGTTGCTGATTAAATTAATACCAATTCAAACGAAACTATTTCCCTGGAAGAAATATGACAAATTCAAACTCCAACTCGAAGGGGGGGAAATCAGTAATTTGGAAACGATGCCTGATGAGACAGATGGTGCAACAACTTTGAGGTCCTCCAGTAACTTGAGTGTGTATGGGGATAACTAATGCTTAAATAAGAGACGCTAAACTCATAAAGGTCAAGAAGACCCCTGAAAAGCATGCTCTGGGGACTTCAGAGGCTCCACCTTCTGTGCTCTCTTTCCGTGTGCTGCAAAGCAGCCACAGGAACTGTGACATGCGAGCAGAAATACACCTTGGAGTCATTAGACAAAAGTGTTGAGTCTTCTATGTGATCTCTTGGGTATTATTTGCCATGTTCTTCTCTATGGGCATAGACGACCCCTACCATGCACCCAGGGGTTATTGGATAGCCTTTAACATGAGATGTTTTTTTATAGAAGGCTCTGGGGAAACGTCAATATGTTAATAGGATTATCTTCAGTTTTAAGAAAGGAAAGCTAGAAGTGACTTTGAAAAGAAAATGCAGTCCCTCAGTAGAAGAATGGATAAAGAACTGTGGTATATTTACACTATGGAATACTACTCAGCTATTAAAAACAAGGAATTTCTGAAATTTGTGGACAAATGGATTGAACTAGAAATTATCATAATGAGTGAGTTAACCCAGAAGCAAAAAGAGTCAAATGGTATATACTCACTTATATCGAGACACTAGTCCAAGGGGTACGCCCCCATGAAAAACTTTACCTAACAGGAAAGTGGGTCAGAGGGGAGGACATCCTATTGAGACTTTAGGTGTAAGAAGCCTGGGAGAATGAGGAAATAGAAGGATCCAGAGGGTCCTAGAAAACTACAGGAGGGTCTGGGCCCTGGGGTCCTCCTCGAACTATGGCACCAGCCAAGGAAAATATAGGCAGTAAACTTCGAACCCCTACTCAGTCTAGCCAATGGACAGGACATTCTCCACCGTTAAGTGGAGAAGGAGATCTGACTTTCGCACAAACTCTGGTGCCCCATATTGGACCACGTCCCTTGGATGGGGAGGCCTGGTAGCACTCAGAGGAAGGATAATAGGTCACCAAGAAGAGACTTGATACCCTATGAGCATATACAGGGGGAGGAGGTCCCCCTCAGTCACAGACATAGGGGAAGGGAGTAAGGGGAAGCGGGAGGGAGGAAGGAATGGGAGGATACAAGGGATGGGATAGCAATTGAGATGTAATATGAATAAATTAATAAAAATTTTTAAAAAAAGAAAAAAAGAAAAGAAAAGAAATTGCAGCCCAGTGACTCTTGGCACAGCAAGCCACGGGTCCTGCTTCCTGGTTTACCCATGTTGCTTTTCCCAGTGCAGTTAAATTCATTGCTCTGGTGGCTTCAGTTTGGACCCCAGTTTTGACCAAAGAGAAAAAAACCAAAAACCAAAAACAAACAAAAACTCCAACTAAGTGCACAGAGGAGAACACAGAAGAAACCATGCCTAGTGGCTCAATAAACAACAGGCTTCCAGCAGAGGGAGGCAGGATTTCCCAGACTGGCACTGGGAGGTGGGAGAGCTGGGCAAGCCAGATTGAGAGGCTTCATCCTTGCTGCCTGTAGAGAGAGTTTGTGCAACCCAATTCCACCCAGCCCTGCCCTGGAGAAGTATCAGTTCAGTCCTCTACTGCTTGTCAGAGAAGCAGGGTAGGTTTACCTAGCATGTTCATCACAATGATTCTAAACCAGGGTACTAAAACCGCAGGGAGATGAGAAATCTAAAGGTGTCAGGATGCTCAGCAGGACAGCACAGTCCTCTTCTGCACTTGGTTTGTCCCTTCTTAGTGCTGGTACCCACTGTGCTGCTCCATCTGGAACTGGTGGGCTTGAGGCCGCTGAGCTGTCTCTGCCTGTCATTGTCTCTGCCTGTCACTGTCTCCCCCGCCTGTAGTTTGGCTGCCCGGGATGTAGTCCTAGGGACTTCCGAAGAATGTCTCGTCTTCAAATGTGAGGAAAGAAATAGAGAATCAACTAAAAGGCAACAACTTAGATTCCTCTGCTGTTTTCAGCGATCTGATGGTAAATTCCTTTATAGACTGCCAAACATAGCACTAGTCCCCTTGTAATTAAGCCTTTGGGGCACCAAAAACAACAAAAACAAAAACCTGTAAGTGTTTTTTTTTGTTTTTGTTTTTTGTTTTTGTTTTGTTTTTTCCTGAAGTGCTACTGTACTATAAAATAAAGCTAATTTTTAGTCATGCTAACAAAAATCAACTTATCTGGGCCCCCAAGGCCTCACAGAGACTGAGCCACCAAGCAAAGAGCATGCATGGGCTGGACCTATGCCCCTACACATTGGTAGCAGATGTGCAGCTTGGTCATCATGTGCCTAACAATTGGAGTAGGGGCTGTCTCTGACTCTGTTGCCTGCCTTTGGATCCCTTTCCCCAACCTGGGCTGCCTGGCCTGGCCTCAGTAGGAGAGGATGCGCTTAGTGCTGCAACTTGATGTGCAAGGATAGGTTGGTACCTATGGTGGGGCCTCCCCTTCTCAGAAAAGGGAAGGGAGGAATAGGAGGGGGGGTGTGGAGGTGGGTCTGGGAGGAAGGGAGAGAGGGGGCTACAATCAGGCTCTAACGTGACTAAATAAACTAATTAATGAAAAAAACTGTAAATCTTTCGTGAAATTTTATAGCTTCAATGTGTATATAAATTTAAAGAATTACTTTTATTTTTATTATTTGTGTGTATACTGTGGTATGTGTATGTTTGTGTCTGTGTGTGTCTGTTCCTTTGTGCGCTTGTGTCTGTATCTGTGTCTCTATGTGTCTATATCTCTGTGTGTGTCTGTATCTATGTCTTTGTGTGTTTGTGCCCATTTCTATGTGAGTGCATGACTTCACTGGCCAGAAGGGGACATTGGATCTCTTGGAGCCAGAGTTACAGGAATTTGTGAGTCACCCAACATGGGTGCTAAGATAAGAACTTTGGCCCTCATAGCCAAGCCTCACAATATATTAACTGCGGAGAGTTTCTAGTTACCAAATTTTGAAGTTTTTAATTATGGATAGTCAGCTGGAAAACTTCTCATCAATTACAAATTCGTTTTGTTCAACTAAAGCCAAAAGTAATATTTTTCTGCTTATTGAGAAAGTTTGACAATATTTGAATACAGTGATCTCTTCTCATTTTATTAGAGATCCGTACTCCTGAAAACTGTTGAAGTTGGCCATGGGGCTCACAATTCATAGCCTGGCACAGAACATGTGGACATTATAAATGTCATTTTGATATTACAGAGAGTTGGCAAGACTTGAATGTGCTTTTATGGGTCTCCTTTGTTGCTGACAACTTCCATGGTACAAATTATTAGGAACATTGTGTTTGTATTTATTCTCCTTGTAAATGTGTCCTGTGAGCAGACACTGTGGGTTTATATAAGGTGTTAGGAGGGCAGAAATCCAACAGCAACCTAGTAAGGAAAAGGAGTTATCAGTGAATTGTGGGAAAACTGTAACATGGTTTTGTGACATTTTTTACCTCTGCCTGGGTTACTATGATCTGAAGTTAATTCTTTAATTTCAGGATGGGGACATAGGACTTGGTTTTCTCCATTTTTGCTTCTACAGCAAAGTGAATTTTTGTCACTGTAACACAACAAAAACAAAAACTGTTGAAGTTATTTTTGTAAGACAGTGTTTATTTCTCTTAGCTTATTTCTTAGCCTGGCTATCACACTAACAATCAAGCCTCTTTTGTATTTGTTTAAAAATAAGCTTCACAACAGCCATCTTGAGCAGTTCTTAGCCCTCTGTGCTACTTTATATTAGTCCAGCAAGCATCCCAGCCATGCTTGCACTTTGCAGCTCTCCCTGGCTCCAGCTCCTTCCCTCTGATCTTCCTTGGACCTCTCCCCTTGGCTGAATCCCTGCTTCCTCCCTAACTCCTCCTCCCCTGGCTGGCAGGACTTCCAGCCCTATTCTCTCCCCCCTGCTCATCGATTGGCGGTAAGCTATTTTATTGGCATAACAGGGAGACAACTGGGGAGCAGAGTTTACACAACATTTAGATAGGTAATTAGAATTTAAACTATACGGTAACCTTATGCCTACAAAGCAGTCTTTTTCATTTAATTATATAATGAACGCAGTTTTTATTGGAAAGATATCTTTTAGTGTATCTTATGAGAGAGTACAAGTGTTCAACGTGAATGATGAGAGCTCATATGTATCTTAAAATATTACATTAAATATTATCTTAAATATTAAAAAGCCCTAAAGCGTAAGCCCAAGGTTGATTGTTGTGGCCATTTAACATTACAATTGATCACTTTTCTGCCATTGCTACAGTGGAGCACATGGGTTATTTAATGAAAATGTGACAGCACAAATTTTCACACTGATACACTGAAGCTTTCCAGTGGTGTCATTTACAAAGAGTAGTAAGTGTACAGGGAAACATACATACTCATGTCTAGAAATAAACTTGTTTGCTACTTCTCGTTAGCTCTGGGTAACTGCGTGCTACATTCTGCTTTATCTGTGTCTATACTGAATCTGTAGACTGCTTTTGGTAAGATGCCTTTTTTACCATATTAATCCCACTGAACCATGAGCATATTTATCTTCTGATATTTTCTTCAATATCTTAAAGTTTTTATTGTACAAGTTTTTCACTTGCTTAGGCAGAGTTACCCCAAGACATTTTATATTATTTGAGGCTTATTGTGAACGGTGTTGTTCCCCTGATTTCTTTCTCGCTCGATTTGTTTTGTCATTTGTATATAGGAGAGCTACTGATTCTTTTCTAGTTAATTTTGTGTTCAGCTACTTAAGTTGTTGTGACTCAAAGACAAAGTCCTCATTCAGTGTTGGACCATTGGATTCATCTTTTGCTTTGGGAACTTACATAAGGAATAGGAAACGGTTACTAGGTCAAGAAGCCAAGACAGAAACCAATCAAAGCAAGGAGGAAAGAAAGACTCTCAACCCAAAGCAGCTGTCTGTGGAGTGCCAGACATGAGCACCTTTGTCCCCCAATTCCTCTCTGCACAGCCTGTGACAAGGTGCTGAGCAATATCATAAGAAAGGTTTGGCAGTTGCTGGCTCTGTACAGAGGCCCATGCATGGAAGGGAGGCAGCTGCCCTCTTAACAGTCATGGACACTAAGTTGACTGTGAAAACAGGGCTTGTCATGGACAAACTTGAAGACCTTTGAGCAGTAATATCCTAAAGTTACTGGTAATTTCAGAAAAAAAAAAACAATTAAAAGAGAAGGATGCTTAAGTCTTAACACAGGCTGACTGACGTCATCCATCATGGCGCCGTGCGTCATTTCCCTGGTGTTCTTTCTGGCTGCTGAAGGCGCTCAATCTGGGTTGTCAAGTGCATGGCTTTCCCACATGTTTACTTAAACTTTGGAGGAAAAAATTTCTCAGAAGCACATGGTTCACCTGTCTTCCTGTTCATCTCAGCCCTACCTCACAGTTGTTATACAAGCATGTGGCAATCATTTGAACTATTTCTAAATAGGCTTCGAAAATATTAGCATGCAATTAATTATAAGTAAGACTACTACATCTCTAACAAATTGTGCCAACTTGTCTTTCAGAAATTGATGAGAAGAGGGTGAGCAACACACAAGAAGAAGTAAGTTTTCCTGTATTTTGAATAAATGTGTTATAACACAATTAACTGTGATGATATCACAGTGGGTTTCCCCCCTCCTTATTCTGAGGACCACACCCAAGGTCTCACACACAGGCAAGTTCCCCACTGGGCTACATGACCAGCCCAGCCTATTCTCTGGAACAAAATTTGTTGGTACTCGTCTACACTAACTGTGTGAGTGATAATGACATAGATAACATAGATGACATAAATAAATAACACTGTGCTATAGAAAGTCTTAGGTTGCTCTTCCTGAATTTGCAGTAAACTGTTATGATGAAAATGTCTGCCTCTCAGTTACCTTGCTTCTTGCTAAGACTCTAAGCCCTTCAAAAAAATTCAAAATTAAACATTGATTTTAGTGGTAAGATACACAACTGATAGATTTAATTTCCTGAGTGTTTATATAGAGACATGCTAAGCAGGCATAGGCAACACTGAAATTCAAGAGTAAGGAGACAGAGGCAGTGCCGACCACATCTTAAAAGGTCTTTAGCTGTTTAGAGCCAAAGTCAGCCTGATAGCCCAAGCCTGGGGAGAATGAGTTCCTTTAGAGCTTCTGTCACCACAACTAATGGGCTCCCTAAATAACAAGTTCAAATGCAAACTCAGTATGAACATTGTACATCTCTTGCCTTTCTCATATCTAGATGAAGAATTCAGACAGGAAGTAAGAGGCAGGGGAGAGTTGAGGATCTGGTAGAGTATATAAAATATGAAGAAGTTATATAGGCCCAGTAATGGAACAAAGAGAGAACAGAGGGATTGTGGGAGCAAGCAGTTTCTACGATCATAGTAAGCATGCAACACCAAAAGAAGAAATTTTAGAAAGTGCAAAACACCAAATACCATCTGCACAGCTTTGAACAACTTACTGAGAAACCAAGTGCAAAGAGGCCTCGAAAACTAAGCACTTACTTACATAAAGTCGGTTTCATGATGATTCACCGTTATCCTACTGAGACAACACAACATTTCTGTAGAATTAACTTTCTACTTACCTTAGAATGTGTATATGGAAAAGGACACAAGGAATCGCAGAGGTCGTGGCTACTAATCAAGACCTGCCTGATATGACTGAAGCGAGAATGGTGCCTCAGAGTCATCAGGCACCCACACAGTTGACCTTAGTGCAGACAGGTACCAAAGAACTCTGCTCCAATATTGTGCTTCCCTGGATGAGTAGCTCAGTGCAGAGTGTGCCTGTGTGTGAGAACCTGGGTCTGATCCTCAGTAAAAGGGGAAAAACAGTCTATGGTGCAAGGTGTTCATTTGCTAAGCTTTTGACAAGTGTTTGTTTCAATTTTCTTACCTTTGGTAGTTTTTGGTAGATTTATTTTGCATCAGTAAATAATAACATCTGGGTGATGATTTTTGAGGACAATTTAGTTTGCACAAATGTGCCTCAATTCAAGTTAAAATTTTACAAAATAATTTCTACTTTCTTTCAAACTCTGCACCTCACATTCTTTCTTATATGTATGGAAACATAAAACTACCCCTTGTAACTATTTACACTTAAGTTTTTCTCAGCAAAACTAGAACTCATTGATTAAGACCCTTTCATTCATAACATTAAAATATAAATTAATATGCATTTTTGACACAAAGTCTCATGTAGCCCAGGCTGACCTCAGTGTCTCAGGTCTGTCAGCAATGTGCTTTTTTGTGCGCATCTAATGCTTTCACTTTCTTTGTCCACAGTCGCAGACCGCATCCCCTAAGCAAAGGAAGCAGAGTGTGTACACGCCGCCTGCTATGAAAGGTAAAGCTAGGTACCATCACGGGCTGTCATGAGCGATGGGTGTTAGCGCTGGCAAGCTGTTTGTCCCTACAGCTCTTCTTTAGATCATGTGCCGGTCTCAGCTCTGCCTCTAGCAACGGGGTGGAGATCCAGAAGAGATTCACCTTTCTGAAGCTTTGTTTCATCCTGGGTGAAACAGGCAGTTGAAGAATTGATAACTCTGGTGCCCTGTATTTGACCACTTCCGCTTGGTGGGGAGGCCTAGTGGCACTCAGAGAAAGGATAAGCAGGCTACCAATATGAGATTTGATAGCCTATGATCATATAGTGGGGGAGGAAGTCCCCCTTGGTCACAGACCTAGGGGAGGGGAATAGGGTGAAAGCAGGAGGGAGGGAGGAACAGGTGGATACCAGTGAGGGGAAAGCAATTGAGATGTAATCTGAATAAATTAATTAAATAAAAAATTAAAAAATAATAACAATAAAGAATTTATAACTGCAGAGTCTCAGAATCTTAGAATGGGGAAAAAAAATCAATTTTCAAAATAATGGCAAAGATTTTTTTCTTTTACCCTTTTAAAAAATATATAGTTCCTTGGAAAGAATTTTTCCATAATCTCTTAATTGCTCTTGTTGATTGACACATGATAATCAGGAGTTTTTCCCTTAACTTAAGCAAAGGAGAAGCCCCTGGACTAGGTGGAAGTGTAACGCCAAGGGTTGCCTCATGCCTTCGTGTCAGGAGCAGCTGTACTGAGCCCAATCGCACACCAACTCGTTGTACTCCAATCAGCTACCCAAATCACATCCAAGAACGCTGGTTCAGAGGCTGGCATTTTCCCAGGACTTCTCAAAATGGCAACTGCCAAGTAACATTTAAGTGTATCAGTATTTTTGACAAATACTAGTTCCAGGAAAGGATTCTTTTCTTTTTCACACAAACGTGTTCCTGACACAAGGCTGCGACTGTTTTGGCCAGTGTCTCGCATCCCAGCTTGTCTCCCTGGCTGGAGGCTCAGGGTTTACCACATTGCTCTCCAGCTCTGATTCAGTGAGGGGGAAGCCAGCAGGGAGGTTAGAGTTCTAAACCAGGGTGAGGGCTCCCACTTTTTACTCTCTTTTCAGGGAGGTGGGATATAAGATGAGCTACTTTATGTAATCTTCCATGCTAAGCAGTTATAAAAGGCTGTTGTTTGTTTACACAAGGATGAGGAAATAATGCATTCATCTGCATTGTGATTTATCCCAAGGTAATTATTGAAGTTCCTAGGCATCACTGTCTAAAGATCAGTGTAGTGTTTTAAAGCTATTTCTTCATTGTGTGTGTGTGATTCATATTTTTCAAGACACATCAGTTTTGGCACGAGTGGGCAACAATGAAAGATATATGTGCAGTGGCCCCATTATCTCCTCTGTTCTATTTTGGGTTAGCTTAAGCTAAGTAAAGTAGTAATGTCCTCACGTCCTCAGAGAGTAGCTCTATTATTTCGAAAGGAAAATCTTAAACTCAGAGGCCTAAGAGGCCATGGTGTTGATTATTTTTAGCTCTCAAATATCTTAAGAATGTGGGATTCTAGCATTTAGGGAAGCTGGTTCTATTGAAGTATTTTTTAGTATAGCTTTGTACTGTGGAGGCCAGATATTGTTCTTCAACAACAACCATCTACAGTAATGAGTCAAAGGCTAGAGGAAGGGCAGCCATGCTTTCAAGAAGGCATCAGGCATTGATACAAGCCACTTAGTGAATATCTGTATGAGTGCACAGCTTACCATGAAAGATAAAGGCAAAGTGAAACCATCTCCTCCATCCTTAGAGCTAAGACTGTATGTCTGAAGATCAGTTTATTCAATCGTAACCTCAGGTCCCTTGTGAGCCCAGTGAAGAGGTTTAATCATAAGAAAGATGGCTGAACAGAGGGGGTGCTGTTGAGATGCTAAGCACATTAATACAGTTACCCCCAAATGGAAAGTTCTTCAGACTGCAGTGGAATGTTGCAGTAAGTAAGAGGAAAATGGTTTGATGGGAGTGCAAAGCACCAACAGAGGTAATTAACAGTGGTGAAAAACTGTGCTCTGTGGAAAAGTCTAGATGGGTTCATGAGGGAGCCAGTGGTGACTGGCTAGAAAAACAAGCCACAGAAGGCAGAGCCTGTCTTCTTTTCTTGTTTGAAGAGTTGCTGGGTACAGAGGCCAGGGAGGAAGGGATGCTGAAGCTCCCTCCATTGCTGGTCTCCACTAACCTACAGGGCCATTTACATTTTTTTCTTTTGAGATTACTATTACGGACATGTCTACTTGACCTTTTGGGATGAGGGGAAGATTTCCTAGGACGCAGAGCCTAGTGTGCTGTTTTAGCAGACACATTGTCTTGGTAGAGGTGTTGATGACTCCTAAGATCTCAAGTTTGCAACTAACTACTGAATTTCTGCCCTTGAATATTATCAGAATCTCAAATTTAATATGTCTGGAGCCAAAGCTATAAAGCTCTTTTCTGGTTTTCTCCATCTTGGTAAATTGTCTCTAGCTGTTCATATAACAAACAAACAAACAAACAAACATCTTGCATAATCTTAATTGGTCTAGATGGGAGGGCCAGGAAGCAGAGTTGGAGGCCAGGGTGGAGGATTGCGGTAGGGTGGGTGGAGGGATGGGGGATTGGGGATGGGTACACTCAATACTCTATTGCACTGTTCAACACACTGACACTCTTTCTGGAAACTCACTATTAGGAAGATTTTCCACTAAGGCTCCTTCAAGTTTGTAGATTAGAATTTTGTTATTATAGCTGTTCTGAGTCTTGTTACTACTTACAGCAAAATTTTCAATAATAGATACCTAAATATTTCAAGACATCTTTCAGGTCCTTGTCCCATCCTGATATCAAGCAGGCCTGCCATTTAGTTTCCTTTCACTCATTCTTGATTTCCTAGTAATCTCCATTTTATCTATATCATTCTAGAAATACATCTTTCAAAACCATCCTAATACTTGGAGTGAAGACTGACCAGAAGACAAAGAGGCAGCTATGCCTGAAATTTCCTTCATGCTCCCAAAATTAATCTCCTAGCACAACCTGTATCTAATTAGTACACTGTTGACAAATAGTAAGCTAACTATGAATCTAAAATTCCTGAACCTCAGTCATGTACTGATTTCCATATTCACCAATCCTTTCTAATAGTAAATTTTAAGCCTGTTTTACCCCAGCAAAATGGAAACCAACACTGTCTCTCAATGGGATTTTCTATCGTTTGGTCCTGGTTGTTATATTGACATATCATCCTTTGTATACAGATTCTATCACGATTCTGGTTTCAGTGATCTCAATGGTGTGCCATCCTCAGAGGAAATAAATTTATCATTCACATTCTTAATCCAAGCCCATTACAAATCAGACAGAATAAACTACAGGTGGAAAGTGATCACCCTGGAATACATGTCTCTCTCTCTGGTTGACAGTCAATTTGACTACCACAGTTTAACAATTACCTACCAGTCATAATAGGATTCTCTTCCTTCAAATCAGAAGTCCTTAGCAGCACTCTTCTTTGACATTGACAAGTTGTTGTGTTTTAGATATCCTGTGCTCACCATACTTTTTATAAATATGGATCAACCATAAATTTTAAATATATATTATGCTTAAAAATGACAGAAGTTGATATCGTCTTCAAAAACATTTACCCCCACCCCTCACACTGTAATCTAGTGCTTTATGACCTGATAAGTAGAAAACTCTAAAGATTACCATCCAAAGGACAGCTGATAACTGGAGGGCCCTGTGTGCTTAACTGGTGTTTATTTACATGGTGGTCAGACTGCAATTTACAGAACAGCCAATTCAATTATTGTTGTATTGCTCAAATCTTGCTTTCAGAAAAGCAAAGAGAATTTTAATCCTGGCATAAGATATGGCTGACTCATTTCTATGTGTGTGTGTGTGTGTGTGTGTGTGTGTGTTCTACTGGAATTCAAATGTGTTCTACTACAAAGTAAGTGCTATCGATTTCAACAGAAACCTGAACATTAAACAAAGGAGCAGATAGAAAATCCACTTACTGTGACAGAGCCCATTAGGATTATATTTCTATTCTTGATGAGCAGCAAGTCATATGTTTCACTTACCCCAGAAGAGCACCTTCCTCTCATTCTCCCTAATTTCTTGTAAAAGAAAAATTGTGTTGCTCCGGGGGTCCTGTGGTTCTTCTCAGCCAGTGTATTGGGTAGACCTTCAAATGCAATGGCATTCTAACCCCAAGTTTTATTTTTAATTTCTCAAAAAATGCAACCATAAATTTTTAAATCTTAATTTATCCTCCTCTCACAAATAGGGAAAATAAATAAAAACAAGGAACAACCCAGTGTAGGAATCAAATGACCTAGTAGGAGGCTAAAAAAGTTTAAGGAATGGGGCCAACACCTGTGCCAAGAGTTATGGAATATTACTAAAAGATAATCTATCTTTTCTTCAGGTGAAGTTGCTTGTCATACTGATTTTGGGGGACGCTACGTGAAAGCGTATGAGTTTTAAGTGACATCCATGAGGGCTTGTAGCTTAGTGTCGGTGCTTGTGAGCTATGCAACGTTGAGAAAACCGGGGTCAGTCTCTTTGTTTTCTCTCTTTGATGAAGTAGACACGATCTTGCCTGAATTAATAGGGAAACTGAAGTGAAATGAGAGTTAATACTACCTAAAACAGGTGTATCATATGAGGGTCCATTTTTAGTAGTTATTTAGACGCCCGATGGAGAATGAGGTGCAACCGCTTCCATTGAGTTCTTCAGAGTTGAGTAATGAGGACATGGGGAAAGCACAGCTATGGTTGGAAGTCCAGAAAAAGGATGAAAGACCCTGCTGCAGATCTGGCCTTGCCCAGAGGGACTGATGTCAGCCCTAAGACTGCTAGGTCCTACACAGTACGATCTCACCACCTCTTGCAAACACCACTAAGATTTTATTAAGCTCATCTGTGGTCAAATTTAGAACATTTTCATTGACATTCTGGTTCCCTTTCAGTGAAATCTAGCTGTAGCTTCTTCACACAGCTGCTCCTGAAAGACGCCATGCCCCACTCCCCCAAGTGAACAAATAGGGCAATCAGGCGTACTAATATTTAAGTTTCCAGAATGCACACGAGTGATGTGTTGGTTATGGTGAACATGGAGTGCAGACACAAAGTGTACAGTAAATGTGTCTTGTTAGGGGGCTTGAGTATGCTGTATATACACAACTCTAAGAGGCAATGATTATAGTGTGTGTGTGTATGTGTGTGTGTGTGTGTGTGTGTGTGTGTGTGTGTGTTGGATCAGTTTATTTACTATTCAGGGTGGAGTTCACTTGTTCAACTCAAGATTTCTAGGTAGCAAGGCACATTCTAAATATATACAAATCTTGCTCCTATTTAAAAAATAGGTTTCTATTTCTAGACCCATTTCCTTCGCTGCTCTTTAATTACTTCCTCTGAGTCTTAAGTTTATCTTCCCTCATATCTTTGAAAATGGAGGGTGGAGTCACACTGGGGAACTAAGAATGTGCCCTTCTCGAAATGTAAGTAGATGCCCCTCCCCCCTCTTTCTTTCTAAGATCCACATTGAGAGAGAAGGGGGGGCGGGGCAAAGAAAAGGAACCACAAACATGGCATTCTTGTTGTGTGGCATTGCCTTCGAATGCCAGCTGAAAAAGGACAAAGAATCAGGGGAGGAAGAGGTAAAAGCTGAGCGGCGGAGGTTAGAGGTGAGCGGCGGAGCTGTGCAGAGGGATGGGGTCACACCACGCAGCACATCCACTTAAGAGGTTTAGTAACCAGCGACACACGTGGAGAGAGAGAGGGAGAGGGAGAGGGAGAGGGAGAGGGAGAGGGAGAGGGAGAGGGAGAGAGACAGACAAGTAGAGAGAGGTAAAGAACTAGTGAGAGAGAGTGCGCCACAGGGAGGGTGAGGGAGGGTGAGGTCTTTTATATGGCCCAGGGATGTGGCAGGTAAGCAGTGACGTCACAGGTAGGGAGACTGAAGCCGAATCCTAACAAGAAGTAAAACTCAAGACAGCAACATGGGATCAGGAATTTAATCAACTTCATGATGCCACATGAACATTTGAAAGTGAGCACACCATTTATCAATATACCCCTACTTATCTGTCTCTATGAATTTAACTATTTTTAAATTTTATGTATTTACCTATTTTTTCCTTTTTTATTAATTTATTTGGATTACATCTCCATTGTTATCCCCTCACTTGTATCCTCCCGTTCCTCCCTCCCTCCCTCTTTCACCTTATTCCCCTCCCCTAGGTCTGTGACAGAAGGGGATCTCCTCCCCCATGATATGGTCACAGCCTATCAAGTCTCATCCTGGTAGCCTGCTTATCCTTTCTCTGAGTGCCACCATGTAGTATTTACCTATTTTTAAGTTAGTCTTCTTATATTTGCATTCCTTTCAAATAAATACCATTCTATTTTTAAACTGACTCGCTGTCTTAGAGGTAGGAGAAGAGACAAGTTTCTGCATTTGGCTTGGGTAGCCAAATCAAGACCAATGTGCTCAGATCTTTCTCAAACACACAAATGATTGTGTTTAATTGGATAACTCCTAGCACCACATTGCTTTGAGCTCCACATTCAAATTATGTGGATAAGAAGCTGAGAGAGCTAAGTCGCAACCTGCAGAAGGCTGCAAGCAGAAGCAAGCCACAATTAAACTGACTATACAGTGTGGCAAGTCCTTCAGTAGAGACTTTAACTTACCAGGGGACGTGGAGAGACCCATGAGTGACCCAGTGGGCAGGAAGTAAGCCCACTCTTAAGTCTCAGAGTCTCAGTCGTATTTACATATGTATGGAAAGTAAAACGGAAGTGGTCATGGAAAATTGGAACCTATCTTTGTCTGTCTGAAAGCATGCAAACGTGAAAACATGCAAAGCATTTAAGGCTACACTGTCTCAGAGACAGTTAAATCCTCATGACTTGTCACTGGAGTATTCAGACAAAGTCCTGGGTCTGGTGTCCCAAATCATTGGTCTTGGCCACGCATGTAGATATATCAGTAAAACAGAAGGGCAGTAGCTAAGGACAGAAGAGAAATTTAATAAATGTAGCATATTCTCAAGAAAAGATAAAGGAAGTCAGTAACCCTAATTCAGAGCCCGAGGTACTACAAGCAACAGGACTGTTGAGATTTACAGATGGGGCCCCCGAAGGAGAGGATGGATTTCACAAAGCTGACAGACAGAGCAGGCCCGTGGTCTGATTGGCTGTTGTCACACTTGCGGTTCTGAACCCTGCTCTGGGAAAAGCTCGAGCTGCCATCACTTTACTGAGCAGGCTGCTTCCCACGAGGCACTGCTGTGGCGTGGGATTTCATCACGGTGTCCTATCCTGCGAAGCTCTCCGACGTTAGAGTAGCTCGGGCCCTTTTCAGTGAGGCTATCTATTGATCCTGCCATTCCTGGAATCCAGGCAGCTGCAAAAGACGGTGAGGCTAGAGCGCAAAAGTTAAAGAGATGAAGAAGGGGACAAAAATGAAGTTAATTCAGCCAGCTGGTAATCGTCTTTGTGACCACCCCAGCTGCTTTCGTCACCAGGGAAAGTCTAAGCAGCTTCCACTAACAGGCTTAGGTAGACACACCTATTAGTAAACTGGGAAATCATTATGCATTCAAATCCTTTTAGAAAGCTCAGGTTCAAATCTGCCTTTCTTACTAACATTCTTTTCAATCAGAGCAATTTCCAGCTTCAGTCACACACTGAAAACATGAAATATGTATTTTGGAACAGTTTTTGAGTCACAGGAAAGCTATGCAGTTAGTCCATCTGTCTCCACTTACTGTATACCTGTTATCTCTGTTTCATGTATAACAGTTTTATTACGCCCTGTAAACCAATATAGATGCTGTCTTTGTACTTGTCTTGGGTTGTTTAACATCTTGGTTGTCTTCCTGGCAGTTGTTCAGCAGCTGGGTGGCATACAGACCACACTGTGCACAGTTATTATCTGTCTAGGTTTTTCTTGACTGTGACTTGATGGTTTCTCAGACTTTCATTGGCTTGATGACCTTGAAACTTCTGAAAATATTGGTTGACTATTTTTCCAGGGCAACACTGTGTTTGGATTTGTCTGATGATCTTCTCAGGGTGACGCTAGGGTAATGGGTTTTGGGAAGAAACGTCACAGAGAGATAGAGACGTTGTCATGACCCGATTGTCACAGAGGCAGAATCAGCAAAGCTCATCACCTGGCTAAGGCGGGCCTAAGGCGGGGCTTCTTGGGATTCACCATATCCCATTTGCAGACTCATCTTGATGGCCCAGGTGAACAGCCAAAGATCCTGCAACCTTATAACTTAATGGGATTTTAAGTTCTATTTAAATTTCATGTGTGTGGGTGCTTGGCTTGCTGGTCCGTCTGCGTCACATGCATGCAGTGCCCACAGAAGGCAGCAGAGGAGACTGAATCCCTCGAACTGGAGTTAGAGGTGTTAGTGTCCTGACCTGCAGGTTCTGGGGATGGAACCTTGGTCCTGTTTGCCATCTCTCTAGCCCTCTTAATGGGATTAAAAAAAAAAAAAAAAAAAAGGAGGGGGTCTTTTCATTCTAGTTTCTGCAAGCTATTCAGCTTCTTTTACAAGATAATCTTTGTAGCTTAAAATACAAATTTAGTTTTAAAATGCAAACATGATATAGATCCTCTGGTGATAATAGCATTCTCCTCAAACTAAGTTTGCCTTCAGCCTTTTCTCTCAGTGCACGTTCCTTCCCCTCTCCCCTCAGACCGCTGGTCACACAAACCCTGGTCTTGTTTCATATTCCTCCAGGTATTTCAGAGTAGGGCCCTTGGGTAGATCTTGGCTCCCTCTTACCTGCTAGCCTCTCCAACTGGCACTACTCTTTTTATTTTTTTCACCTTTCCTTTTCTTCCTCCCACCCCCCACTGCAGCAAAGCTGAGCGTCACTTAACTCTGAAAATATACCTATTGTTCTCCATGCATTGTCCTCCAGCTTCGTTTCTTTAGAAGGTTTTTCTCCTTGACCTCATTATAAACGCTGTCCCTTATAGCTCTTTAAGAGATGCTCATGGATTCTGCACATGCCTCGGCGTAGTGCCTGCAAGTGCCTTCGTGTGGTGCCTGCACGTGCTTCCGCATGGTGTCTGCACATGCCTCCGTGTGAGGTCTCTGCACGTGCCACCATGTGCTGCCTGCACATGCTTCTGTGTGGTGACTGCACGTGCCTCCGCGTGGGGTCTCTGCGCATGCCTTCGTGTGGTGCCTGCAGTTCCCATGAGCTCGACCCCGAGTCTCCTCAGGACAGGAACAATGTTAGGTATATTCTTTTTCATTTTCCATTTGGACCGCAACAGCTCATGAGAAATGCTGAATCAAGCTGGGCGTGGTGGCACACGCCTTTAATCCCAGCACTCAGGGAGGCAGAGGCAGGCGGATCGCAGTGAGTTTGAGGGCAGCCTGGTCTCCAAGGTGAGTCCAGGATAGCCAAAGCAACACAGAGAAACCCTGTCTAGGGGGAAAAAAATCAAAAGAAAACAAAATGCTGAATCAGTGGTTAACTAATCCTTCTGACTTAAAAAATATAACGGCTTAATTTTGTCCACATTAGAAAAAAAAGCAACTATCCATTTCTTGTGTGTGTTTTATTCATTGACTCAATTACTCCCTCATGCTACAAACATTTATAAAATGCCTACTATCTGCCAGGTCACAGATTGGACTCAGGAGATAGGATGAGCTAAACGTCATCTCCGTCAATAGGAAAAAAATGTCTGATAAAAAACAGTAAGCCTGTGGACGCTAATCACTGGACGCCTGAGGTATACTTGGATAGCCGCAATTGGTGACAGAGAGGGAAGTATGTAGCTCCGCCCAAAACGTCCAGGGGCGGCTTCGAGGCAGAAACAGACTTCTGTTGTCAGAGGTGGGGCAAGCAACCTCTGGAAAGAGGGGTGGAGGGTGGAGATTCCAGGCAGATGGTTTGTCAGAACTGGACAGACAGAATGTGAGAGGCCACCCGCGTTCCAGTCACAGTGAGCTGCTGAGGGTCCCCTGAAGCCTGTCCTGAGGGCCTGCACTGTACTCTGAGGCAACTGCATGTTCTATTAAAAACTGCTTCCTTAGGATAAAAGCTAATGAGTTAGACTTGTGTTTGGTTGTGCTTTGCTCACATTCCTCCCTGTGACCCCTTACAATCCTTTGTGTGTGCTCCTTCCTAAACCCATTCCCTCTGCTCTCATGTCAATAGATGAGGCACAGGTAGATGCCACGTATAAGAAAAACACGTAACATTTGTCATACTTCCTTCCATGTTCTTGTCTTCTTCCTTCCTCCTCCTTTCTTTCGGCACGCGCGCGCGCATGTGAATGCTCAACATTGAATGTCTTTATTCTGTCTCTACCTTTCTTTTGGTTTGTTTTAGTTTTTGCAACAAGGCCTCTCACTAAAGCTAAAGCTCACCAAGTTGGCTAGATTGGCTGGCTAATGAGCGTCAGGAATCCACCTGCCATGTCTTCTGTAGTGCTGGAATTGCAGGAGCACACGCTGTCCCTGGGCATTTTACACAGGCACTGAATTTAGGGTGTCCTGCTTGCACAGCTTTACAGGCTGAGCATCTCCCTGGCTCTTAATTTCACTTTTAAGCTTGCTGTGTCATCTAGTCTCTGAGTGATTTGAAAATACATATAAGATATTGGTTTTTCCGTGAGACAACCCTCAATTGTTGTATTGACCTCAGTTTACCTGCCTGTTTCCAATACAGTTCTCGGGGCGGGGGGGGGGGGGGGGCCTTGGGGAGGGGCAGGCTGGCTGACTGCTAGAGACAACCTGGCTTTTGTTTCCTAAATAATAGCTGTGACTTGGGAGGAGTTAACGTACTCATCCTGTTACGTCCCAAATAAATTAGTGGAAATCCAAGTCAGAATCTGTGATGATGTAAAGCTGCCATAATGAATTAAGGGATTGGTTCTTAGTGGGGCAGATTGAGGATGGGATTACATTCCTTGCAAACACCGCTGCTCTAAAAACCTGTCTGAACATGTTCCCCCTCAAATCGTTAATATTCTCGTCTGTTCATCAAAATCGAGTCTCGTCTAGAAGATAATTTTAGGAGCAGTTTCATTAACTTCTTTCTCAGCACATCCTCGTGGCAGAAGCCCACACTCCAGATGTGTCAAAACTGAGCGAGCCATTTGTTTGGAAGGGAACAACAGTATGACAATAAGGGAATCAGTATTGCTGTCAATCAAGACAAAAACATCTCTTACGCTTCAATTCTGCACAGTTCTGGGTGCGGTGGATGAGGAGCAGCAAACACAATAGGTGTTTGAGCCCAGTTTACAATTGGGATTCTTTCACCAAGAGATGAAATACCAAGCAGAAGAACGATGTGCAAAGGTTACAGTCTCAAGAAAATAATAATAGGTCCAGGACACAAAATAATGTACAATAAGCGTCACACATGCAATCTGTATTCTACATTGAGTCCTTTCTTCTCTAATTAGCAGTGGGGACTGCACGGTACCTGCTTTGCCCTGGGCAATCCTCTCCACACTCTGCTTAGCACAAAAATGCAGCTTAACTGATTTCAGTGGCTTCCAACAGTATTCCGTCAGGATACCAGCCCAAAGATAATAAAGGTTTAAATGTTGCAGGAGTGGGACGTACAGAGGTCTTCGAGGGTGTAGAGTGGTTATTGTCTTTTTCTTTCTGGTAAAGCTGTTTCTCAGCCCTCAGATTTAATTACTGAAAGATTATTGGTCCTCCTGGTCCTTGGCAGTTTAGGGCTAAAAGAGCAGGAAGTGAGCAGGACAGCTGCGAGAGCTGGTGTCTGATGAGGAAACACTCCAAAACATGACGTCATTGAGTAGAACAATTTTGAGCTCAAACCCTGGCCGAGACTTACTAAGAGTATTCACTACATTCGCTATATTTTTATTTTATTTTATTTTATTTTATTTTATTTTATTTTATTTTATT
>OU015750.1:52888205-52908831 GCA_907169655.1 Acomys percivali
GAGAGAGAGAGAGAGAGAGAGAGAGAGAGAGAGAGAGAGAGAGAGAGCGCAATGTAGTTCAATATGCTCTCTTAAAACAAGGCTGGGGGAAGTTAATTGGTAAAGAATGTTTTCCCAACCTTAAACAAGTAATAAGTTGGATGACATTTTTCTATTTATAGCAGATGGAGACCAGATGAGATTTTTTGTTGTTGTTGTGAGTCTCTGAGCTGAACATTTCAAGCTTCTGATGACCAGATAAGACCAGTTTCTTTAAATACTGTGCTTAATATTTATGCTGACTCTTATTTGAAAAGTTAGTTAGGACATCTAAATAGAGCATTCCAGATACAATCTTCCAGTGATGACACTGTACTCTTCTTAATTTCCCTGAGAATAAAGCTAGACAACACACCAGTTTTTAAAAGTCAAGCATTTTCAGACGATAAGCTGATGTTGCCCCAAACATCTTACGCTTCCATCCAACATCTTGAAATCAAAACTCTCCATCCATTCACACACAGTCCTCCTCATCAGAGGAGGAAGCAAAGAATTGTTTAAAATATAAAGCCTTCCACGTTTCAATGTAAAAATAGACACCCTGCTTCCCAGGGCAAGGGAAGTTCTCCAAAGTTCAATCTTCTTTTCCCAGAAATGGTGAGAGCAGCTAACCACCACCAGGCTTAAATGGGTTGAGTGTGCGTATAGTTCCCAGCATGTTCAGTTTATAGCTTCTGTACTGGTAAAGGTCACTTTCCCAAACTCACAGACGTGATCATACGCACAGGGAGAATTCTCTCATCCAAGAGCTGTACAGACAAATCAGGAAAAGAGTGTAGGGTGACTTGTGACATGCAGAGCACTGACTATCAGGAAAGTGTACCTTCGAAGACAAGAGCAGTTGTGCCTCTGAGAAAGAACGGGTGCTGAATGATCACCAGCACTAAGACACGGCGAAGAACAAGGGGCTTTGGTGATGGTATGGGGTGGGATGGAGTGGAGCCACACTGTAATAGATGGGTAGGTTGGCAGATATGGGAGGAGGGAGAGTGATGGCAGCTCTTTTTAAGGGAAAAACTTGGTGGCAAGAAAAATACATGGCCTTCCAGGAAGCTTTCTGAGCCTTTGTTTGCCTTCTTGACTTATTGTTAGAAGATACTTGAGAATATTTCATAAACAGAGGAAAAATAGAACAGAACAGAACATAATAGAACTGAGTTCTAGACAGAAGACAAAGACAGATTCCTGTGATGAGAGTTGGGGAGGTGTTTGGACATTCTCCAGTGCGTGTCATGGTCCAGTTGCCCCTAACTCAACTCCACTTCCCTCTTCCTGGCTTGATATCACTGATGACATAGTTGCATAGTTCACGTCCGTGTTACACTGTTTTCTTTCTTTTCCTCTACCTTTCCCGTCTCATTCTTCTTGGCATCTTCTCATTTTCCAGCATTGCTACCTACTCCCTAGATGGAAGTGTCCACCAAGACTTTGGCAAGTACAGAAGGAAGGGACTGTCTTTTATTCATTCATAAATTTCAATCCCCTAGCATGTACTGGCATACTACAAATATTTGTTGAATTGGAAGGAACTGTTTAACTTATGCTTGGATGCCTTTTCACATATGGTCGCGGGCCTCATACTTTCTAGACAAGCACTGAACCACCAGGCTGCGTTCCCAGTCTGCTAAAGGTCTCCGTTTTTACAAAAACAGAAATAGGATGAAAAGAGAGTGAGCAATGTGAGACTCCAAATATGCTGGAAGTTACATATTCACAACCTGAATCAATGGTCATGTGTAGAAAGAATCAGCCTCATCTAAGATGTGCCACGGTATCCTCAAATCTGAGTCGACAGCTGTGTTTCATGTTCGAGCTGTTATAGTCTGTATTTTGCTGCTCTACCTACTTATGATACTTGCTTGGCTGCATTAGCTGGTAGTGTACACACTTCCTGTACATGCAGGTGGTTCTCAACTTATAAGGAAGTTGTGTCTCTGTGCAGGAATAGAGGAGAATAAATAGCATTTTCTCTTTACCCACCACAGGGTTCACAGCTGACACCCCTATAAGCGAGAGGAATGCAGAATAAATTCATTTAACAAAAATCATTCTGTTACCCAGAAGTCATAAGGAAACAAGAGCAAAAGGCCTAGGGAAACAAGCTTTTACCTGAAGTCTGTAGAAGAAACAACAGCCGTGGGTGTGGCGTAGTTGTTGTAAACTGACAGGAACTTACCAGTCTTTGTTCCGACTGTTTGGCCTCCAGGTCCAGGGCAAGAACCCTTGGGAATGAAAATCTTAGGACCTACTGCTAGGTAAACTGACTTATCTCTGTAATAGGTATGTGGCTTTATACAAACTCCTATTTTCTGTCTTCAATGATGTCACCCCTTTCCCTAAATAGGCCAAGGGGCACCCAGAACTCATATGTCAATTCTCTTTATCCAATTCCCCTTCCTTTAGAAGGAAAAATGACATTTCCTAGCAGGAGTGAATGATATAGGTCTCTTCCTTTTAATTGCATCCCCAGTTTTCACATATGCAAGTATTTCTTAACACACAATTCCTTCCATCCGAATTGTGCATGTGCACCTGCACACACACACACACACACACACACACACACACACACACACACACACATACACACATCATTATGAAATTTTAACATCTCAACTTCCAGTCCTTCTAGCTTCTCTAACAATCAAAATCCATGAAAATGCTTGCTAAAAAAGATTGGACTCATAATGATACATTCCATGCAGAGGGAGATGAGTTATTGCTGGATTTTTAAAACATTATTTGTGCAAGAGTGAGAATTCAGTACCTCCCCCAACATATTTCTTTTTTCTTTTTTTGTTTTTGTTTTGTTTTGTTTTTTTGTTTTGTTTTGTTTTGTTTTTGAGACAGGGTTTCTCTGTGTAGCCTTGACTGTCCTGGACTCGCTTTGTAGACCAGGCTGGCCTCGAACTCACAATGATCCACCTGCCTCTGCCTCCCGAGTGCTGGGATTAAAGGTGTGCGCCACCACCATCCATCCAAAACACATTTCTTAATACCTCTCATTTCTCAGCAGAAAATATTTATGGCTTACTATATTCTATTAATAAATTTCTAGTGTCGATTGGAGGAGGTAAAAGCAGTGCTTTTCTGAAAGGAGTTTTGTATTCGAATTTTCAGAAGCTAAGTCTCCTTGGAGTATACAGGATTTAGCAACCACCCTTAGGGCGTTCCCTCATTTCTGAAGAGGTGCGTTTACTACATAACATTCTGTGATCTGATGTCAAGCATAGGAAACAGAGTGATATGAACTCCTCATTTACAGAACAAGTGACTTACGAGCCTGCTCTACCACACACATTGGTTCTAAAGGCATTGCCGTGAGAATAAAAGTTGCTAGGACTTAGAAATCTTGGCTTTACTTTTCCCCTGGAAATGGTGAGCACTGAAGATATATTTTGTTTGTTTGTTTATATACCTCCTTGAAACATATCTGGTCACAGAAACAAGGCCAGTCTTTCTTGGGCTTGAAGTGATATGTCTGCATGCCTGGGTCACAATGTGTTTTGAAGGGGCACTGTAGCTTTCCCTGAAATGGCCATCACAAACCCAGCTTATGTTCCTCTCTCCTTTTTTTCTTTCTGTTTGGGACTGAGTCACTGTACACTGATGTAGGGGGACAATGCAAAATTTACTGACAAGATTATATTACAAGTTGAGATTTGGCATCAAGTACTCCTAAGCAAACTCTTAAAGCCCATGAGACATCTTTCATCTCAAGGTCACTTCTGCTTCCTGCGTTATCAAATGATATGTTTATCTCCTCTTTCCTTCATTACTTAGTCCTTCCCTTCTCTCCTCTCAGGGAAAGCGTGCTTTTCCTAACATGCAGAGTATTGCTTAATATTGTGTTATCAGACACAGTATTCTAGCATTTTTCTCTTAAGACCGGACACCAATTGAGAGCCCAGTCTCCAGACCTCCAGAATGCAGGCGATTAAAAAGACTGGCTCCCAGAAAGAAATATAATAGCAACAAAAGTGGGTCCTTTCTTCAAGAAGCTTTGCACCCTAATGCAATCCCTATATTGTAGTGCCCGTACTTGTTGAAATGCAAATGGACTTCCAAATACCATGTAAATGTTGAGGACATGGTGACTTCTTAGAATTTTGCTGAAGAACAGAACTAGAAAGCACAGACTCTCATTTCCTTTGGACTTTCTTCAAGTGTGATGGGTGTGGCTTCTTATAGTAATGTGTAGTATGTAACACAAAGGTACGAGCTGCTGTGTACCAACACTCATCATTGGGACTCCGTTATTTGCCTAGAAATTATTAACTTAATAATAAAGATCTAAAAATAAGAGAGATTACATACACTAAATTTCCCCAATAGAACTCTGTAGGGGAAAAGTTTGATTCCAATCATCAGTTCATAAACATATATACTCTCTCTTTCCATTACCCTGTGGTGATCCTCGTGTGTGTCGGGGGTGGGGCTGGGGGGACGATCAAGAACAGGAACATGTGCAATTTTGTAATAATCCTGGGAGAGGAAATAGTTTGAGAGATGTTGGAATTCCTGAGACATTTCCATATTTATGGAAAAATACTTCTGAGTATTTGAAATCAGTACTACTCCAGAAACTGTGTTTTATCTCTAAGTGACAACCAATCTGCAAATAGACAGAGGACATGAGGCCATCTAACTACGATGAAAGGCAGTGTGGAGTGTTAAGATTCCGAACCATTTATGTTTGTCAAGGCCTTTCCTTTTTATTTTCTTTTTGAAACTCTTTTAATTTTTATTTTACACATTTTTATTAATTGATTTATTTATTCACTTTATACTCCAGTTGTAGCCTGCTCCCTCCTCTTCTCCCAGTCCCACCCTCTCTCCCCCGTACCCCCTCCCTTTTTCCTTAGGAAAGGGGAACTCCCTCTACCCACCCACACCAGATCATTCAGTATCATCAGGACTGAGTTCATCCTCTTCCCCTGTGGCCATCAAGGCAGTCCTGCCAGGGGGAAGTGATAAAAAACCAGGCAACAGAGTCCATGTCCGAGACAGCCCCGCGCTCCCCTTACTAAAGGACCCACATGAAATCTGAGCTGTCCATCAGCTATATCTGTGTAGAGAACCTAGGTCCAGTCCGTGCACAGTCCTTGATTGGTGCATCGGACTCCACAGGCCTCTCTGGGTCCTGGTTAGTTGGCTCTGTTGGTCTTCTTGTGGAGCTCTTGTCACCTCTAGGTTCTTTCAACCTTCCCCCCACTTTTCCACTAGACTCCCCATGCTTTGCCCAATGTTTGGCTGTGATTCTGAGAATCTATTTCAAACCAGTGCTGGGTAGAGTCACTCAGGGGACAACTCTGCTAGGCTCCTGCCTGCAAGCATAGCAGAGTAGCATTAATAGTGCCAGGAGTTGGCTCTCTTCCACGGGTCAAGCATTGGTTGGACATTCCCTCAATCTCTGCTCTATCTGCTCTATCTTTATCTCTGCACATCTTGTAAGCAGGTTCTTTTTGGATTGAAGTTTTTGTGGGCGGGTTTGTGTTCCCCTCTTTCCATTAGAAGTCTTGTCTAGTTAGAGGTACCCTCTTCAGTCTCCATGGCCCCTGCTACTAAGAGTCTCAGCTAGGGGCCCCCTCATATCCTCCCAGAGGCCTGTCCTGCCTTAGGTCTCCAGCTTGTCACAGAGACGTCCCCTCCTATAGTTTCTCCTTTCTTTATCCTCTTGTTACAGGTCTGGTCTTTACCCCTTATTTCTCTCTACACTCCCTCTCCTACCTTCCCTCTCTTCTACCTCTCCCTCTGTCTATTCTATTTCCCCTTCTGAGTGAGATTTAAGCATCCTCCCTCGGGCCTTCCTTGTTATTTGTCTTCTTTGGATCTGTTGTGCATTGTTGTATGTTTATCCTGTACTAAATGGCTAAAATCCACTTATATTATAACTGAGTTCACACCACTAGGTCTGGGTTACCTCCCTCAGGATGACCTTCTCTAGCCCTATCCACTTGGCCAAGGCTTTTCTTGATACCAAGTATGACACAGCATTGCTGTTATCTGAAACTTTCTTCTGTTGTATGAGAAAGGAATTTATATTCTTTAGGAAGAAGAAGTTTCCGAAAGGTTCATTAATCACGATATAGAGCAGAGGGAAAGGATGAGAGCAGTTGGAAATGGCTTGTGACAAGAATGGGATTTTGGTGCAAAGAGAATGGATGCTGTCATGATTGATGGAATCAACTGGGATTCAGGAAATGTGGGTTTTAGTACTATTCATGATGTTCACTTGCTGAGGGGTCTTGAGCAAGTCTCCAGCTGCTATAATGTCTCCAACTGTAGACTTAATAGCTGTAGCCCTTATGGTTTACAGTGTTGTACCATACACCAGTGCTTCTCAACCTTCCCAATGCTGTGACCCTTTAATATGGGTCTTCATGTTGTGGTGACTCCCAACCATAAAATTACTATGATTCCTACTTCATAACTGTAATTTTGTTACTGTTATGAATCATAATGCAAATGTCTGATAAGCGGCCCCTATGAAAGGGTCACTAGACGCTCCCCCTGCCATAGGGGTCATGACCCACAGGATGAGAACATCTACTGTAGATAAAATGGTAGTATATTTTTTTGCTTTGGCAAGTTTTTTTTAAAATCTGTAATTAGATTTTTAAAAAAGGAAGGAAACCAGGTTTGAGCTGGCTAATACTAATATGAAATAATAGTATAAGAAATACACGTGTAGCTCAGTTAACTAGTGAAATGCTAGCCGAGCATGCATGAAGCCCTGGGTTCAGTCCCAAGCATTGCACAAATCAGGCATGATGTCATATGCCTATAATATCAATCCTGGGGTGGAAGAAAAAGGGTCAGAAGTTTAAGGCACCGTTCTCAGCTACATACCAAACATGATGCTAGCCTGGGACACAGTAGATGCTTTCTCAAAAAATAAAGCAAATGAAATAAAAATAAAGATTCAAGGGGAAGAGAATGAAATTCCCAAATTAACCCCATTCTTACATGAAAATTGGCTGCCCATGGTGGGGGTGAGGGGGTTACTGATGTAAGCTAGGTTTGAGCCTAAATCTCATTTTCACATTAAGTTGGTACGGTTCTTTTTTGTAAATATTCGTTTACTTTTAGGTGTATGAGTGTTTTGCCTGCATGCATATGTGTTCCTGGTGCCCAGTGGAATGGAGGCCAGACAAGTGTGTCAGATCCCCTAGGACTGGCATTATCCATGCTTGTGACTTAGCATAGGGATTTTCTGTAAGAGCTACCTCTCTGGCCCCTGGTCATGGTTACTAATGCAACGATAACTCCTTTTAGTGAAATATCATAAGTGAACAAAGCAACAGAGATATGGCAGCAATAATCCTAGGGATCTGGAGCCTTAGTCCATACATTTTCAGAGCCAAATTGAAAGGATTGGTTTGTCATGTTGATATTACAGGCATATGACGTCGTGCTTGCTTTATGCAAAGTGGAAGCTCACGGATAAGTTTACTTGGAGGTCAGTATTTTCCCTGGAGTCTTCAGGAGGTAACTTTTAATGTCTTAAGATAATGTTAAGTGTCCGTGTCTCATACAGGATTGTCCACATTTTTCTGGGGAGAGTTTTAGTGATACAAAGGAAGCTGGCCATAAATGCTGAAGCCAGTGTGGTAGTAATAACAGAACTGAGAGAAGCACAACATCACTTAAGGTGATTTTGACCTCAGTGTATAAGCTTATGATGCTCATCCTTTAGAATGCACCTTAGCTATAAGGAGACGGTTCTTTTTTTTTTTTTTTAACACCCAAACTTTCTGTACCAAATAGTCCCATTAGCGTGTATACTTTTTAATGATTTATTTTCTGTTTTAAAAGATTATATGTTTAAAAAGTGTGTTTGCTAGTATTCGTGAGTTTGTGTGTGTGTGTGTGTGTGTGTGTGTGTGTGTGTATGTGTGAACTAATATGTGCACGTGAGTGCAGTGTCCAAAGGGTCCTGAAGAGGACAGGCGATTGTGAGCTGCCTGATGCAGGGTGGGACCCAAACTCAGGTTCACTGCAAAAGTAGTGCATGCTTTTAATTCCTCAGCCCATCTGTGTAGTACTAAGGGTTAATTTGTCTGGAGCCAGTGGGGATTATAAGCGCTAAGTGGAAAATCACAAAATAATGAAACATTTGCATTTTAAGTAACTTGCTGTAGCATTTTTAATTGTCAGAATATGTGCTTATTTGTAAGCAAACTTAATTATAGGTAAGTATCTGCAGGAAAAAGTAGCGTACGCAGTATTTAGCTCTGTAACGTGGCTTCAGGTGCCAGTGCAGGCTTCTGCAGGAGAGATGTTATTGTACTAGGTTGGTGCAAATAAACTGCAGCTTCAGATCATGAATTTTAAATAATTAAAACTAGGCTCAAACACATCTTTATTAATCAAAAATAGAAGCCATTAAAATTCATGTGTTTGTGCCAATGAGGAATAAGTTTGTTTATTGTAATAGCATGAGAATTCATGAGTCAAGACTGGAGAAGGAGTTGTTAGAAAACACTTTCCGCACCCTGCTGACTATGGAAACATTTTCCCTGCAAACTGTTGTCCTAGTGCTTGAAAAGGGTGGATTTTTTTGTTGTTTTTTTGTTTTTGCTTTTGTTTTTGTTTTGTTTTGTTTTGTTTTGTTTGTTTTGTGGAGGTCAGTTGATTACAGTGGAAGAGGCAGAACTTCTTAATCCAATTCCTTCAGCTTTGAAGTTGTCATGGAGGGCTCGACTCTTTCTGTTTTCCAGTGCCAGATGCTGGTGTTGTAGTTCTGGACGCTTCTTATTAACGTGCTGAGCATCCTTCTCAGGTGGTTTCATGAGGATTTAAAAGGCTGTGGTAGATCAGATCACCATCACCAACCATGACGTACTTACCGTCTTTGGTGTAGGCTTGGCTTTGTAGTTTATCCTTTATCAAACCACTGAGAGGGTCCTCACTGGTTGTCATATACAGTCAACTGTTTGTGGCATGTCACAGTCTGATCAAGAAATAGATTGTTCCATAGAACAAGAGAGGACAAGACTTCGAAATGATACTCTTCAAAAATTTAGTCAGCCCATGAATGGATATTTATTTAGTTGAGATTTCCACCTTTCTGATTTGCTTCAAATGACCCTTAATTGTTCTGTAACAGCATGGTCTAGTGTTTTATATTTGATTGTTATTATTTTGCTCCCAGAGATCTTATTGTTGTCCAAATGAGCATATTCTTACATACATCTGTCTTTATGTAAACTTTACTCTAGCTAATTTAAAGTTATTGATTAATAAAAACAAACAAACAAACAAAAGCCTACACCTGGGCAGGGCAGAAGTGAGGGGCAGAGCTACGGTTAGAGGGTTTTGGGGAGAGAAGAATCTCGGGAAACAGGAGAGAGATACCAGAGGAGAAAGAAAGAACAGAATGGCCACGGGATAGGAAAGAAGCACACGGGCCAGAAGGAGGGACTTTGAATTTCTACCTGAAAAGAAGTGACCCAGATGAACAGCATTAGCAAGTATTGTGGGATTACAGATGGGAAATTGCCAAGACAGAAATGATTAAAGCAGATGGCATGGGATGGGGGCTGGGAGATAATGGGAGGTAGTTTAGGTGGTTAATGTCTGCCCAGCCCCTGGTAAGATGAGGCATCCTCTAAAGTACAACAGGTGTCTTTTATTGATTATGATAGTGGGTTAGATAACACCACTATAATAATTATTGACTATTTAATAATAAACTTTATTAGCTATCTTTTATTTACTACAACATGTTCTGTATTGAGTTCTTTGATAACTTCTCAGGTCACTGTAAGAGGATCAGCTTTGATAATTGCTCTCAGCTGGTCAATGTTCAGCCATCATCACCTTCCTCATCCTCACAGCTCTCATGCCCTTGCAGTACTTACTGGACCACTACCACACTGCGTGCCAGGTCATCAGTTATTGACTCAAATGAGTTGTGGATGCTGGGCGTAGTCTCTACTGCTTTATGACCTACTCTGTACTCAAATAGGAAAAGTGCTCCAATTTGCTAATGGGATTTTCATGGTAGAACAAGTCATTAGCAAACAATAAAGTGAAAATGCACAATAAATGATGCACAACACAGACTCCGTTATTAGGAATCCATTCCAATATCAGACAAGTTTCAACAAAGCCAAAGCCATGCTTCCTTTGGCACTGAACCGATACTTTACCTTTGGTCATAAATTAAAGGTTTAGATGCAACTTGAAGGATATACCTGAAATATAAAGCAGCAGTTTCTATATTTGTTTATCTCACCATAAAGTGTTATTCGAAGGTGGAGTTAAAGAAGAAAAGATAAAATATTTCATGGGATGGGGAGACATTTCAGTTGTAAACAGTTTGCTACCCAACAATAAGGACCTGAACTTAGGTTTGAAAAACAAACAAGCAAACTTGGTTATGATGGCACGTGACCATTGTCCCAGTGGTGGAGAGGCAGACAGATCTCTAGGGCTTGGTCTCAAGACACCAAGACCAAATAGGAGTCTTACTGGACAGGTAAGAGACCTTGTCTCAAAATCAAGGTAGATGCCTTCTCAGGTATGATAGCAGAAGTTGTCCTGTGGCCTCCAGCCTTGTTGACAGACAGACAAACAGACAGACAGACAGACAGACACACACATACACACACACACACACACACACACACACACACACACCTCAAAAGATACAAACTAACAAACAAAATTAGCTTGAGCCAAAATGTATTAAAAACTACTTGGTACCCCCCCCCCTTCCCCTGCTGGAGAAAAAGGAGGCAGCTGAGCCTCTGCAGGCAGAACCAATGCCTGCCCTTCTCTCTTCTCTTAGCTTGCTTGCTTTATCCTTGTCATTAATCCTTGGCTGTCTCTTTAAATAGAAAAACAAGTGACACCTTACCCCTATTGGCCAAGTATTCTATCATGCTGAACTGCTTTAGCAAGGTCATGGAGAGACAATGACTCACCCCATGGTCACCTCTTTCGGCCAGGCAGTGGGTGTTCACAGACCTGCTGGTGAGCCACTGCTGGTTGACTTTGTGCATTGTCAGCAAGCATTCTAGCAACTTCATTACATATCCAGTGCCTCACAGCTCCATCGTATGGTGACCAGCCTTTAACTGCGGTACCCGGGAGGTAGGAGCAGGAGGAGGAAGATGAACATTCCAGGTCATCAGCCACTGCATACAAAATAAGAGTCACTTTGCAAGTGGAGGCAAAGAAATCAGACAGATGCTCAGAAAGTCTGAGGGATGAACTGCAGTGGCGGGGATCATCGGGAAGAGGTAACTGACAAGCTTGTTTGAGAACAACTGTTCCTCCATTTGGGCTTTAAATGAAATTCTACTCAGGCTTTGAAAAGACACAGCGTTCCTTTCTAGACGTATTTGTGGAATTCAGAAATGTATATTTTAAACCCCCAAATTTATTAGCACAGTGCTTGTGGGGTGAGGAATGGCTCCAATAGTCTTATTAGAAAAATAATTCTCCTGGGTATATCAGTCTATACCTATCACCCCAGCACTTGAGGGGTAGAGTCCAAGGAGCAAGAGTGCAAGTTCATCTTACCCACATAGCAAATTGGAGGCCAACCTGGGATACATGAGGCTCTGTGTCAAAAGGTCTAAAATCAATGAATGAATGAATGAATGAATGAATGATTAAAAAAAAAAAACAATCCCAAGTAAATAATATTAGTGTTGGAAGACCAAGTAAAGGAGATGTGCGAACACTTACTTTCTAGTTAGTACCACTGAATAACCAAAAATTATCTTTTAAGCAGAGACTATATTAATATTTACCTTCCTATAGTCAGGGCAAAACTATTATTCCTTATAAAACTTGAGCAAAACATGCTTCTCTGTATCCAATATGCTTACATCTTACAAAAGAAAAAGAAAGGCACTAGCTCACTGGACCTGGTTAAAGATCTTTCTGAAAGGCCACGACTTTCTGTGTGGGAGGTAAACATGGAGTCAGATCAATGAAGGGCAGAAAACCACAGCCGAGAGCAGGTCGGGGAGCCCTGTGCTGAGAACAGTGAATTTCTGTTATGGAGAGGAAGAGGGGAACAGCCAGTGAACTAGCTGCCTGGGAACAGCTGTAAATCTGGCAGGAGAGACAGGTCCACCAGGCAGCTGCCTGACCTGTGTTATCCGTAGGTCAAACAGAGGACAAGAAACAGAACAAACTGCTCATTCACAAGTTTCCTGGGGATGCGGGAGGGGCAGCAGGCTGGGGAATGAGAGGTCAACTGAGCTGAGGCAGCCACAGAGGATGGAGGAAAATAGCCTTGGGGAACGGAGAGAACTGGGGAGATATTGAGACTAGTGCATCAGGGTTCACTTTCCAGTGAAGGAGTTTTAAGTAGTGGAAAATTGTGGAGGTGACCAGCACGCTTACACTCACTTACACCGCTTCCCTGGGAAAAGCCATAGATCCAGTAAGATTCCTTGTGCTTAGTGACCAAAGCGATAATAAGTACAGAGAAAGTATTACTTCTTGTTTATAGCTTTAAGATTTCAGATTCTTTGTCACTAAGTAGATGTGCAGACAAGATCTGGATTATGTGGGAGCCTAAGATGAATAAGCTAAGTACAGACCAAACAATCCATCGGTTTTGTATACAAAAGATAATTAGTTGAGCAAGATTGAATTAATTGGAAAGCAGTGTGCTCCTCGGGGGCGGGGAAACCCACTTCATAAAAATCTAACCGTACTTAGAAGGGGAAAGAGGTTCAATGAAAGTAAAATTAAAGCCAGTCATTTCCTTAGTTAAAATGTTTTGGGCATGTTTGCTCTTCAGCACTTCGTGGAGACTCTACAGGTCAGTTGGTGAACGGCAAGCGTTGGTTCTGATTTCATCGTGCTAACCTTCTGAGGGAGGAGGTGTGCTCCACGGGTCCCCAGACGAGCAAATGCGATATACGTAGAGACAGGGGAAAGAGCAGTGTGGGAGGTGTGTAGGTCCTTGTGCTCTCGCATAAGCATGAAAGGAAACAAGAATGTTAAATACACACGGTTGTATCTTCAAAGGGAGAAATGTAGAACATGTTTTCTGTGTAGAATGCTGGGAGCGAATGTGGCTAATAGCCCAGGGACCGTTGCTGACATCACACTAGATCCTCCCTCCCAGACCCTTATCTTGAGGTTGGTTGTTTCAGTGAAGCTATAGAAACCTATCTTTATGGAAGATGTCACTTGTACTTTACAAAGAGTTTTGATGTAGTCATGCCTTAAACTTTGTTGTACACACAGGATTGAGTTCTAGGCAAGAATTTTTTTTTTCACCAAATTGTGCTGTGTTGAATTATGCCTAAAATAAACTACTAGGCATCTGACTCTTGAAGTCTGAACCGACACCAGCTACTGAGTCGGTGTTGAACCAGACTACGTTCTTGCTCCTGCAGACCATCACTGTGCTGGCCGTGGTGGTGTCAAAGACCCCATGGTGGTGTCAAAGACCCCGTGGGCGTGTCAAAGACCCCGTGGGCGTGTCAAAGACCCCCACAGAGCAAAGCATGATGTGGATGGGATGTTTCTAGAGGCCACTATGAAATGATGGCCTGCCTGCTTGAATGAGGTGAAGGAACACACCATATAGGCACCTTAGAGAAAAGGGAATTTATACTGGGTGGGCACAGGGAAACACAGACTGCAGAGGATGTGCAAAAAGTCAGTGTCTCACCAAGTACTTGAAGGTGGGGAGATATGTCAGGAGGCAGAACCTAATTAGGAAGCTTCTGTCAAGTCTCTAGCAAGGGACTGGGTTTTAATTCTCAAGATAATGAGAATTCATCAAGAATTTTGCGCAACATGAATTATTCTTTTTATACCACAGTAATACAAAATAGAAAACAGTAATTAGAGAAATTGTGGAAAATCAACAAAGATGTGAAAATTAAATTACTTTTGAACAACCTATGAATCCATGAAGGAATCAAAGCAAAATGTAATTGTATATTGAAGAAAATAAAACAGGAAACATACACACTAAACTGTTAGAATACAGAAATATAAAAGGTAAGTTTATAGGAATAAGAGCCTACATAAAGGAAAAGTTCAAATAGAGAGCCCAACTTTATACCTCAAACAACTAGAAAAAGAAAAGAAAAAACTAAATCCAAAGCAAACAGTATGAAGGAGATAATAAAGATCAAAGCAGAAACAAATGTAATTGAGACTCTACACACAGCAGTCGAGATTCACAGAATGGAGTGTTGGTTTTGAGATGATAAATCAACAGGTCTTTATATTATCTCAGATTAAAATCAATAGGACTCACACAGATAAAACTATAAATAAAAGGGAGACTTACCAATGGTACTGTAGAAATAGAGCAGATAAAAAAAATAGAGTAGTTATGTCAGCAGAATGTATGATCAAGAAGAGGAGAATAAATTCCTAGAAATATACAGCTTGTCAAGACTGAATTATAAAAAAGATGGAAAATATGGTAAAAAAACGAAAGACTGAGTTAGTAATTAATGGCTTAATGTCAATGAGAAGCCTTTGTGCAAAACTGAAGCTCTGTGCTCCTAGGAACTCCCGAGTTCCCCTTGCAATAGGCTCTCAAATCTTTGCCTCATAGCACACTACTCTTAACATCAAATCTGCTATAATTTTCAACTCTTAGCATAGTTTTAGGCTTACAGAGATAAATGAGCAGAAATTCTAGAGTCCCCCGTGACCTTTGTTTTTATACCTAGGCCATTCCCCATGACCCACAGCCTACACTACAGTGGAACTTCAGTTACGGTTGAGAGGCTGACACTGACGGTGCCATTGCACCAAGCCCACAGGTCAAGTTAGGGTTACTCATGTGTACATGTGATGAACCTGGACAAATGTATGTTATCTGTATCTACTAGTGTAATACAGTACAGGTTAGTCTCACCACCATCGATGCTTGGTCTGCCCATTCCTCCTCATTTGACTATAGTAATCACAGACCTGCCTCTGTGGTCTTGTTTATTTCCAGAACATCATTTAGTTGAAATAATATATTGAGTTGCATTTTCACATTGGATCTTTTGACTTATTAATATCCTTATAAGTTTATCCTTTATCTTTTTGCAGCATTTCTTTTCTTTTCTTATCTCTTTTGGTTTTTCGAGACCAGGTTTCTCTGTATATCCTTGGTTGTCCTGGACTCACTTTGTAGACCAAGCTGGCCTCGAACTCACAGAGATCCACCTGCCTTTGCCTTCTCGAGTTCTGGAATTATAGGTATGTGCCACAACATTTCATCTTCTTTTCTTCTTTTTTTTTTTAAAAAAAAACACTGCATAATGTTCTATTGCCTAGATAAATACCAGATTATTTATCTACCAAAAGAGCTTTTGATAATTCCATATTTGGGCCTTTTTGTGTGTGTTTGTAGACACTTTAAAAAAAATCCATCTCAGTAAGTACTGAGGAGAAAATTCTGCATGTCACGAGAATGATTAGTTTCTTTTTTATTTATTATTTTAAAATTGTTATTTTGTGTGTATGGGCATTCTGTCAGCATCCATGTCTGTGTATCCCATGTACGCCTGGTGCCTGCCAAGGTCAGAAGAAGACAGTGAATTCTTCTGGGACTGAAGTTAAAGATGGCTGTGGCCATCCATGTGCATGCTGGCAACTGAACTCAGGTCCTGTGGGAGATCAGTAAGTGCTCTTAACTGCCAAGCCATCTCTCCAGCCCAAAGAATATGATTAGCTTCTGAATGTGTGACTAAAAAATGTCTTGCAACCTGTGTACCAGTTTTAATTTCTTCCAGTGAAGAATGAGCATTCTTATGTCTTCTCCACCATTTGTCATTATCAGTAATCGGGATGTCTGCCAGTCTTCCATATGTGTAGTGGCATCTCAGTGTCTTATTTCAAAGATTTCTAATGGTGTGTAATATTGAATATGTTTGGCTACACTCATGAGTCATCCATGTATTTTCTTTTCTGAAGGTCTGCTTACGTATTTGTTCATTTGTAGTTATAGTGTTCTGTTTCTTATTGTTGGGGTTCAGGGGTCCTTGGTTTATTTACACAATAGACTTTTAACAGATGTTTCTTTGTTGCATGTTTTATTTACACGGTCTTTGGCTTGGCTTGTTTTTCTTGATGTTGAATCTACAAGGCAGTTTCCTAGTTTTAATAAAGACCAGATTATCAAGTGCTTTCCTCTCAGAGACCATGTCTCTGGTACTGTGTCTGAAGTCCTTGCTAAAATGAAGATTTGCTCCTGTGTTGTTTTCTAGGACTTTTATGTTTGCATTTTGTGTTAGCTTTGGGATAGTTTGCATATCGGTGTTCAGTTGTTCTAAGTGACCGGTTGGAAAAACTATCCTTGCTGTCTTTTGTTGCTTTTTCTTCTTTTGGCAAAGGTAGTTGTCTACACTGCACCACACTATATGGAGCCATTTCTGTTCTACAGTTGTATTTATTAGTTTTCAAGAATACCATAAAGTCTTGGTTGCTATGGATTTTTGGTCAGCCTTGATTCAGATGATATTAATTTCCTGATACCAGAGATCCCTCCAAGTTGCCAAATGACAAATTCACCATCAAAATCATCCTGTCAGATAGATAGGCTCTCAAAATTCTTCTTCTTCATGGTCACTGAGTCAGTTAAACTTGGGATATTCATATCCAATGAAATGTATGCCAGTGACTGGCCTATAACACTAGGATACAAAATTATTAATTCACAGGTCCTTCCTTCCTTCAGATCAGGTTACCAAAGGGTTTCCTCAGCAAGCTTCAGTCAGAGCTGGGTCATCTTACTCAACTGGAGTACCCATTGACATGAGGCTGTGGTAAACATTGCTTCACCAGGAAAGTGCCTTCCTGGAAGGCAAACCTCTCTACATTGCCAGCACTATACACCCTTCCCTCGATATCACTGCATCTGTGGCTCTGAATAACATTCTCCTTCTGCTGTTTTACTTATAGAGCTCTGAAGGCTAACTACCTTCAATTCACCCTTTTTAATTTTAGGTATATTGCATTCAATCAATGCCAAGCAAGTCTTGCAAAAAAGGGAGCCATTTTGACTCTTTCTAAAGTAAAATTGCAGAATACTGTTTAGCTTCATTACATGTAGCCTTAAAATATATGTCTACTTTTAAAGTCATGGGAGACTCCATTATCTTCATGGGAAAAGGGGTATCATACAAGCACTTAACTACAAGCAAAAGCAGGCTGTCAATCATCAATGTGGTTTCCTCCCTAGGCAGGCTGTCAATCAATGTGGTTTCCTCCCTAGGCTGGGCAGTAGAATCTTCATGATATGAAATACATATAATATTTTATATCTCTGTGTTAATTATTCTTCTCTCCATCGAGACAAAAAGATGAGAAAAACAACTTAGGTTCTATTTTGTTCTATACTGTGGGATACAGTTCCTCATGGCAGGGAAGTTACAGTGAGGCCATCCATTGCATTGCATCCACTGTAAGAACGTTGAGAGAAATACTTGCTGGTGCTCAGCAAGCTTTCCCCTGTGATTCTGTCCAGGACTGTAGCCCACTGCAGAGCATTGGTCATGTTCAGTGTGGAGCTTCCCCACTCAATTAAAATTCCCTGGAATTGTCTTTACAAGCACAACAAATATGTCTTCTAGGTGACTCTAAATACTGTCATATCAACATTAACAATATGTATGTTAAAAGGCACAATTATGGCATATATGGCATATATGTATATATACTATATAAAATATATGTGTATATTTTTCTAAAAGAGTCATAGCCTCTCCAAACACATATGCATGTTCATTTTCATATTCTTTCCTGACCCCAACCTCAACCTTGCTGGTAAATATGTGGCTCTTTACATGGTGTGAAGTGATGCCAGGTTTTTTCCAAAGGTGTTATCTGAGCTCACACCCAACAGTGGTTTATGAGATAGCATGTTCTTTACTTGTTTCATGCTACTAATTTTTTTTTACTTTGGCTTTTTTACTTTGGCAAAGTAAATAGGTAAAATAGTCATAAATATATACATACATCCCGATCTCTATGTGACATGGAAAACCAAAGTCTGCATTTATTCTGAGGGGAAGTGAGGGAGAGTTAAGTGAAGTGGTTCTGCATGAACATGAAGTTTATGCCACTGTGTGCTCATTGTATTAGAATGGAGGTGGACATGTTGTCTACTGCACCAAGTTACTTCAACTAAAGTAAAATGGTAGAGATTTGTGGTCATCCTTTTAAAAAAAATAATATCAATATGTCACTTGATCTCTTGATCTCAGTATATTAATAAGTGAATGGTAAGAGTATTAAACAAAATATAATACATATGAAATTATTTTAGGAAAGACAAAACACATTCTAATCTACGAGAGATGATAGGCCTTTACTGAGAGGCTGTTCTGAGGGCCACATTAGAGGTTAAATAGACTTTGTCTGAGACTGAATTTTAAATAAGCTGAACCATTAGTGAGTAGCCTGGCTAAGACCACAGAAATAATTCATTTGTACACAGCCGACTTTCAGAAATCGAAGGCTTGTTCAATATGGTTCGCAAATAGTGTTTGCATAGATAACAAGATTGCTATTAGCCAGCTTACTGCTCTGTAAATGGCTGTCTAAATTACTATTCCTCAAGTTGGAGCTGTGATTCACCCATCGGCAGAGCTTACTCTACTCATCATTAATACTTTCCACTAAATCCAATCATGTGCGTATCACCAGCCCTAAGCCCCGTACCATGTCACCTCTAGTTTTGTTATCTTCTCTTAATTTTTTTGTATCCCCAACTTTCCATTTTCAGGTGTAGTTCCTACAGAATAGTTTTTCTGATACACACAGCCTGACAGCAAGAGGCCAAGTCTCTTTCCCAAACTGCTGACCCTGTCATTGGGAGCAGGTCAATAGAACCACGTGCTCTGCTCCTGGCAACAAAAGCTTCTATAGTGTCACACGGAAACGGTTCACATAATTAAAATCAGCCAGAGTGGCCCCCATAATATCTTTTTGAGACATCAGCATGCTATGTGTCCCTAGTTAGCCTGGAACTCACTGTTTAGATCAAGCTAAGTACAAGCTGTGGCAGTCTTCCTGTGCCTGCCTGCCAAATGACCTGCTTCACAGAGTTCAGTGGGACCACACGCTTAAGTGCTCTGCCTGTGAGCATTTCTTCTTTGTTCAGTCTACTTTGCCTTCAGCTCCATTTTCTTCATATTTTCATTGATGCGTTCTAGGTAACCTGGATTTATGTATAGCCCCTGTTCTGTGTGTTCATGTTATTGTGCAAAAGGTGACTCCATTGTGCTTTCTGAGGTCCCTTTGTCTCCTGCTTGTGTGCAGTCATGACTGAGTCTACACTTGTCCTGGGTTCTGACTGATATGTGAGCCATCACAGACCATGTATATGGGAAAGGCTTTTCTCATGCATCTCTCAGAATTAATGTCTCCTGAACAGTTTATTCTCTGTCTATGTATGGGGCAGTTTAACTACTGAATTTAAAGAAAACTGAAACATGAAATAGTCATGAAATCTGTGGAGAACAAATGGCATTATGAGATATATACTAGCAGACCCTACACTTTAATGTCAACATCATTGGGCCTATAGCAAATGAATACTGCTGATAGGCAAAAGGAGAATAGTGGCTCAAAGGGGTTCCAAGACAAAAATTAATCAACTATATTCACTCTTCAACTGAGAGAAGGCATTAAAGCAAACTGCTTTAGAAATAAAAGCATTTGCGATAAGTGTTCTTCGGGACTTCTTTGTGGTAACATGTTACCAGCTTGTCCTCATCGAAGCTTTTTGCTTCCCTTTTTCTCCTTCCTTCAGGGTGGTTTTATTTAAAAAAAAAAAAAGCATGCCTTACATAAATCTATGGTCATTGTTATTATAAAAAGAAATACAATGCAAATCAGGATAACCAAACAGACCTATACTCAAAACTGAGGAGTTATCAGCTAATGGTTAAGCACGTTGGCATTTTGTTTTCTACTGATTTTACACTTACCAAAATTAATATCAATATTAGGTCACTAATATGCATTTAAGTCTCAAGCACAATTTCATTATCTCGTAGACGACTGGAGCTAGTGCTGGAGTCAGTGGGACTTTTCCGTAACATGGGGAGGGACTGTCAAGCTCTGATCAGGAAAATCAGTGCCGGGTACATGAAACCTGACAATTTCAAAAGGCTAAGAGTCTCAGGTTTTCTGTTGGTGCATCATAGCGAATGGCTAGAGAGTGTATGCTGGCATTGTTTCTGTTATCATCAATAATTAATTAATTATAATTTATTCCCGATACATCCCAATTGCTATCCCCTCGCTCAGATGGCAGGCACCGGAGTTCATGTCAGAGGCAGTCTCCCCTCCCCACCCACATGGAGAATGAGCTGTCCATCAGGTACATCTGAACAGGGGGTTCAAGATTCTCTGTATGCAGTGTCCTTATTTGGTGCATCGGTTTGTGCAGGCGCCCCTGGGTCCAGATCTGCTGGCCTGGATAGTCTCCCTGTGAAGCTCCTGACTCCTCCAGGTCCTTCCATGTCCCCCACTCTTCCATACAACTCTCAGCATTTGGTCCAGAGTCCAGCTGCAAGTCCCCATATCAGTCCCGGACCCCCACTGGGTATAGTCTCTCAAAGGACATCTATATTGGGCTAAT
>OU015750.1:52908841-52937637 GCA_907169655.1 Acomys percivali
CACACACACACACTAAATAAGCATTAAAAATCATTAAGGGTTAATTTACTCCTAACTCTAGAAACCTACAAGAAGAACATTATGATGGGCAGATCTGGTCCCAGGGGTCCTGCTCAAACTATGGCACTAGCCAAGGACAATACGTGCAGTAAACTTTGAACCCCTACCCAGATCTAGCCAATGGACCGGATGTTCTCCACAGTTCAGTGGAGAGTGGGATATGACTTTCACACGAACTCTGGTGCCCCATATTTGACCATGTCCCCTGGATGGGGAGACCTGGTGGCACTCAGAGGAAGGATAGCAGGCTACCAAGAAGAGACTTGATACCCTATGAGCATATACAGGGGGAGGAGGTCCCCCTCAGTCACAGTCATAGGGGAGGGGAGTAAGGGGAAAATGGGAGGGCGGGAGGAATGGGAGAATACAAGGGATGGGATAACAATTAAGATATAATATGAATAAATTAATAAAATATATTTTAAAAATCGTTAAAGGAAAAATAAGAAAGGAAGAAAAACTAAAATTTGAAATTTATTATAAAAATTTAAGATGAAAATTTAAAGGTCTTGGTTAAGGAGCTGTACTGTAAATCAGAATTCTAAACTAATTTCTATGCTTAAACAAATTTTTATCATTTCACTTTGAGTTTCCAATGTTTCCTATATTGTGAAAAATATGGTTTTAGGCTATCTATGATCAAGTTATGTTTATTTTATGAACAGGATCAGAATATGTATAAAATATTCACGTCTATTATTTTATAGTGGTAACTGTTTAGGAAGGGGCAATTTAAAGTGAAAATATATTTAAAGTTCACTTAAAAACACATTCAGTGGCTGTAGTAGTACCCCAAATCACAATCTTAAGACATAAAATATTGAGTCAACCTTAAGTTCAATTATTAATGAATTGAGTGAACTTTAAGTAGAATTTTATTTAAATGTTGCTGTAATGAGCAACTTAAGTGTCAGTATTTCAGGGTCCAATTGAATTGCAATATAGGTTCATTAAGTAACAAACAAGCCACCTACAGCACTTCATGCGCTTCTCATCTCATCTAAAAGCAACGTTCAAGTGCAAAGGGATTGTAGGAAAGGCAGGTCTGCTTATGAGCAAATGATTGTGCCGTTATATGACTCAGAGTAAAGAGGGTACAGGAAGGCATACTCATTTTCATTTGATAAGTCACTGATCCTAAAAGAAACATTTCTCGGAGTCGTCACATCTATTGATTAATAAATTTGTTGATGAAATATAAAATCTCTCAAGGAAATTAAGCGATTGTGTTTCCGAAAGTCATGCAACCTGAAGAGCTAAATATAAACAAAAGAGAGTCTAAATGTCCTCCGTTCAAACCCTCCTCTCAGAGCTCCGGGGATCCCTAAAATGAGGCGGCAGAGAAAGTGTAAGAGGCAGAGGCGACTGGGGACACTGGGAGAACAGGGCCCTCTGGACCGATTAAGCCAGCCGCTTGTGAACTCAGTAACTGGAGCAGCAAGCACCAGGCCCACAGGGCTCAGCACCGCGTGCTCTGTGTGCGTGTTATAGCCATTAGCTTGGCATCTTTACGGGACTCCTGGGTGTGTGAACGAGTGGACCTCTGACTATTTTGCCCGCTCTTAGGACTCGTATCCTTTTATTGGGTTTCTGTGTCCAACTTTGAGATGATGGATTTCGCTTTATCTCATTATATTTTATTTTGTCATACTTGGTTTTTATCTCTTAGAGGCCTGTTCTTTTCTAATGAGAGGCAGAAAAGGAGTTGATCTGGAGGGGAGAGAGAGGAGCAGGGACTGGAAGGAATCAAGGGGGGAAAACCTATAATCAGATATACTGTATGAGAAGAGAATCCATTTTCAATAAAACGAAAAATTGGGGGGAAAAGACCGAGGAATGTCTTCTTTATAATAGTTTATTAACTCTTAGAGAATTCCATACAACATATCTTGATTATATTCACCTCCACTTGTAATGGATATAAACGTGTTTTTGTTTTTAATCTCAAGTGTGGGATGTGAAACTGTTTCCTGTGAGGGGTGTGGTGTTTGTCCATAGGAAAAGGACTCTTAAGATGTCATGTGGTGTTTGTCTGCTAGAAAGGGAATTGCCTCATGTGGGGGGGGGGCATGGTTTTTGGAGTTGAAAAACATCCCATATGAATTATAGGAGGGTGCAAATAAGGCCCCAAAACAAAGGTCAATTGCTTTTGCATGGTTTCCCATCTCTTGGCTTCGAATTGTTTTGAGACACTTCTAGAGATCTGCTACTATTGTTGTTGCTTTTGCTGGATTGCTGGGTTGCTGGATTGCTGGATTGCTGGATTGCTGGATTGCTGGATTGCTGGATTGCTGTTTTAATGGGTCTGCTGGAATCCTGAAGATGAAAAGTGAAATCACCCCAAGGAACTGAATCAAAAAAGGTCAACCTCTGCTGTTTCTATTAACCTTCTTTCTCTCCTATCTAGGGTAGGTGGCTTGGAAGGGAGGTAGAGGCATTAGCGAACCCCAAGTAAAAGTAGGTTTTAAAAAGATCGAAGCCTACGCCTACCCCTTCCCCTAGCTCACCCAGATCTACTCCGTTCGCCCCTTTCGTTTTATGGTAGACTATCTTACTTACAGCAGCTGGACAGCCCTCTCTCTGGCACTTACAGTCCTCCCACTCCCTCTTCTGCTGTTTGTATTGAAATGACGTCATAAAGTAATGAAAGTTATTTTGCAAATAACTCCCATAGCTGCAGAGCGGTGGGGATAGGGTTTTCGGCTCCTCCACAGTGAGTGAACATAGTGAAATAATGAATAAAATACATCTTGAAATAGACTGCCTCTTAACGATAGGTCTTTTTATGACACTCATTTTGTCAAACAAATGTGTTCCCATTGCGTTTAACTGTCTTGTTTTATATGAGTAGCAGAGATTTGATCTAAGGGAGCAAATACATTAAAAACAAAAGTGTATAAAGGAGGATACTTAAAGCCCAAAGAACAAATTATAAGATAATTAAAATGCCATCGGATTCACCTTCCATTTTTAAGTCTTATTCCGCTAATGTGACTGCATTTTCTCCCCTTCTCTGACTGTTAATATTGGTGAACTAATCTGAGGGGACGAGAGTGGTCAGTTCTGTCTGTGACACTACTGTGTCCTCAATGTATCAGAACAGTAGGGGGTGTTCAGCATGTGGATTCTTCAGGAACAGGTAGGTGGTAACGTACAGATTCAGAAGGCTGAAAAGAGGAAGCCTCAGAATGCCTGGACAGTGCCTGGAGGTCCCTTTGCTTTGCAGAGTTGAAACCGTGGGGAAGTTTTGAATCAGAAAACACCTGTGAGTTCTGGTTTGAACCTTCCTTTCCGTAGTAAAGGGTGGAGCTCTCCCTGGGATGTTTATCTCACTCAAGGAGTTAAAAAATATAAGGGAAGAAAGCATTCAGGGGCAAATAACAGAAATATCAGCACACGAAGGTACCCAGACTGCTTTCTGCCAAGCAGCGCAATACCAAGGATGGAGACAGTAGAGCAAGGGCCTCTCATTTCCCTGAACATCCCCTTCAAGTGAAGAAAGAAGGAGGACTCAGAAAAATGGGAAACTACAGAAGGGACACTCCCATCCAGTAACGCCAGGCCACGCCTCTCCAATAACGCCAGGCCACGCCTCTCCAGTGACGCCAGGCCACGCCTCTCCAGTGACGCCAGGCCACGCCTCTCCAGTGACCCCAGGCCATGCCTCGATAGAGAGACATTTCAGAGAGTAAATGTTTTCAATTGACTTTCTTGCTTCCTCCCAGCGAAGTTTGGGCTCTTCTCGTGTAAATGCGCATTGGTATTGGTGAAAAGCTAGCAGGATCTGGTTCCCAGCCGAACCTAGGGACTTGCCTCATGCCTGAGGCATGGAGGAAGCAGCTGCTTCTGAGCGTTCTGGAGTAAGAAGCATTAATAACACCAGATCTCAGCATTAGTTAAATATGCGTGAGTTGAGGCAATGCTTAATCTAGATACACAGCTAGATATAACCGTCTAGACAGCCTTAATCATTCCGTGCTGTTTGCATGGGGTTGTTCGATATGATTTAAAAAGCATGTTTTGTGAACAAATGGCCAAAATTCTAGTTCATTTTTCAATAAATACATACAAAAGTTTCTGACATTCTGAACATATATTACATGTTAAGGATATAGGTACTAATAAATTACTTAGTTCTTTTAATATATCCATGTGTATTTAAGTGGTTGAGACAATATATATATATATACATATATATAAATTAATACACAAATAACATCATCTCAGACAATGACATATTGTAGGAAATACAGGGAGTGTCTTCCTTGTACCAAGCAGCGTTAGGCCAGCCGCTGACCCACTGTGGAACAGCATATGCCTGGGAGATGAGCAGAGCCTTCTGAGTTATACATTTCTCATGTCTAATTCTCTTACAGGAACAGGCAACCAACAGGAGAAGAAGAGATGGGAATAGCTAAAACACAACTGCAATAGGGGAAGATGGAATCGGAAGAGAGAAGGAATTTCCTTGTGTGCACATATGACAGACAACTGAATGAAACAAAGTTATGAGTCAGAGATGAATGAACACATATATCATGTAATGACACCCGTGCTGTAACTGACTATTTTGTCTTTTAACACATGGTCTTAGAAAATGACCTTAAGTTGTAATGTGTTTTTTTTTTTTTTTTTTTTTTTTTTTTTTTGGTCTGTTTGCTTGGTTTGGGTTTGTTTTTGTTTGTTTTATTATTTGAAACTTCCTCCAGGAGAACTTCTCAGCCACAGGTCACTAACAGGATGATTTGCCTAGCGTGTGAACTTTTGCTGTAAAGTGTTGCGTACCAGGTTTTCTCTTTTACAGGGATTTATGTGATGCGGCATTAAATTCTCTGGAATGTGTCCACTGTGTTCTGGGGTATTTTCTTTGTCTCCTCCACGTGCAAAAAACAAGTTGATAACAACCAGAAGCTGGCTTGTCAGCACTGTGCTCCTGCCTGAGCGTGGAAAAGTACAACGCAAACCCACACTGGCCCTGCCCCCCACCCTTCCTCTCATGCTATTGATAGCATAGCCTTCTGAAGGGCCTTTGGTACTCTCTACATAATGTGCACGTGCTTTTCGGAAATAGAGTATAATTATTTGTGCTGAATAATGGCATTCAGCAATATTGTAAACTCTTTTCCTTGGATTTATTTCCGTCCACAGCTGGAAGGAAGAACATAAAGTTAGAGAAATTTTAACTGAATTATTCTAATTCTTCAACTTGTGAAACCTGAGACTTCTCTTACACTGGGGAGGTTTTCAAACACATTCCCTTTGTCTCTGTTTCAAATTCCACTGTGTTTATTTATCCTCTTGTTGCCTTTTCAGATTCCATTAGTCTTGATTGGGTTTAGTTGCACAGAACCTTTGGCAGCGCACACGGTTAAGCACCTGGGGCTGTAACAGTGAAAAGAGCTAGTGTTGTCCCCCTCGTGTAAATGTAGCTGGTGAACGCTGTGGCTTACGGCGGGTAAGGGAGCGTCACTGGTGGGTCTCGGGTAGGAAGCCCTTAACTGTGCCTAGTAGGCAAGATTCACTTTATAGATACGGAGACTTGACACCACAGAAAAGAGGTGGACCCGAGAGCACCTGTCACTGACAAGCCTTTCCACCAGCTTGTGATCCACGAGTGAAACTCTCAGAGTTGTAAGGACAGGAAAGCCCACTTCCTCAGGAGCTGTGGGCTCCCAGATTTCCTGCCGTGGCCGAGAGAATGGCTCACAACTAAGTCTCTGTGGAGTTTCAGCAGAAAAACACAAGATAGGTTCTGTCATGTGGCCCAGTGGGAAAAACAAACTCACTTCTTGAATTCTTCAGAATTGACTTAAACTCAGGTGAATTGTGCAAAATCAAACAAGCGAAGCAACCTCTTACAATTAGCTGGACAGTTAGTGGTTCTTCCTTGTCTTCCTGCTCATCTTCTTGCTCCTTGTCCTCTTTTTCTTCTTCCTTCTCCTATTTCTCCTCCTGCTTTTCTGCCTCTTCATCCTCCTCTCCTTCTTCCTCCTCTTCTCCTTTCACTTCCTTTGGTTTTGAGACAGGTTTCACTATGTAGACTAGGCTGGCCTTGAACTCATTGAGATCCATCTGTCTCTCCAGTGGAGTGCTGAGCTTAAGTGCACAGCCATTCTCTGCTTAGTATTTCATTCAAAAATATTTTGTGCTTTCGGAGGGATGGAGAGATGCACCAATAGGTAAGAGTACTTGTTCTGCGTGCATGAGGACCTGAGTTCAAACCTCAGCGTGCCAAGTAAAAAGTTGAGCAAGGAACCAGGCATGGTGGCGCACATGTGTAATCCCAGCACTTGGGGAGGCAGAGGCAGGTGGATCTCTGTGGGTTCGAGGCCAGCCTAGTCTACAAAGAGAGTTCAGGACACCAAATCTACACAGAGACACCCTGTCTCGGGGTGGTGGTGGTGGTGGTGGGGAGTCAAGCATGGCTGTATATATCTACAACACCAGAGACAAGTGGATTCTCAAGGCTCACTGGCCAGTTAGCCTAGAGTAAATAGTGACCTCCTAGTTCAGGAAAAGTCTCGGTCTCAAGGCAGCAAGGCTGAAAGCAACAGATAAAAACACTGGTGATTCTGTTCTGCTCTCTGCCCGTGTGTCCGTGGGCACCTTCCCTGCCTCCACACACCCACATGCAACTCAAATTTTATTCTTAAAAATAAACTTCACCATCTCAAAAGGAGAGCACTGCCAAGTGTGTGCCAATACGTGATACGAATCACACATTTTAATTTACAAAAGTAAACAAGGGATTGCTCTCAAAACATTGCCACTTTCATTATTACCTTTAACCTACACTGACCAGGACTTGAAACGTGATAACTTTCACTTACTATTCCTAGCCTCTCTATTTAAAAATACCATATTTTTTTCCTGCTAATTGTTTAATTTATTTTTTTAACATTTTTTATTAATTTATTCATATTACATCTCAATTGTTATCCCATCCCTTGTATCCTCTCTTTCTTTCCTCCCTCCCGCTTCCCCCCCTACTCCCCTCCCCTATGTCTGTGACTGAGGCGGACCTCCTCCCCCTGTATATGCTCATAGGGTATCGAGTCTCTCTATTGAGACTTTAGGGGTGAGAAGCCTGGGAGAATGAGGAAATAGAAGGATCCAGAGGGTCCTGGAAAACTACAGGCTGGTCTGGGCCCTGGGGTCCTCCTCAAACTATGGCACCAGCCAAGGAAAATATAGGCAATAAACTTCGAACCCCTACCCAGACTAGCCGATGGACAGGACATTCTCCACCGTTAAGTGGAGAAGGGGATCTGACTTTCACACAAACTCTGGTGCCCCATATTGGACCATGTCCCTTGGATGGGGACACCTGGTGGCACTCAGAGGAAAGATAATAGGTCACCAAGAAAAATACCATATTTCTTAAAAGTACCAGAGTTATGGCAACAAGGCAATGAGAGCGTTAAACCTACGAGTAGCTGGCGGATGGCTGAAGAGTCCTTCAGTCATCTCAGGAGGTTGTCTTCTCTTTCTTCCTTATTTCAAGAAACATTTCCCAAGGCGTCACAGACAGGCAGCTTTCCCGTTACAGTGGCCCCGCGGCACGGGCTCTGTGGATGGGAGTCCCTAGCCATGTGACCATATGTTGCTGCCCGCTATCTTCTTTTGCCCTAATGCGCGTGGCCCCTTTATTTGGTTTTGAGAATATAGTGTCTAAAAACTTGCCACGAAGCTTAAGATTGGCTATTACAATTAGGTAGAAATGGATGGCAACTAAATTAATTATTAAATGATTTTGTTGAGTGGACAGGAAAAAAAGTGTTAAAATTTAGACAACCACATTAACACCCCAAACCACACTTGTATAAATAATTTAGCATGCTTTTTCAAACATAGTCACCACAGTCACTTTCTTTGTTTATATAATGTGAAATTTAAATGTGTGTCCATTGAGAAGTAAGAACGTGTCTATGTATTGATTTATGTATGTAAATATCTGTATAAGTACACGTGAAATGTTTTGCAACAGTGAAGTAAAAATAAAAAATTTTAAAGAAAAATAGAAGCAACTTGCTCTCTATTAAATAAAGAACAGAGAATTGTTTTTTAGTAAATACTTCCCAACTGTTTCAATTTTCTATGTTGAAGAAGCCCAGAAAGAATGGCATGAATAGCCGGGTGTGGTGGCGCATGCCTATAAACCCAGCACTCGGGAGGCAGAGGCAGGTGGATCTCTGTGAGTTCGAGGCCAGCCTGGTCTACAAACTGAGTTCAGAACCGCCAAGGCTGCACAGAGAGACCCTGTCTCAGAAAACAAAGCACAGCAAAACAAAACAAAACAAGAAAGAAAATGGCATGAATAAGCACGCAGGCCTGAAGCTAGCCTCTTTCTTCCCTCTGCAGGTCCCGGGACACATTCTGCCTCTTGGTAGATTTCTGCTCACTACCCCAGGCTACCCCCACAAGAGAGTGCCTGCCTTTCCCTGGCTCCTTTTAACAGCACTTTCTCTCTGGTGTGTTTGAAGATTGGGATTAGAGCACTGACTCTCACTAGATGAGTCTGAGTCATGATTAGCAATGTGTCTGTTCCTCTCACGTGTTCGACGTCCACATCTTAAAGGACCTTCTGTTTTCTTCTTTGGCTAATATGAAATTAGGAAATGGGACTAGATTGGTGTGTGTGTGTGTGTGTGTGTGTGTGTGTGTGTGTCTGTCTGTCTGTCTGTCTGTGTCTGTGTGTCTGTGTGTGCACTACATGTGTGTATACTTGTAGTTCAGTCATTCTCAGCCTGTGGGTCACGACTCTTTTGGGGATCAAATATCAGGTATTTACATTATAATTCCTAATAGTAACAAAATTACATTTATGAAGTAACAATGGAATATTTTTTTAAATGTAGTTTATTTTATTTTTTTATTTTTATTTAAAAAAATTTTTTTATTATTAATCTCCCCTGGAGGGGGAGACCTGGTGGCACTTAGAGGAAGGATAGCAGGCTAACAATGGAATATTTTAGGATGGAACGTTACCACAACATGAGGAGCTGTCTTGAAGGGTCACAGCATTAGGAAAGTTGAGAACCACTGAGGTAATTGTTTATTTTCTGAGGTAAGGCCTGGCCTGATAATAGCTATGTAGCCCAGGCTGAGTTTTAACTGTGTTCTCTCTGCCTCTCCATTTCAAATTCTGGGATTTCAGGTGGGTGCCATCACACCCATGGGCCCAGCTGCCTTGTCTTGCTTTTGTGGTTATAGTGTGGGAAATTGCAATTTTTGATGCTTCTCAGAGTACTTGATTCGCCAGTGATGTGTATTATTTAACAAACCATTAAGAAATTATAAAATATTTTGCTGTTTTATCTTTATGTTGATATCTATCTCTTTAATGGTTGCATTAAACCTTTTTCATTCTAAAGTTACATTGTCTGCAAGATATATCAACTGGTAACTAATCAATATTTCTATCTCTACTTATTTATCAGCACATGTCTATAAACCTGTATTCACCCTCATCTTATTTATACTGTCTTCCTCTCTGTCACCTTTGCGTTTGTTCTGTTCAAGCCCAAGCGACTGATAATCCCATCTTTATTGTGAAACGAGTGGTTTGTACTTTGCATGGAACAACCTCTCCATCATGTGGGCTTTTAGAATATTGCTACTAAGTTAAATCCAGGAGACATTATTAAAATTATAAACATCAATTTACTTTATGGGATATGGGTACAGCCTCTGGAAAGGTTTTCTAAAAAATATAAATCATCATTTTAGTGAATTCCTATGTGTTGCATAATGTTCTCATCACCTTACATTTAGTCATTACAATAACCCAAAGAGATAAATATTCTTAATATCTCCATTTTAAAAATGAGAAGGAAAAACTTGGACAAGACCACAAAGCTGGTAAACAACAAGCCCAAAATTCAACCAAAATTCAGGATTAGGTAAAGGATTTCTTGCCTTGGGTCTTCCATACAAAACTCAAAAAAAAAAAATCAGCATCAGGATAAATATCAATTAATATTAATTTCTGGTCACTGTGGGCCAGCAGCATTTCAAGAACTCTTTATATCCTTAAAATATCCTCATTATTATTTTACCATTTCATCAATGTCTTTATGATTAGAGGTTAGGATATGTCAGGGTTAATTGCTAACAACCACCTGTGACTGAGAAGTCATTCTGGCTGAAAATTCAATAGGGTTCTTATACTTAATCACCAAGGTTACAAGAAACCACTTAGGAAATGTGAGCTTGGCTCCTGAGTGGTGTTACAGGCTCCTCTGTGACTGCTAAAGCCGTGTGGCAGCAGACTTGCTTCCACAGGGTAGATAGGGGGCCATGGGGAATCCATAATGTTTCCCTTGTATAATTCATGTTTGCTTTTAGTAAGCTATTAAGAATTAAGAATTAATGCACTCTGTAGTTGTCTGCTCTGAGTCAAACAAGAGTGTTTAGGGATTCTGTAGATCTGCAGGACTTCTAAAATGGATCTCATTTTTGCTGAATTAACTAGTGAGGTAATCTGGAAGTTAACTCAATCATATATCAATCAGGACAAACAATAATAAATGTCTCCACCCATTTTTGCACATGTATCTATTCAGTAATATTCACTGAATACCAACAGTGTTCAGCACCTTCTTAGCTCCAAATCCAGCAGTGAGAATGTGATAATGAGAATAGCTTTGTGGGAAAACTACATCTGTGTAGATCTTTGCGGCTGGGGCGGGGGGAAGGGGGGAGATAGGGCAGGTTAAGATGGCACAGAGAATAGCAAGACCAAACAAGGGAGACACTGGATATAGAGGCCTGGCAGAAACCGGCAATAGCCAGCTCACCCTGTAAAGGAGGCTATCACCATAGAGACAGGCTGCACTGAGACAGTCAGGACATTACATGGAACATGGATAGGACAGGGATGCTCAAAATGAGGTCTGTAGCCTAGTTGATGTCATCTTCACTTGGGATGGATGGCTTTGGAAAGGACATGCATGTGTGGTGCTTGGAGAGATTGGGATCCAAAGTTGATACACGCTTCGTGAGCAAAGAGGCTCATATGTAAATCAAGCCAAGTGGAATCCTGGGAGCTAAGCAGTTCCTCTCTTGCCTGTCTCTTAAGGCACAGGATATTTGTCCTGAAGTAATTCCACATGGTCCCTGGGCCCAATCCATCATATGGCCAGCCTCTCTAGACTCTTACCTCAAAATAATAATGGACTTAATGTTGTAATTGGTTTTAAAAGAAGAGAGGAGGAATATGAAATGATGAAGAAGGTGGGGAGGTTGCAGGAGGAAAAGGGGGAAAGAGAGGAGAAATGGGGTCATATTGTATGATGATATTGGGGCTACAATGCCTTAAATATTTACTCTACTTATAAGAAAATGTACTGATCCCTGAGGTATAAGAGAATCTTTTATGCATAGGAACAAGGGGTTCAGTGAACCTTAGTTCAGATTCCAACATTCACCTAGTAATTCTGTGTTCCAGGAGCTCCTATAACTTTAAGACTGAGGGATCCAATGCTCACTTCTGGCCTCTGTAGGCTCAATTTTCTTAACAAATATATTTTATTATGAACTTATTAACCGAGAGTATCTCATTTATAACCCGACTAACCTTAACAGTAGGAAAAGAAGATTAAAGAATACAATAATGAAACCATAAGGATATCTGTTCCGAGGAATGATTCTCCTGGCGTAATCAGCAGAATTTCTTCTGCTGGAACCTGGAGCAACCAGAACCCGGAATCTCAGCCGGAGCCTGGAGCCTGGAAGCCTTCCCTCGAGCTGTTCTCTCTAGGAGCATCTCTCTAGGAGCTCTCTAGGAGCAATGAACAGCCAAAACTATTCCAAGTCTCCAAAGACCCCACCTCTTGTTTTGGGCTCACATTTATACCTCCTCATAGAATTTGTGCAAGGATATTTTTCAGCTGGTTAACAAGCAATCTCCCCCACCATGGTGGTTTGATTTCTAAGGGGATAAATATCACCTGCTTTCTCACAAGTCTTTTTCTCATCCCCCACTTGTGATCTAAACAAAAACATTTTTATCTCTCCTTCAGGCCTCAGTAAACAGAAGCATGTGTATACATCCACATATGCACACTCACCCATATAGACAGACAGACAGATAGGTAAATAAATAAAGATAAAAAACAAAAATCTTTAAGAAAGAGGAGCTGCTGGAGTTGTTTTTTTTTTTTGTTGTTGTTGTTGTGGTTTTTTTTTTTTTTTGAGTTGTTTTTATAAAACAATGTTTGTTTCTCTTAGCTTATTTCTTAACCCGGCTATCACACAAATAATTTAGACTCTTTTATAATACAAGACTTTACAACACAATCTTGAGCAGTTTAAGTCTGTTCTTAACCCTCTATGCTGTTCTGTCTTACTCCCAGCAAACATCCCAGCTATACTTGCACTTTGTAGCTTTCCTCTGCTCCAACTCCTTCCTCCTGATCTTCCTTGGACCTCTCCTGTCACTCAAATTCCTAACTCCTCCCTCCCTGGCTGATAAGAAGTCCTGCCCTATTATTTCCCCTGCTCATTGATTGGCTCTAAACTTCTTTATTGGCAAGTCAGAGGGAAAATTGTAGAGCAGAGCTTACACAACATTTAGACAGTAAATTCTCAGAACAATGCTTGTAACCAGACAAGAATGGTACATACATCAGCATTTAAACTACACAATAACCTTATGCCTACAAGGAACAGTGGGGAGATTTACTGAATGAACAGCATGGAAGGAAAAAATAAACAAAGACAAAGACTAGGGAAGAAGTCAAATATTTACCACAAATATGGTATAAAGACCTGAGCAAGAGAAAGCTCTTCCAATGGCAAGAAGAGATGGGTCTAGCACCCTTCACCAAGGTTGCATTTAACTTTAATGTGACCTATGCTGTGGAACGCTTTTCAACAACTTAAAAAATCAGAGAGAATGCTCAGTTCAGCCATTTCTTGGGAGCTTAGTTTCATGTAGGTTTTAATTGATGTTGGGGATTAAACCCCATACCTCAAGCATGTTGAATGCATGCTGTTTAATGATCTATGCTCACAGCTATCAGTTAGTTTTGAGAGAACAGGAAGGTCATGGAGGCTTTAATTCTGGAACCTGAATCTTTTTTTTTTTTTATTAATTCATTCATCTTACATCTCAATAGTTATCCCATCCCTTGTATCCTCCCATTCCTTCCTCCTCCCTCCCACTTTCCCCCTACTCCCCTCCCCTATGACTATGACTGAGGGGGGCCTCCTCCCTCTGTATATGCTCATAGGGTATCAAGTCACTTCTTGGTAGCCTGCTATCCTTCCTCTGAGTGCCACCAGGCCTCCCCATCAAGGGGATGTGGCAAAAAATGGGACACCAGAGTTCGTGTGAAAATCAAACCCCACTCTCCACTCAACTGTGGAGAATGCCATGTCCATTGCCTAGATCTGGGTAGGGGTTCAAAGTTTGCTGCCTGTATTGTCCTTGGCTGGTGTCATAGTTTGAGCAGGACCCCTGGGTCCAGATCTGCCCATCATAATGTTCTTCTTGTAGGTTTCTAGGACCCTCTGGATCCTTCTATTTCCCCATTCTCCCATGATTCTCTCACCTAGAGTGCCAATAGGATGTCCTCCCCTCTGCACTTTCCTGGTAAGTGAAGACTTTCATGGGACATATCCCTTGGGCTAGTGTCCAGATATAAGTGAGTATATACCATTTGAGTCTTTCTGCTTCTAGGTTAACTCACTTATTATGATCATTTCTAGTTCAATCCATTTGTCCACAAATTTCGGGAACTCCTTGTTTTTAATAGCTGAGTAGTATTCCATAGTGTAAATATACCACAGTTTCTTTATCCATTCTTCTACTGAGAGACACTTAGGCTGTTTTGATGTCCTGGCTATTATGAATAAGACCACTATGAACATGGTGGAACATATGTCCCTGTTGTGTGCTGGAGCTTCTTCTGGGTATATTCCAAGGAGTGGAATAGCTGGGTCTTGAGGAAGCCCTATTTCCATTTTTCTGAGATAGCACCAGATAGATTTCCAAAGTGGTTGTACTAGTTTGCATTTCCACCAGCAATGAAGGAGTATTCTTCTTTCTCCACATCCTAGCCAGCATGTGGTGTCACTTGAGTTTTTGATCTTAGCCATTCTGATGGGTGTAAGATGGACTCTCAGAGTCATTTTGATTTGCATTTCTCTGGTGACTAAAGACGTTGAGCATTTCTTTAAGTGTTTCTCAGCCATTTGATATTCCTCTGTTGCGAAGTCTCTGTTTAGTTCTGTGCCCCATTTCTCAATTGGGTTATTTGTTTTATTGGTGTTGAATTTCTTGAGTTCTTTATGTAGTTTGGATATTAGACCTTTGTCAGATGCAGGCTTGGTGAAGATCTTTTCCTAGTCTGTAGGCTGTTGCTTTGTTCTTTTGACAGTGTCTCAGCCTCATGAGGTACCATTTGTTAATTGTTGACCTTAAGCCCTAGGCTGTTGATGTTCTGTTCAAGAAGTTGTCTCCTATGCAAATGTGTTCCAGGCTCTTCCCCACTTTTTCTTCTAACCAATTTAGTGTCTCTGGTTTTATGTTGAGGTCCTCAATCCACTTGGACTTGAGTTTTGTGCATGGTGACAAATATGGGTCTAATTGCATTTTTCTACATGTAGAAATCCAGTTAGACCAGCAACATTTGTTGAAGATGCTATCCTTTTCCATTGAATAGATTTGGCTTCTTTGTCAAAAATCAGGTGACTATATGTGTGTGGATTCATATCTGGGTCTTCAATTCAATTCCATTGATCAACCAGCCTATTGCTGTGCCAGTACCATGCTGTTTTAATTACTATTGCTCTATAGTACAGCTTGAGATCGGGTATGGAGATTCCTCCTGAGGATCTTTTATTGTATAAGATTGTTTTAGCTATTCTGGGTTTTTTGTCTTTCCGTATAAAGCTGAGAATTAGCCTTTCAATGTCTTTTTAAAAATGTGTAAGTATTTTGATAGGGATTCCATTGAATCTATAGATTGCTTTTGGTAAGATGGCCATTTTTACTATGTTAATTCTCCCAATCCACAAACAAGGGAGATCCCTCCATCTTCTCAAGTCATCTTCAATCTCTTTCTTCAGGGACTTAAAGTTTTTTTCCAAACAAGTCCTTCACTTGCTTGGTTAGTGTAACTCCTAGATGTTTTATATTGCTTGTGGCTAACATAAAGGGTGTAGACTTCCTAATTTCTTCCTCTGTATGATTGTCATCTGTATATAGGAAGGCTAATGATTTTTTTGAGTTAATTTTGTATCCAGCCAACTTGCTGGATGTGTTTATTAGCTGAAGGAGTTCTCTGGTGGAATTTTGAAGGTCACTTATGTACACTATCATATCATCTGCAGATAGGGATAATTTGACTTCTTCCTTTCCCATTTGGATCCCCTTGGTCTCCTTGTATTGTCTTATTGCTCTGGCCAGAACTTCAAGAACTATACTGAAGAGATATGGAGATAGTGGGCAGCCTTGTCTGGTCCCCGATTTTAGAGGGATTTTCTTGAGTATCTCTCCATTTAATTTGATATTGGCTATTGGCTTGCTGTATATAGCCTTTATTATGTTTAGGTATGTCCCTTGTATCCCCGATCTCTTCAACACTTTAAACATGAATGGGTGTTGGATTTTGTCAAATGCTTTTTCTGTATCTAAGGAGATGATCATGTGGTTTTTTTTCTTTTAGTTTGTTTATATGGTGGATTACATTGATGGATTTCTGTATATTAAACCATCCCTGCATGCCTGGTATGAAGCCTACCTGGTCATGATGAATGATATCTTTGATATGTTCTTGTATTCATTTTGCGAGTATTTTATTGAGTAGCTTTGCTTCTATATTCATAAGAGAAATTGATCTGAAGTTCTCCTTTTTTGTTCGATCTTTGTGAGGTTTAGGTATCAACTTGACTATAGCCTCATAGAAAGAATTTGGTAATTGGAACCTGAATCTTAAGTCTATGTCTTCCAATATGAAAGACACTTGAATATACTGCTTTATTATATATGGGTATTATAATAATAGTTACCTCTTATAGTTTCTGTTAGATTTAAATAAATTTTCCATCCCTCTGACGCATAGCCTCAAGAGGCAGTCTGGAGGGCTGTCCCTTCTCCTCACTGTTGAGCTCTACTTTAACATTTTTGCATAACTACAGCCCCTTTGTTGAGACCTACTTTAGTTTGTCCTGTAACTGTAGCTCCTCTGTTGATATGTGCTTTCATCTTTAACATGACTGAAGCCATTTTGGTTTTTTGTCTCCATTTTTATCAAAAGGTGAAACTGAGTTCAAGTTCTCAGGCTTTGCCTGCCTGACACAAGAATAGCCTTTACTTACAATTCAACACTTGTTGAATGATGTGCTTGAGTTAAAGATAAATGTATGTTTTGTTGGAGTTGGACTACAATACCCTTGCTATGTTTCTTTCTCACAGAAAATGTAGGGTACTGCAAAGCTCCCAAGCTCCCCTACCCTAAGTCCCACCAAATCACCTTACAATGCTTTGTCTATCTACCTAGGCACAATGTACCCAGAATGGAATTGATTCTTACTACATGGTTATGGATTTTTTTTTCCTCTAAAAACTTATTCTGAGAATGTCTCAGAATCACAGTTTGGCTTCCAAATCCATTCTGTGTACCTGACTGGTCCGATTTTGCTAAGCATTCAATAGACTACCATATATTTGAATCTGGTGTCCATGTGGTCAGTGTGTGGCTATTCCTTAACCCTAACATTCATCTGCTGCTGCACTAAGGAGAGTGGGCCCCACACCTCACCTGGACAGCACAGTAAAGCTGACCCTGGTGATGAGGGCATGGATGAGCTGACTGGATGGTTGAGAGGAAAATGTCCCAGCTCCTTGCCAGCCAGTTGTAGCACTCCAGAGAGTGGGCACCACACCTTTACTGGGCCACACAGTAGAAATGACTCTGGTGGCATGGGTACAGGTGAACTAGCCCTGAAGGCACGATAGCAGGTGATCTGACCCTGACCCTTGCTGGCTGCAGCATTGGGTGAGCTAGCCAGGGCAGTGATGGAGAGCTTGTCCTGATGGTATGGGTACAGGAGAGCTGGCAAGATGACCAGCTCATCTACCACTCAGACCAAGATCCAAGGCTTTGAGTTGGCCCACGCCAACATCTACCCCATCTATGAACTGCTGGATTGTGTGAAAGAGCTGGTCCTGAAGATCCAAAGCTGCAGGGTCTCCATGACATGGGGCAACAACATATTTGAGAGGAGTCCCAGTGAAGATACAGTATTGATGGTGTAACAGAAGCCAGAGGCCTTGAACCAGACCAATGGCTCATTGCAATGAGCATTTGCAAATAAAGATGTGTTGACAAGAGGATATACAGTTGGACATGCTGTAACACCTACAGCTTCCATGATGAAACTTTTTAATGTCTTTTTGTTTTGTTTTTAATTTTCTTTTTGAGGGGAGATGGCAAAAGTAGAAGGTGGATATAAAAGGAAAAGGGATACATGATGTGAAAATCATAAAAAATGAATAAGAAGTTTTAAAAAGAATCAACTAAGTTGTTAAAGTAAGAAATAAAAGCTTTGTGAATCTCTGTATACCCTCAGTGCATAGAAGGCATTAAGTGTTCTCACATATTTGTATCACAACTGGAAATAAATACTATTATAAATGGATACCTTGTAGGCAGTACTCTCAGTATTGAATCAATAGAGTCTACATTTCTGTTCTACCTGGGGATAAAGGTTTAAAAAAGAGGATTAGTCTCCTTCAACCTGCCATTGAACACATTACCTAAATCCATGCATTTAATCCTCAACACAACTCTAAGAGATAAATCCTGGGGGTATTCAGGAAAGCTGAATTCAATATATCAAGTTCAATCCCAACAATTTAAAATATAATGTCTGGAAGATTTGTTAGACTCCAGGAGAAGAAAGGAACAAGAAATAAACCTCCTGTTTCATGGAATGTTTAGTCTGCCTTGGAAGCAAAGTAAAAAGTTCTGTTTTGGTTCATGCTCTGTATAATAAAAAATTGAACTGCTTTAAAAGCAAGTGACTACATGTACATTGACTTTTATTAAAAAGCTTTCTTGAAGAAGGAAGTACGTTCATATGATTACATCTTCCAGAAGGGAAAGCATGATTATTTCAGTTAATTGGAGAAAGAGAAAACAGAGTTTGTAGTGTGTGTGTGTGTGTGTGTGTGTGTGTGTGTGTGTGTGTGTGTGTATGTGTGTTCTTGTGGATGCATGTGTGTAGGGAGGGGGGAGTCCTGTGCATATATATATATATGCACATGTGTATAGAAACCAAAGCTCAGCTTTGGCTGTCACTTTGCTTACTTGAGACATACTTCTTTGTTGGCCTGACAGGCTAGACTGGATGGTTAGTGAGCCCACGGGGGTCTGCCTGTCTGACTTCAGCACCTCTGGGATCACAAGTGCAAGCTGCCTTACATGACTCCCTTTCTTGACATGGGTTCTGGGGATTGAATTCAGATCCTTGTGCTTGCCCAGCACGCACTCTGCCAACTGAGCCATCTCTGCAGCCTAGGCTGTGAAACTTCAAGTCTCTAATATTTTGTCTAAAGTCCTTAAGCTCCACACAAATGCAAATATACCCTACACATCCATCCTTACAGTAAAATCCATTCACATACAGTGCACAAGTTCTTGTTTCCAAATGACTGCTATCTTATCTGATTTACAAACGTGTACAGTACATGATAGCAGTGATTTCTAGCAAAGGAGCTCTGCTATAGCTTAGTGTCTTCAGGATGAGCACATAAGAAACTGTAGATAACTTATTTATGCATCTGATAATTTAGAAATGAATGATATTCCAAATAAAATGCAGGGGGAAAATCAGAACTTGTGTCATATTCTGGAGACAAAGACTTTGAAAAGGAAACAAAAGAAGTGCCTTCTTTTCCTCTCAGGGGCAGGTCCTTCCTGTACTCTCTAATGGGGAATGCTGTTCATAGCAGACTGTCTTTCTTTTTTTTCCCCCCGTGGGAGATTCTAATTCACCACACTAACAAACTATTACTGGCCATAAACCTTCATAATATTATATTGCCCTCATGATAAGCAAATCTCAGTTTTATTTATTTCAAGGTGCAATAGTCCTTAGTGGCTGCGATTTGTTATTCTCTAGGAGTTTAAAAGTGTGTCTTTGGTTTCTCTCCATTATTTTGAAATTCAAATTGGCCACACATGGAATAACCTCAGTTTTGTCCCTCCTCCCAGACTTGGCTCTCCTGACCTTTGAAGCACCTGAATTCCGAATGGACCAGACCACGCTGAGCCTTGAACTCTAACAGACAGAAGTGTCCAGAAGGGCATGCTGCCACAGTTACAGGGCTTCCTGTCATTAGCTCTGTTTCAAGAATTGAACACTATGGATTTTGTATTCAGTTATAGTAATTTAAAAGTTTTCCAGACCTCTTCAAGAAAGAAATTCAAAGCGGAAAGGCACACCCCAAGCAAGAGGCAAATTCAGTCTTGGCTGAATAATAGTGGGATATTTGCTCAATATTCAAAAGACAGAAAATTTTACCTTTGGATGGACAAGGAAGATGGTCACTACATAGAAGACTTTGCCCAATAGAACACAGTTGCCTTAAACCATTGTTTTCTGGGTAAGCCAAGGAAATGTTTGTCTGCAACAGCTCTTTTTGACCCTGAAGGGCTCCCTGAGTATTTACCTAATCCTCAGCTTCCCCCCCCACCCCCCGCCATTCCATGCCCTACTAACTAGGTCACAGGCTGACCCTTGACACCTATAACTCTGTGCTTCTTTGAACTAGTTGCCCTTGTGAGGCAACAGCTCCCTTTTCCTCCAGTAATCTTCCCAAGTTCCTTGTTTTCTTGCTTTCGCTATTTTGCATTTTGTGTTGTCGAGCTCAAATCATTTTCCTCTCCTGACTTGAAAACCCGCCCTCTGCCTTTCATCCTGATGCTTAATGCGCTTTCATCCTGCCCTGCTTACTTCAAATCTATTTTCCATACATCTAAGGTTTCCTAGATTTCCTAGAAAATCTAGCAGACAGAAATGAAACACATCTGAGACCCGTGGCTTTGCAATATATGTGTTACTCACGAAAGGCAATAATGCAAGTACAGTGTGAGATAGGCCAATGACAACCAGCTAAGTTGTACTTAGTCCATTAAATGTCTTTTTATTTCCATATTTACAAATTTTAACGTATTATAATTTATTCCTGATTACTCCTGAATGTTATCCCACTCATTTGAATCTTCCTCTTCCCATCCTCCCTCCCTCTTCCTCCCTCTTCCCCTTCCCTAGACCCCTCTGACAGAAGGAGACCTCCTCCCCGACCATATGACCACAGCCACATTCAGACAGGCTGCTTTCCCTTTTTCTGTGTGCCACCGGCCTTTCCACATTTTTAAAAAAAGTTTTATTTATTTTATGTGTATGTATGCTTGCTTCTAGGTCTTTGCGCCACTTGCTGTGGGGAGCCATGCTAAATTCAGTCATGTCAGATGACATGACAAATCCCATGCTTAGGCTTCAGGTTCTGACCTTCGAGTTGTTGACCCTTGCTGAAGGAGGTCTTGTGTTCTAGGCTATCTTTGGGTTGACTACCCAGAGAAATAGGGAAGTCCTTACAGGGAACTACCCAGAGGATTAAGGGAGTTCTTACAGGGAGCCATTCAGGCAATTGTATTCTTGCCTGGGGGCTGGGGGAAGTGGGATTACAGTAGATCCTGTTGACCTTACTATATAGTCTTACTCAACTGCATTAAAGAGAGTCTTGATCAGAAATTTCCAGACTTGATTCAATTTTCTCACGTCTCTGTCCCCCACTTTCAATCCCCACTCCCTCTTTCAGATGAACTGTGATTCAATTTGTCCTATGGGCTGGCGAGGACAACTTGCAAGCCTCGATCTTGCAGAAGCCAGTAGAGAGCGTCAGCACCTCTGGGACTGAAGCTATACATGTCTGTGAGGTACTCATGTGAGTGCTGGAAATGAAACCCATATCTTTTGCAAAAGCAGTAAGCACACTTAATGGATGAGCCACCTTTCTAGAACTTATTTTATTGCTCTGAAAGTCAAACAGCCACAGAACCTTCTTCCAAAGCCCCCTGATCCTCCCTAATTACTCGTAGAAGGAATCACATTTACTTATGCACTGCCTTAAAAGGAACAATATAGATTTAGGTCCATAATATATGCCGATAGGAACAAGTCACAAGCACCTCTAATTTAAGGAAAGCCCGTATTTAAGTGCTTTTTGGAGACTTAGATTTACCTTACACACTTTGAATAGCACATGTGATATCCTCATATTGAGGAGAGGAAATGAGTCCTCTAAGCTGTGAACATCAAAAGCAGCTCAGGTATTGGGATATAAGCTTAACTGATCACTAACCACATAGCATCTGCTATGAGGTACCGAAGTCTGCCCTCTGGGACCGTTAGTTTTAGCAGTAAATGTCTGAAAATGGCGTAATTAACAGAAATGGTAAGTAGACTTGCCTGCTGACTTTTAGTCAGCCTTCCTTAGCCATAGGACCATGGTCCCTCCACTTCTTAGGATACATGACTTTACACAAAATATTTTATACTTTTTGTTACACCTGCAGATTGTAGAGGGGAACTATTGTTCTCAAGGAGTAGTTACAGGGAACAGAGGATGGGTTTGTAGAGACCAAGGCTCTTATGGAGTAAAAGATGCTCTGAATCTTACCCTTCCTGTTTCTCTCACTCCTGAGTAGTACCACTTATTTTTTTCTTAATAAGTAAACAAACCATACATATTGCCAATGAGAGACAAAGATCATTATCTTCTACCAGGCATGGAAAACTTGTGAACCCTACAAACTAAGGCCAAATAGAAGGCCAAGAAAAGAGACATAAGGAACAATATCACTACACAGCATATATACCGTAATGGGTTCTTCTTGTTGTTTCTATATGTGATACTTGATTTTTAACTATGTGTATGAGCATGTGTCCGGTAAGCAGTGTGTGCACATGCGTGGAGGTACTCTCAGAGGCCAGAACAGAGTATGAGGTCAGCTGGACATAGAGGAAAGTGTGAGCTGACTGATGCAAGTGCTGGGAACTGAACTCAGGTCTCCTGCAAGAGCAGTAAGTGTTCTTTATCCCTTAACCATCCAAGTGCGGGCCCGAACTCTATGGGTTTGAAGATGGAAGATTTCTGAAAGATTATCCACGACACAGAGAAATGGAGTGGGATGGCGTTTGTCGGTGCATTAGCTGCAGTAAAATGAGAAAGCACTGAAAAGCAGGCATAAACAGCTGTGCAAAAGCTTTGAATACATTCTATGACCTTATGAGAAAACAAAACCCACATGTTTACAAAGAATAAAGAAAACCAGAAGTAGGATAATAACAGAATATTTTGGGGTTTGTAAGAGTGGTCAGCATACAGAAGCAGAACACTTCCTTGTAGGATCTGTTTTAAGATTTTTTTTAAACTATTACTATTTTTACCTCCTGACCACAGTTTTCCTCCCTCCTCTCTCTCAGCCTCCCACTACCTCTCTGTTCCTCTATCTAATTCTCTTGCATTTCTCTTCTGAAATATTCTGGTCTCTCATGGATATCAACCAAATATGGCATATCAAGTTGGAGTAAGTCTAGCCACCGTCCCTCATTATGGTTGGAAGAGGCAACCTAGTTAAAGAAAAAGGGTACCAAAATCTGATTATAGAGTCAGAGACAGCCCCTGCTCCCACTGTTCGAAGTCCCACAGGAAGACCAAGCTACACCACTGTAACATATATGCACTTGCAAAATCTTGATCTAGGATGTTCCATTTCCTGGATGGAGTCCAGCTGCCCCCTGTTCTTGAGGAAACCTATAAATCTCCAACTGGACCCAGGTTTATCATCACTCTTCTTGGACATGCTGTTTGATGTTTTGCTCTTGCCAGAAATGCTTGAAGACTTTTCCATGGGCCATTTCCTCCCAAGTCTTTTAGACATATCACCATAGGTAGGATTTGCTGATCTAGGGCTAGATAAAGACTGTTTCATAGACCTCAACTGGTTCAAAATGGCCAGGATGGTTTTTCTAGGACCCATGAAGATGGTGGCCATCCTGAGGACATGGGTCAAGGTAAGCAAGATGACAGTCTGACAACGGTGATGTCACTAGGTGGTGAGAGTGAGGGGATGCATCTGTGCATGGTAGTGATAGTGTGCTACATAGCATCAGCTGAGAGTGTGGTGGGCAGAGATGCCTAGACAAATCAAGAGGAGGGGCGGGGCGAAGGAAGGAAAGGAGCTGTCATAAAGGAGATGTTTTTTTTTTTTTCTCAAGCGTTGAAAGATGTCAGGACATGCCTAGGGAGAAATAGGTCTAGAAGCGCTTTCAGTAGATAGGAATGACTCTGAAACAGAAAGCCAGTCAAACTCCGCACGAAAAGGCTCATCATTCTGGTGACTGGTATAATGCTTCTGCACAGGAGCAGGCTTCCTCATCATCTCCCTCCTTCTCAGTGAAGGCGCTTTCCATAACAGGACCACTGTGTCGCTGGTCATTCCCTGCTCTACATATATTGGCCTCCTGATTTACCTACTGGCCTGGAAACATCTCCAGTGTCTCCTCCATTTCTGAGAAGATCTGGGATGTTGGGACTCTGAGTGCTCTAAGTGCCTTTACTGTTGCCTTTATGTCCAAGACTACTCCCAGATTTATCCCCCAGTAACCTTGCCTCCCTGTCAACCTCCATATGTGCTTCCTGGGACTCCTCTTGGGCATCTCATTAAGGCCACACCCCTTATTGCCAGTTATCTTTTCACCTCATCCCGGGGAAATGAACTCATTTCTGCTGCTTTCCCTTAGACCCCTGGGCCTGCCACACCTGATCTTTTCCTTTCACTTCCCTTGCTGAATGGAGAGGAATAAGTTCCCCCAACCAATTGATTATTCATTGGCCCAAAGTGGATGGTGCAAGTGCAGCCACTATGGAGGGAAAACCACAGCAACCATCAGTCCCAAGCCACAGATCACTAAAGTCAGGACAGAGATAACTTAGTTGCTTCCACACAGAGAAAGCGCTAACAGAGAGTAAAGGATCCACTGCTACCTTAAAGGAAAGTGTATTGTTCTGTTGTGCCCATGCCAAAGTGGTCCTGACTTAGAATCTACTATGGATGCTGCATTTGATGCTTTTATGAAAAAGATGGAGGAGCTGATGGGCCATTCACAGTTCCAGAACAGGCTTCTGCAGAACCATTGTTCATAGAACCAAAAGAAAAGGGGGGGGGGATTTTATGGAGCTTAGAACAGCAGTTCTCAACCAGTGGGTCATGACGCCATTGGTGGCCAAACAACTCTTTCACAGGGTTCACCTTAAACTATCAAAAACCACAGATATGTTATGATTCACAACAGTAGCAAAATTACTGTTATAAATAGCAACAAAATAATTTTGTGCTTGGGAGTCGCCACAACATAAAGAATTATATTAAAGGGTCAAGGCACCTAGAAGGTTGAGATCCGCTGGCTCAGATAAAAGACTTATTCCAATTTTGGGGTGCTTTTGTATTTCAGGGCAAGGCACAGGCTAGAGGTCAGCTCCGTGTGGAACCTACTGCAAGATGAGGCATCTCGTTCTGAAATTTACGTCTATGACATCCAAAGAGAATGTTATCAAATGTGCTGTAAGCATGCAGCCCCTCCTTTGCCACACTTTCATCTCTTTTTTCCCTCCTTTCTGTGGTTGTTTAGAAATATGTGATGGGGGCCTTTCTTTGTTCAGCCTTCTTTTGTGCATGGTAAGCATCAAGTAGAAATTTCTTAAGAACCAGCTCATTTTTTTTCACCTTAACTTTTGTGTTGGAGTGAATTTTAATATTTTCTTCTAAACATTTATCTGATTTTTCTTGCAGTGAGATGGGTCCCAAGGTAATTTCCTATAAAATAGAATATTCTGGGGAAATGTTTTTTTTTAACTTATAGTTTTATTTATTTGGTTGTTCACTTTACATCCCAATTGCAGTCCCCATCCACCTCTCCTCCTGGTCCTACCCTCCGTCCCTCTTCCCCTGTCTCCTACCTCTCAGGAAAGGGGGGTCCCACTCCTACCCCACCCCAGCCCTTCACATCGCATCAGGACTGAGCACATCCTCTTCTACGGTGGCCTGGCAGGGCAGGCTCACAAAGGGGGAAGTGGGACATAAGTGAGTATATACCATTTGAGTCTTTCTGCTTCTGGGTTAACTCACTCATTATGATCAGGCGGTAAAATTTAAACCCCTACCCTGATCTAGCCCATGGACAGGACAGTCTCCACACTTGAGTGGAGAGTGGGATATGACTTTCTCAAGTACTCTGGTGCCTCACATTTGACTATGTCCCCTGGAGGGGGAGACCTAGTGGCACTCAGAGGAAAGACAGCAGGTCACTGAGAAGAGACTTGATACCCTATGAGCATATACAAGGGGAGGTAATCCCTCTGAGGAACAGTCATAGGGGAGGGGAATAAGGGGAAAATGGGAGGGAGGGGAGAATGGGAGGATACAAGGGGTGGGATAACCATAGATATGTAACAAGAATAAATTAATAAATAATAAAAATTAAAAAAAAATACACGAACCAAAACAATATAACACACACACACACACACACACACACACAAAAACAAAAAAACAAAAAACAAAAAACAAAAACAAAGGGGGACGTGATCGCAAAGCATGTAACAGCGTCTGTGTCAGAAGCAGCGGGGGCTCAGCTAGAGCCACCTCATATCCTGCCTGGAGCCTACCCTGTTATAAGCCTCCAGCTTGTCTCAGAGATGCTCCTGCCCACAGTTTCTCTTCTCTCTGCAAGCCCTCTGTCCTCCTGCCCCTACATCTGTCCCCACCTTGCCTCTCTCCTCACGTCCTGTCCTATCCGGTTCCCTCTCTTCAACCACTTCCGCTGTCTATTCTATTTTCCCTTCTGAGTGAGATTCATGCATCCTCCCTTAGGCCTTCCTTGTTACCTAGCTTCTTTGGGTCTGTGAATTTAGTGTTTCAAGGAAAACAAACAAACACACAACAATAACAAACTCCAAATATTCTCTATCAAAACCAAAAAAAAGGGAAAATAATGTAATTCAGGAATGCAGAAAATAAAAATGTTGATCTTCAATTATCTGAGATAAAAACATGTTCATCTGAGATATAAAGAAAGCTGTCCAATTTCAGGAAAAAAGGTTAAATGTACCAAATAGTATATAGATATGCATATATAGAATTTGCATATTAAATATTTGTATTTCTTCCACAGAAATATGATTATTTTTTTCGAGACAAGGTTTCTCTGTGTAGCCTTGGCTGTCCTAGATTCGCTTTGTAGACCAGACTGGCCTTGAACTCACAGCAATCCACCTGCTACCGCCTCTCAAGTGCTGGGATGAAAGGCATGCGCCACCACTATCCGGCTCCAGAAATATGATTGTAATAAATGATCTCATTAGTGTCCTTTTGACTGTAAAAAATTCACTGTCCTTATTGCCTAAGCAATAAGGTAGAGCAGCTATATTGACATGCTCTTTTTCACATGGTTTTCTACTCTTCTGCGCCTCCAGCCCTCTCCACATAAATATAGTGGGAAGAAGAGGTCTTTGGGTACCACAGACATCCAGAAACAAATTGGTGGCAGCTGTACTGGACTTTATGGTTTTGGACAAGTGTCCTCCTCTAAGACTTGGCTTTCTTGATTTTATCAACACTATATTGCGGGATTATTGTTAAAATAAAAAATAATATTGGTTATTAAATTCCATAGAAGCCACACATGGAAAACAGGAAATGTTTTTATTTTCTTGTTATTCATTATTTTTGTCAACTCATGTTCTGCTTTTCTTCCCTCTTCTTGGAATCACCTGGGATGGAAATACTTGTCTTTGCATGTGGCATTCTAAATACTATATAAATTACAGTGGGAATAGCTCACCTGTAAAACTTGAGATTCCTAGAGGAAAGACTCTCATTGCCATGTTTCTGTGTGAGCCATATTTTCAGCCAGGCATTCGCTATTAAGGATCATTTCCTTTATCATTTCCCTTATTGGGAAAAGTCACATTCCGGACAAACCCAAATCAACTTTTCATTTGGTTTACTCCCAGTTTCTCCAGATTTCCCCAAGCTATCAACTATCTACTAAATGAAGTTAAATTGAATACTAAAGAGGGTCAGGATTATTTCCATCAAATATTATTTATTTAGCAATCATATATAGTAGGAAATACAGAGAGTTACAGCATAATAAAAACACAAGAATCATAGGCCGTCGTGTTAAAAATGTAAAGTTCTGGTTAAATGAAAAGGCAAACGAACTTACAAGTATATGGTAGGTAGCTGTGAGTACAGTCGCAAGGCAGGTGCAGCAGTCTATGGAGAGAAACAGTCCTGCCTCATGGTGTGGACTCACACACCAATATCTGCAGAGGGACAGCACATGTGACCTCCAGTCGGACTCCTGCTTATTAGATCCCAATAGGCGCTGTCTTCAGAGAGAGAAAGAGGAAAGAGATAGCATGGACGGCCAAAGGCAAAATCGGAGACACATTGGGAACAGTGGAGAGAGGAACAAAAGAGAAGGAGGTGAGGTGTAGGCTAAGTGTGCCAGGCAGTGTGACGGCTCCGAGGAGGTGTGCTTCCCCAGCTCCCCATGCACATGCTTGGTCACAGTGCTTTGCAAGTCACATAACCTGCACAATTAGGCTAGCACACATATACTGACCAGTGTGTGTGGCCCTCCTTTATATTAACCAAGCATAGAGATCAAGGGACCAAAATGGATGTGTTTTCTATGCCATGAGGAGGGCAGGGTTTCACCTTATTCTTCCCTCCGAAGATACTAGCTTTACTAGAAGACAACCACCGGCTCAATTAGGAACAGTTAGGACTTCCTAGACTCTCAGATTCTCCCTTCAGAGCAAAATATTTTCTAGATGCTGAGTATTTAAATTAAAAAAGACATTAAAAGCAGTAGTTACAGTTTCTCCATAAATAGAAATAAAAAGTCCATTTTAAAGGGTAAAGTCTACTAGATGAACATTTCTATTAATCTTCTCAATACATTATTATAGATCAATCTTTACTGCTGACATTTAAAACACCCATCACATTGTAATGTCTATGATACAATTCAATTATTTAGCTGTGCTCCGCACAAGATTTAGACAACACTAACACCAGGAATCTAATTCACAGAACATTGAGAAGCATTTTATACAGTCCACACACAAATATATCTTAAATTACAATAATGCATACTAAATATGCGTAGAGAATATGGCTTACACATTAAAGTAGCTCTAAGTTGTGAGTTATAAAGAACTCACTGCTTAGGCCTAAGAGCTTCAGGTCCTGCCCCTCTCTGAAATATTGCTTAGCCTTGTGGAACCTAGGGGAAAGCAAGTGCAGGGAGCAGCTCAGTAGGATGGGCAAATCCTTCTGCACATCAGTGAATTGACAGTTACTCTCGACTCTTTTTGCCCAATTTTCACCTTCCACAAAGCTCACAGTCCCTGAAAGGTATGTACAGTGAAAAAGCTACGACATCTAATTGGGCTTGACCGTCCTTGTTAGCTCAAAACAAGAAAAGGCCATCAGGTAGAGGGAAGGCTTCACACATGCTCAGGCAAAACATGGCAGAGAAACAGAGCCTCTGTGGGCTGCAGTTCATTTCAATTCAGGAAAAGTAAAGCGTCACGTCAAATAATGTTAGCTATACAGAAAAGTGTGGGTTTCCATTTCCATATA
>OU015750.1:52937647-52967341 GCA_907169655.1 Acomys percivali
ACACACACACACACACACACACACACACACACACACACACACCCAACACATGTTTATCTCTTATGCCTCAATGCTTCAGCCTGGTAATATATTTTTATATCCTAGTGGAATCAGTATCACAGAAGGAAAATTCTGTTTTCCCTTCAAGCGCCCTTCTCCTGAAACGGCCGACGTTATTTGTTACTGTGGACCCACAGCAAGCTGTGTCCTGCAATGTGACCACACACAGATGGGTGATACATTCGTGCCTAAAAGCCACAGGGGTGGTCGCAGGATGGTCCCGCTGGCTCCGGGGGAAGGTGGCACTGTTAGTTTCCCCGGTGGAGACGTGGTGAGGCATTCACCTGATCACCAGGCAGCATCGCGTGGCCAGCTATGCCTCAGATTTCAGGAACAACTTCTGGGCAGCCTTCCTATTCTTTCCCCGAGCACTTAAAAAAGACACTCTTACCAGACCAGCATTGCAAGATGACTCAGTTTTCCATTGTTGGCTTTTTTGTTTATTTATTTGTTTGTTTTGTTTTTGTTCATTTGTTTTTGTAGCAGCACTCCAAGTGACACAGTGCAAGAAGCACACTGAAAAACTTTTCCTCTTCTTCACAAGTTAAAAGTGATGAAAATTTGAAACTGTCTCGCTTTTAACCTTAAAAGATTTCTCTGGCTTGAATGAAGATGAGCGAATTATGGAGGGAAAACAACGGCAGGAACAGGGGCCGGAATGCTGATGGCAACTCACGGTACTTCTTTGCTCAGTGATTATATTGAAATGTATGCTCTTAGTCCACTAAAGTGGCCTGAGCCAAATACAATTTTAAGGACTTTGCATGTTTTTCATGCTACTTTCATTTTCCTGAAATAAAAACCAAACAAAAAATGAGATCAGAGAAGGGATGGGAAGGTGGGTTGGGTAGATGTTGATTAGAAGATATAAACCTTTCAGCTATTTCACAATAATAAACTCAAAGAAATAGTAAATAATAACATATAGTGTTCTTGAAAATTGCCAAGTGCAGCTTTTCACCTAGCCACCAAAGGATGACAAACGTGGGAGGATACACATTTGGTACTTAGTTCAGTTTAACCATTCCATGAAGACTTCAAAGCATGTCACATGTGATAAATACAAGTTTGGGCAACTAGAAACAAAGAAGAAAAATTAGAGAATAGTGCTTAATCTATATAGGTGTCACTACTAAGAGACACTTTCACAAAGGACCTATACACTCTGCCAGGAAGAAGAGATTTACCACGAAGAATATCCATTGGTTTATCTAAGTTACAAATCCTTCCTACTTCTGCTTTGTAGGTCTGTGTTTTACACAGTTTTCAGTTCCAGTCGATATGTTTTCATATGCTGAAAAGCCATTTCAGCAAACACACTGGTCACTTATATTTCCTACACACATTTTGGGGAAATGCTCATAAATATTGTAGATCGATACAAGAAATGTTTAGAAAATGATGACCCAAGCAGTTTTCTGTTTCTTTTGTGGCAATCTATAGTAAACACTGGCTTGCAAATACCTTACAGGGAAGAATCCTGCTTAATTCTGTACATTCATATCCACTCGAAATGACCAGGATCTCTAACAATAACAAATGTGCAATCTGTATGCAAAGTGCAGCCGTCATTATAGCAGTGACTATCACTGTTAACTATAGAGATGGGTGTCGGGTGCTGAAGAGACACTTAGTGATCTGGTTTTCCAAACTTCAAGTACAAAAAGGAACCATAGCCACCATGGGATACTTGATATAACATATACAAGATGTTCACAACTGGGTGTCTTTACACAAATACTGAAGAATTACCTTAAAAGCCAAATCACATTTAACTCTCAAACGGCATCTGAAGAAGCAATAACAGCATCTCAAGGGCGTGGCCATGGGCACCTTCAGCATTTTCCCTTGACCTGGTTACTAAACCAACATAATACTCCTTATAACACTTGAGATTTGTTTCATATGCATTTTGTAAGATTTAAAGCATCTGCACTATCTCCACCATCCGCCCTAGTTGTCTGTTCATCCTGTGTCTTTCCAAGATGCATTCTGTTTGAATGGTCACTAATTTTAATATATCAGCTCATTAAAACTTTATATTTCTATAACATCATTTCTAGGTTTATCAATCTGGCAGATAGAAATCAAGTCCCAGAAACCATTTTTAAAATGAGGCACCATTCTTGTCCACAGATTTCTAGTGTACATGATATTTATGTTATTAATAGTTCCTATGCATCATAGAAATGCAATTCTAAATCTTCTCCCATTGTAAAGATTTCTTCTGGAATATTTCAATAAACTCTATAAAGTAAGGCTTATTGAAGTTAATGTATTAAAACTGTAATCTCAGTAAATAAAATTTAGTTGATGAAAAAAAGCATATTGTTTAAAGTAGCAGAATATTTGAATTTAAGTAGTTTGTCTCTAAGGCTGTTATATAAACAATTCAGTTTAGAAATTAGGTTTCTTGTCTCAAAGGTAAAATTACCTCTTATGTTTAAAACAACTGAACTCTTAAAAGTTTGTTCAGATCTATGGGTGTGTGTCAGCATGCTTTTCTTCAGTATTTCCCAAGTCTTCTGCGTTCTTGTGAAGATCAAGTTCACCTAAAAACATCAAATAACAAACAGTTAAGACAAAATTGGCTTTTGAAAGAAAAAAACCCTAATATTTTGAGGAGATAGAAACTTGTAAAGTATTGAAGGCTGGATTTTATCATGGTTCTGTGGTACATTTTTCCAAAGATTGTACATTTTCCTTTCAGCCTGGGGGCTTACAGGGTACAACCATACATCGTCTCATGACTGTTTAACCTTTGACCTTGCAGCTTAGTCTGCAAACACAGAAATGAAAAATATGAGAGAAGCATCTGTTAAATCACACACAGGACTACATGGTTCTCCTGGATATTTCTTTTACTGAAACTAAGTTTAAACAAATCCTAATGACCAATGTCTTTGTCCTCGTGCTTATTAGCTGCTATGAATTTAAAACAAGTTTACAATGATTATGAGAGAATAGTAGTGTTTCAGATAAAGTAATCTGCCAAAACAAATGAGTAGCATTTATAGTCTTAGAGCTTTATATAAACTGCAGCTTTAAATAAACCCTGAAGACAAGGAAAGCATTAGTGTGGAAACTATTTAAATGCTTCCTAAGATGCTGAAGAGAGCTGACCAAAAATTGAGTAATACAGTTTCAGGTAATAAAGGGAGAGCCGAGAGCCTCCTGGACCAGCACCAGTGGAACACAGTGTGTAGACTGACCCTTTATCTTGTGAGTGAATGGATGATTTTTTCGGATACTTCTCACTAAGAGCCTGTTTGGGGACTTCACCCCAGCCTGTTGACAGAACAAGAACATTTGGTTGTCTTACCAACTCCCAGAAACTTGCGGCTATATTTCCAGCTCTGGTTCCATTCAAATATGTTCACATGCACACCCCCCCCCCAGGCATTTGTTTCCATAATGCACTTGAGGAAAATCTCAAGTCTATACAATCTTCTCCTCGTGAGCTCACATAGCTCTTCACCCTCTTGGTAAAATTATATTCCATTCCCAATGTGTCCTAAGCTACATACTCTCTCTTCCCAGGAAAATTCTCTTCCAGGAGGAAGAGGCAATTCTGCATCTCTACTGTAGGGATCTCTTGGGTTTGTTGTTGCTGTTGTTTGGTTTAGTTTGGTTTGGTATGGTTTGGTTTGGTTTGGCTGTTGTTTTCAAGACAAGGTTTCTCTGTGTAGCCCTGGCTGTCCTGGTTTGCTTTGTAGACCAGGGTGACATCAACCTCACAGAGATCCACCTGCTTCTACCTCCCAAGTGCTGGCTGTAGGGATCTCTTTACTGGAATTTTCTTCATAAACATTTTTCTATTTTCAGCAACCTAATATTTCATTTATTTGAATTCAAACTAAAACGTTTATAATGGGTTATGAATCCTCTTCGGCATTGTTCCTCACAACTTGGTTTGTTTTTAGACATTTATCATCTTGGAGCCTTGGTTTAAATTCAGATTTAATATCCTGTTATTTAAGGCCAGACTAGGAACTAACAAAACACACTTTACTAGAAAAAGAACAAATGACAGAGACCCAAATGGACTGACTTAAGAGAAAGTAACATAAATATTTATTTCATTTGGAAGGAACTTTTTCTACAATGGGCAAAGGACGCTAAAATGTACCTAATAAAATAATTTTATTTCTAGTGAAATTTTATCAGTCAGGAAAAATAGAAAAATTAAACAATGAAATAGAAACAATTGAAAAAATAAATCTCAAAATGATGTGCAAATGACATCTAAGAGTAATTCTGTAAGTGAAATTAGAAAAGCAGAAAGTATTAAGACCAAGTCTGTAGTTTGCACAAGAGTAATCCTTCTTCCAAACTGTGAGGTCCTGGTGTTTTCAAGCACACAAACACAACATTGCCAAGTGAGCTTATAGAAGCCGGATTATTCACAAAAATTAAAGACTTTATATATCAAAAGCTCATCATTTTAAATTCATTTTCAGATGGAGAAGCTTCTGTAATTAACTTGGGTATGTCACGTGTAAGTCATTTTCAGGCTCATAACTTTGACATCATCCTTTGAGCAATGGATAGTGGGCTATGTAAAAGATCTTATAAACCATTCAGACTCCAAGCTTTCAGACTTTTCTGATTTGATCTAGGCCCTCCTCTTAGTCTAACCAAATGTATATTCTTTTCAAAATTAAATCTATAAATAAAATACATATAATAAAAAAGGATTCCACTTACACTGCAATACAATAGCAGTACAGCAAGGGAGTTGTTTTTCTTTTTCTTTTTTCTTTTCTTTTTTTTTTTTTTTTTTTTGCTTTGTTTTTTTGTTTGTTTTGTTTTTTGACACACAGTGGTAATACAAGTGCCTCTTTGGTAGTTTTGTGAATGACGAGGACTAACTACAAATATACTATGAAAATATTTATGATTCCTGGTTGTGACAAACAATGCCACTAGCATTTACATGCAATGTAGCCCATAAATGATATGCATAATAATCTCAGTTAAAAGCTAAGAAAAATAATCCTCGATAAGATTCATGCACATAACTTCAGGTTAAAATATTTTCCTCTGTAAAGTACCCTGCGTGGGTAGAGAAAACAATTTTCAGCAGCCATGGGTTATTAAATGATCATTCCACTGCAAAGGTCGGCATTGTATCTTGAGGTGTTGGCCGGAGAAGTTCTTAAATATTTCAGGTGATTGTCACTGCTGTTGGTTTCCCACCAGAACTAGACTGTAAGACCTCACTAATGAAGATGGAACGCAGTCTTGTTGTAGGGTGAGAAAGACAGCCTGTAACTGAGATGGTAGCTCTTTCTTTAATGGGTGGTGTTCATACTACCAATAGATACTGCACAGGCTGACGGTGAAACAAATCAAGCCATCAGTAATCTATGCCTTGTCCATATGGCGGTAGCTTTGCAGGCATGCAGCATAAAGGGGATTTAGGGGACATGAGGGATTGGCTAGTGTGTGGCATGGCTGAGCTACTGGTGAGCCTGTCCTCCACGCACGATGTCTGACGCTTTGAGAAAGACAATGAACATGCCCTTGAAGCCTCTGGGATGCTGGCGATGTCAGGAACATGGAAATATGCTGAGGAAAGTTTTAGGCCAGGGAAGTCAGTAGAGCCAGTCCCAAAGGGAGGCCATATTCCCAAGGGTACAAAAAGAGGGCATTTCACATTTAAATGTGTGCCTCAGATACCAGATACGGGTCTATAGAATTTTGAATTATTTTTCTGTTGGATTTTGGTCTTGCTTTGGTCCTAGCCTTCGTTTTTTAAATCCTTAATTCTAAAAAAAAAAAAATTGGGGGGTTTGAAATGGCAATATATACTCCATTCCGTTGTATATTGGAAGCATGTAAGCTTCTTTTTAAATGTTATAGAAACTAATGGTCAAGTTTGTCCTGACTCTTTAAGGAGCCATCCACCCATGGGCTGAACATCTGGAGCCTCCCCCCCAAAAACAAATCCTTCTTCTCTGAAATTATTTTCTCTGGCATTTTGTCACAGAGACAAGAAACCAGACTAACAGAAATACCTCATTTCACAAAGTGTTATGGAAGTTTCCAGTCAATAAATTGCTAACTGCTCTTACAATTAGGCTCTGGAGGGCAGCCAGGAGCACTGGCAACAGCCTGTAACATTTGAGGGTTCATGAGATTCCTTTGACCAACAACTCAAGAAGAGGTAATCCTTTCCCAGGTGTGGGTTTTTAATTTATTATTTATATAGTATTCTGCTGGCACGTATGCCTTCCTACCAGAAGAGGGAGCCAGATCTCATTTATAGATGGTTACGAGCCACTATGTAAGTTGCTGGGGAATTGAACTCATGACCTTTGGAAGAACAGACAATGCACTTAACCTCTGAGCCATCTCTCTAGTCCTGAGCTGTGGGGTTTTATTTGTTAACACATGGTATTTAGTTGGGGCATTGTCCCTGTGTTATAAGGTGCCTCCATTTAAAATATGTGTTTACGTACATATTTTTGGAACCTTCCGCAGTAGTAGGTCTCCGTACGGCTTTTCTCAGGACTTCAGTGTTAGTTATACCTTCTCACGTCCACCTCTACACACCCTTGCATCTGGTCCTCCCTGTTCCATTCACTCTCTTTCTTGCTTTACATCATGGCGCTCTATCTCCCCTCCTTGGAAAGATCCTCCGATTCTCATGACCTCTTACTAGTTTCCTAACCTCTATGGGCATTTCAAATGCTAGCATCCACATATGAGGGAAAGCACATGATGTCTCTCTTGATGGGTCTGGTTTACTTCACTCACAGTGATTGCTTCCTGTTCCATCCATTTATAAACCTGCAAGTCTCATAATTTAATCTTTCTTGACAGTGGAATAATATCTCTTTGTGTAAATGTACCATTCACCAGTGGAGGGACACCTACACTGTTACCACTACCTGGATATTTGGATAGAGCAGCGAGGGACATGTGTGAGCAAGTGTCTCTGTAATAGGATATAGAGTCCTTTGGGAAGACGCCCAACTGTTGTATTTCAAGGAACCTCCGCATTGATATTCATAATGGCTGCATGAGTTTAAATTCTCATAGTAGCTATATATATGAATCCACAGAAATTGTGATAGTGTGAAAAAAAACTTGTATGAGCTCAAGCAAGAAAAATATCCCAGCATGAGGCAACGAGAGGGTGATATCAAGTCCCACCCTGAGCCCGGGTGTTTTTGGCATTTGATATCGGCTGAAAAAGAAACGTCAGTTTTCTTTAAGGGTGTGACCCCTGGTGGGTCAGCCATGTTCTGGAATAAAATGACAGATATAAATTGAGTTTGAATGATGTTCTAATTTTAAAAATTCGTATTTCATGTCACTGGCTTTATGTACATTCATCCAAACCAGTTTCAGGAATTGAACTTGGTAATAATAATGTGTACTTCATAAAACATTTTGTCTGTGCTGTAAGTACTTGAACTGACTTTTCTATGTAAGTTTCAGTTAGGTAAATAAACAGAAACTTTCCATTGTTTTTTAGTAAAAGTATCCCCAATTGTATCAATGTAGTAATCTACTTATGTGCCTGAATGGAGACTGGTGAATATATTAAACTTGGTTTTGTAACAGATGATCCTGAAAAATAAAATCACATGTCATTCTAAGTAGGAGCTAAGGAACCACACTCTCCTGTACATGGAGAATGGCTGGAAATGTAGGGAATACATAGAAATCCCATCCTTATAATGAGAGGCATAGCAGGATCATGCAAACATAAACATAGTTTCTTAATACATGGTTGTTGCCATTTTTATTAATTTTAAAAGTAAAAGAAAAATGATGGTTTTGATTTTAGTGTGGCACTTCATAACACCACAATGTTACTACCATAAGAACCATTTCCCAAATTGCTGTACTTAAACAATGTCAGCATGTAAAATCCAATGATAAATTCACATCTGCAACCTTACTATCTACAGCCTATGGAATTTAGTTTTCCATAGAGTTCTGGGTTCATATATTTTAAAGTTTATATATATATATATATATATATATAATTTTAATTTATATTATAAATGATAATTATTATTAATAATTAAAATGAATGTATTTGTGTTATATATATATTTAGTTGGGGCAAAGGCTTGTGGAGATCACAAGACAACTCAGAGGAGATAGGTTTTTCCTTCTGCTCTGTGGGTTCTAAGGATCAAACTCCAGCCATCAGACTTTGTAGTCAAATGCTTTTACCCACAGAGTCATCTGACTAGACCTGGCTTCATGTATTTTATGTGCAGCTCCCAGATGGGTATACTATCGATACAGTTAAATTTTAAACTCAGAAGTGTTAAGAGGGCTTAACACATGGTAGCCTTTCTATCTTAAGTTCTTGATGAAATCTATATATGCTTTAAAACGTGTCAATGTGTCTTTGTTAAATTATCAGTCATTTAAGAAGAGCCACAAAAACACAAAATGTAGGAATGACACATTAGCATTAGTAATCACAGTAACAAGGACAGATCACAGAGAATATTCTCCGCATGCAATTGCTGGAGTTGTATTCAAATGTTAATTGTTTGACTCCCAAGATCCTTACAAGTAAATTCTCATACGTATCCAAAATGATGTGGTTAAAACCTTGCCTCCCAAATTATCCCTGATTGGTTAAATAAAGTTGCCTACATCTGGGCTGTGCAGAAGAGAGGTAGGCAGAGTCAAGGTTCCCAGGCTTGCGGGTGGCAGAAGGTTGCCAGGCTCAGGGGTGGCAGAACGTTCCCAGGCTCAGGGGTGGCAGAAGGAAGGACCACGGAGAGAGAGAGGAAGAAGGAAGAAGGAGCAAGCCTCCATGGTTTAGCATGAACCAGAAGCATGAGGCCAAGAGCCACTGGCTCTAAGGACTGGCCTGATGGAGCAGGAACAGCCCAAGTAGAAAACGTGCAAGTATTTATGGAGTTTTTTTTGGGGGGTGGGAAATGGACAAGGTAGCTGGGTTAATATCTGCCCAGCCTCAGTTATTTAAGGCTTATTTAAAATCTCTCAAATCTCTGAGTCTTTTATGTATAAAATAACGGGTTAAGGAATAACTGCCACTGTATTAATAACCAGCTTTAATTAATATTAATGGAATAAGCTATTACAGAACATCCAAGTATGTGCTCAGCACGGCACACTTTTTTGTCCTTTAAACTGTTTTCCATTTTTAAATATATTTTTATTAATTTATTCATATTACATCTCAATTGTTATCCCATCCCTTGTATCCTCCCATTCCTCCTTCCCTCCCATTTCCCCCTTACTCCCCTCCCCTATGACTGTGACTGAGGGGGACCTCCTCCCCCTGTATATGCTCATAGGCTATCAAGTCTCTTCTTGGTGGCCTGCTACCCTTCCTATGAGTGCCACCAGGTCTCCCCATCCATGGGACGTGGTCAAATATGGGGCACCAGAGTTCATGTGAAAATGGATAAAGAAACTGTGGTACATTTACACTATGGAATACTACTCAGCTATTAAAAACAAGGAATTTCCAAAATTTGTGGACAAATGGATTGAACTAGAAATGATCATAATGATTGAGTTAACCCAGAAGTAGAAAGACTCAAATGGTATATACTCACTTATATCTGGACACCAGCCCAAGGGGCATGTCCCATGAAAGCCTTCACTTACCAGGAAGGTGAAACAGAGGGGAGGACATCCTACTGGGACTCTAGGTGAGAGAATCATGGGAGAATGGGGAAATAGAAGGATCCAGAGGGTCCTAGAAATCTACAAGAAGAACATTATGATGGGCGGATCTGGGCCCAGGGTTCCTGCTCAAACTATGGCACCAGCCAAGGACAATACGTACAGTAAACTTTGAACTCCTACACAGATCTAGCCAATGGATAGGACATTCTCCACAGTTGAGTGGAAGGCACACTTCTTAAACCATTTAATCATCAATTTCATTTTATGCAGGGTCTTATCCCTGTATGGGGCACATCTGCGCCTTCCACTCCAGAGCTACCTGCTGCTTCACAAACCTGAAGATGCCGCTCTCATAGACTGACTCCCTGACCCAAGGTGGTAAATTTACATTAATTTGAAAGAGGAAAAAAATTGTTAGTGGTCTGGAAAACAGAATTATAAAGCTTCAAGATGAGAACTATGAAATACAAATGATAGTTTCTATTTCCATGCTAAGAAAATCTAAAAGATTTCAAATTCAGTTCTCTGGGGAGGGGGTGGTGGAGCAGTTTGCAAGAAAGACACGTGAACAATGTTTTACTACAAACAAAAACGATGAAACCAGAAACAAACAAACAAACAAAAATCCAGAATTCTCTTTTCATTAATGCCGCTGGCTGTAAATGCTGTAGGAGATTGGCTAAGAAGAACTCACAAAACAAAACAAAATCCAAGCCCTACACAAGTCCTGTGCGCTTGAAAATTTCAAAGTAAGGAGATACTGATGTGTGGAGGAGAAATCACAAGACTTGGGCCTCCAAGAGAAGTAAGTTATTAATATTAAAATCCATAATCTGCGGTTCTCTATACTAGAGAAATAAAAATTTGTAAGCACTGTCATTGGTTTTAACAAATTCTCCAGCGCTCCACCCAGACCGATCGCCTCCACCAGACGTCAGTGATGTGGAGCTTTACAGAGGACTCTCCTTGCAGGACCAGCCTCAGCGGGAGGAAGGCCTTGTCTATCACTAACCTGGACACCTTTTAGTGCTAATGGTCAATAAGTAAATGGTGATTACATTGGACTTTCCAAACTTGGGAGGATAAGACTCAGGAAGTTGTGTGCCAGGTAGTGGTGGCGCACACCTTTAATCCCAGCACTCAGGAGGCAGAGGCAGGCAGATGTCTGTGAGTTCAAGGCCAGACTGGTCTACAAAGTGAGCCCAGAACAGCCAATGCTACACACAGAGAAACCCTGTGTCAAAAAAAAAAAAAAAAAAAAAAAAAGCCAATTGTGTGCATTACCTATTTTTCCCAAATGCCAAGGTTGTTTGTTTTTTTCCCCTTATCCTCCTCCTTCTTTCATTTATCTCATGAAAGCTAAAATTACTTACAGTTGCTATTAGGCTGGGATACACAATTGTCAACAAATGTGTATCAGACATGGAAGAAAAAAATTAGCAACTCCTGGTAGGAGGCATGACCTAAACTCTAGCAGCTTCTAGATAGACCTCATGCTGTTCCGTAAGTGTAAGTACTGCTTGACAGACTCACACATGAAACTATAGGATAGCTCCCCAAATTTTTTTTAAGCAGTTGCTTATATTAACTTTGTTTTAGATCTTCACATCTCAGAAGGCTTACTGGGTTGGTACGTGTGTATATGAGCCCTCAGATCAGCCAAGGGAGAAGTCAGTCCTATTCACCCAGCTACCCTCGCACCTGGACAAGGAGGACATTCTGCCTCCGTGGCATCTCTCCCATGACATTTATTGATCTCCTGTGCATATATTCTTATCTAAGTTTGCTGGCTATGAGGAGGCGTTATTTGAAAGGATACTTGAAGAGTCCCATCCATCAATTATAGTTTTGGAAAGAAATGGTGGAAGGAATTGTTTTCCTTGCTTTCATGCAAGTTGTTCCTATTGCAACACGTTTGCAGATTCATGCTTTAAAAAACAAAAGCAGGAAGTAGTTTGTTGCTTAATAGTGATGAAAGCTGTGGCCTCCACCCACTCCTGAGACAGGGTTGCTCTCATGATAGGAGCTACGTGATTTAAAATAAATTGTGGGTGCCAGTTTTACTATCTCGCTGTCAAACTGACATCAAACTTATTGTCTTAGTCTTTATGGCTTTTATTTAACAATGTATCTAACTCGTCTCTGATGGCTCTCCATTTTTTCATCCTTGTATTTTATATCGACTTAGCCAAGCACAGAGGTGATGCAGGGCACAAGACTAAGTAAATCCTACCTCCAGAGTGGTAAGCAGACATCTGTGGCCCTGTATGTCTCAGTGCTCTTTACAGAAAACTCTAGATATCAATGAAAATTAATGCAAACCCCTTGTCTTCGACCGCCCCCCTCACCCAAATCATGTATCAACAGTTAAAGAAAGGGCTCAGCTCACTGTTTTGATTTTGTTAGTTTTTGTTGTTGCTGTTACTGTCAGACTAGACACTAGCCTTAGTGTTTGGTGCACAGTAGACAAGTGTTCCACTGATGAAGGTTTGGAGAGAGTTTTGTTGGTTTCTTCAGGCCGACTTTGCCTATGTTTGGTAGGCCAAGCCAGGTTTTGAATTTGAGATTCTCTTGCGTCAGCTCCAGAGTAGCTGGAAATACAGGCCTGCACTGTCCACAATCCAGCCTTAGTCTATGTTCTGTTGTGGAGCCAGAGGCACACTACACAGTCCTGGCTATCCTAGAATGTGCTGTGTAGAGCAGACTGGACTCACAGACAGAGTCACACTGCATAGTCCTGGCTATCCTAGAATGTGCTGTGTAGACCAGGCTGGACTCACAGAGTCACACTGCATAGTCCTGGCTATCCTGGAATGTGCTTTGTAGAGCAGGCTAGACTGACAGAGTTCAGTCTTTCCATGCTTCAAGTGCTGGCATTAAAAGCACAAACCACTATGCCTGGCTTAATTATGTTTTAGAAATGACATTGTAAGCCTGGAGGTGGTGGCATATTCCTTTAATCCCAGCCCTTAGCAGGCAAACACAAGAGGACATCTGTGAGTTTTAGGCCAGCCTGGTCTACAGAGGGAGTTCCATGACAGTCAGTACTACACAGAAAGATCCTCTTTCAACCACTACCACCAACACCAACACCACTACTACCAACAGCAACAGCAGTAGCAGCAGCAGCAGCAGCAACAACAACACAACAAAGAAAAGACATTGTGATAAAGCTGCATACTCAGATTCATGAAGGATTTCTCCATCTCCCTTTGAAGATTTATGAACTCAACTTCACTTGGGAAGAAACTACAGATTTTCCCCTTGCTTTTTATAATTGGAGATTATAAGCTTATATGATGATTTAGAGAAGTAACGAAACACAGAAATTAAATGTATATTAGAAAAATCAGCAGTACAGTTATGAATCTGCATGATCTCTGGGAACTTCTCAATTCTCACAGTTAATGTGAAAAAGTTTATTAGTAAAATTATGAATAACTTTCAAAAAAGTGAAATCAGGGTAGCTGAACTGTTTGTTGTGTATAAATTTATACCTGTATACCTGTAGGTCAATCAAGAGATCAAAACATAGGTGGTAATTTTTTCTGAATTTAATTTTTATAAGCTATTTTCTGGATTACAAAGCATCCCTTTAGAGTGTTCAGGTATACAGAAACCCAGCGGGAGTGCAAACTTGTACAACTACTTTGGAAATCAATCTGGAGCTTTCTCAGAAACTGAGAATAGCTCTACTTCAAGATCTAGCAATACCACTCCTGGGCATATACCCAAAAGGTGCTCCACCATACAACATGGACATTTCCTCAACCATGTTCATATCAGTTTTATTTGTAATATGCAGAAATATCACTCAACCAAAGAATGGATAAAGAAACTGTGGTACATTTACACAGTGGAATAATACTCAGCTATTAAAAACAAGGAAACCATGAAATTTGCAGGCAAATGACAGAACTAGAAAAGATTATCCTGAGTGAGGTAATCCAAACCCACAAAGACATGCATGGTATGTACTCGCACATAAGAGGATATTAGCCATAGTACAGGATAACCGTACTGCAATTCTCAGGTCCAAAGAAGCTAAATAACAAGGAAGACACAAGGGACGATGCTTAAATCTCACTCAGGAGAAATAGAATGGAAAATGGAAGCAGTTGTAGAGAGCAAACAAGGTAGGAGAGGGAGATCAGAGAAAAACGAGGGTGAAGATCAGACCTGAGGAGAGCGGGAGTAGGAGGACAGAGGCCCTACAAAGAGAAAGAACCTGGGGAGGTGGGGCAGGAGCATCTCTGTGACAAACTGGAGACCTAATACAGGGTACACTTCTGGGAGGATATGGGGGTGACTCTAGCTGAGATTCCTAGTAGCAGGAGTCACGGGGACTGAAGAGGCCACCCTCTAACCAGACAGGACTCCTAGTTGAAGGAGGGGACCACCAACCCATCCACAAAAACTTCCACCCAAAATTTACCCTGCCTACAAGATGTGCAGGGATAAAGACAGAGCAGAGATTTGTGGGATGTTCAACCAATGCCTGGCCCAACCTGAGACCCACCCATGGAAGAGAGTCAACCCCTGATACTGCTAATGATACTCTGCTATGCCTAGCACAGCTGTCCTCTGAGAGGCTTTAACCAGCAACAGACTGAAACAGATGCCGAGACTCACAGCTAAACATGGCGCTGGGCTCAGAGAGCCTTGTGGAAGAGTTGAGGAATGAATAGAAGGGAGGTGACAGGAGCCCCACAAGAAGAGCAACGGAGCCAACAACCGGATCCCAGGGTGGCTTGCAGAGACCGAAGAACCAATCAAGGACCATGCATGCACTGGACCTAGGCTCCCTACACAGATAAAGCCAACGGGGAGCTCGGTCTTCGTCCCAGGAAGCTGTCTCTGACATGGACTCAGTGGCCTGCTTTCAGATCACTTCCCCCTGGCTCGGCTGCCTTGCTAGGCCACAGGGGAAGAGGATGGGCTCGGTCCTGATGCAACTTGGTGTGCTGGGGTGGGCTTGTGGGAGGGGCTCTCCGTTTTGAGGAGTAGGAGAGAGGGGGGATACAGGAAGAGGGAGGGAGGGTGGGATCAGGAGGAGAGGAGGGAGGGGGCTAAAATCATGATGAAAAGTGAATGAATAAATTGATTTAATTAATTAATTAATTTAGAAAAACAACAAAAAATAAAAATAAAACCCCTTTTTTTCTTCTCTGGGGTATTTATGTTTGGGGAAGGAAAGAATCCTCAATTCCTTAAAAAGTTAATTTAAACTAATTAATTTACATCTTTACACATTAGACAACTGTTTCCATGGGTGTTACCTAAGGTAATTCCACTCTTTCACTCTCTTTTAGACAGCTGGATGGATTTGAGAGGCACTTGGGAATGGTTCTCAAAAAGCTGCATGGATGAATCAAAGAAAGGTTCTGGAGATGACTTTGTACTGAGACCAAGTTGGTGCACAGCAACCCATTCTACTGGTGAGTGGAGCTGTCCCATGGTGCCCTTTTTCATGGGGTAAGCACCACCAGGACTGTTTTCCCACGGAACACTCCAAGGAAGCCTTGCTTTAGCTCTACAAATAGTCTTGAGGTATATGCTGGGCCACAAGAATAAGTATTACTGTAAAGAACACAGACTACTAAGCACTTCTCACATACTGGCTCATTCGATATATATCACAGCTATTAAACAGATACTTTAGGAATGATCACCACTGTGTAGTTTATGAAGTCGCAGCTCAGGGATGCTACTGCTCAAAAATGTAACTAATAATGACAATAGCAAAGTTGAAAAATTCTGTCCCAGGATTTCAGATTTTAACCCTGTATTGTGCGACCTCCCTGGTTATAATTTAATTTCTGTGATGCTTCTGTGCTTCTTTAGTATGCAGAGGTATCTTAGCTTAGGATTCAATCTGATTCTATGATATGGTCAATTTTCTCCCCTCATGGAGTAAAATTACATCATAAATTAAAAAAATACAACTGTTTGAAGGATTGTAACTCTACCACTATTCTTAGCTAATTACTTCTTATGGTGCTTCTACCACTCTGGTACAACTAAGTATTAAGTTAGCTAAGCAGAGTATTACAAAACACTTGTTAAAAACATATAGGAGAGTAGTGACTCCTGCAAGTTGTCCTCTGACCTCCGCATGCTCTGCCACCTGCAGCCACACATGTAACACACACACACACACACACACACACACACACACACACACACACACCACACCACACACAGACAGAGAGGGAGAAAGAGAGAGACAGAGAGACATAGACAGAGACAGAGAGACAGGGAGAGAGAGAGACAGAGAGAGAGACAGAGAGAGAGAGACAGAGAGACAGAGACAGAGACAGAAAGACAGAGAGAGAGAGACAGAGACAGAGACAGAGAGACAGAGACAGAGACAGAAAGACAGAGAGAGAGAGACAGAGACAGAGACAGAGAGACAGGGAGAGAGAGAGACAGAGAGAGAGACAGAGAGAGAGAGACAGAGAGACAGAGACAGAGACAGAAAGACAGAGAGAGAGAGACAGAGACAGAGACAGAGAGACAGGGAGAGAGAGAGACAGAGAGATAGAGACAGAGACAGAGAGACAGAGAGACAGAGAGAGACAGAGAGAGACAGAGACAGAGAGACAGGGAGAGACAGAGACAGAGATACAGGGAGAGAGAGAGAGAGAGAGACAGAGAGAGAGAGAGAGTAAATAAGTGCAATTAAACTATTTAAAGGGATTTTTCTGGGAGGAAAAACAGCCTGACTAATCTTAAGCTAAGTTCTGTGGCAACAGATTTACAATGCAACCCAGTGTGCTAAGCCATGTTATCCTGACCATCCCTTCTCACTAGACTATAAACTACAAACATCACTCGTGTGAGACTTATCTCATAATTTTTATGAATCATTCAATGGTAGATAATATTAAAGCATTTTCAGAAAAAAATGTTAGAATTTATAAAAGATAACTTTTTTAAAAAATGTACTTCTTTTCACAAATGTTAGAAAACACACATTTGAAGCAAAACTGCCTTGGTAGCCTTACAGAAGACATGACAAAGGCACTGATAAGTTGCTCAGAGGACATTTATTGGCACTCACTGTGTCATCTCAGCAAAGAGAGGTGCCACAAAACACTAGCTGCACCAATAGTTGAAGGCTAAAGGCGTTGACGTGGTAACCACCGGTGGATCTATTCCATGCCAGCCAAGCCAGGTCAATCAAGAGATTTGCAGCTGTTATGTCTGAGGTTTCTGATGTCAACTTAGCAGTCTGCAAAAGTGGATCCCCTTTCTCACTCAGGCCCAGGTAGATATCCAGCAAGAATATCAAAATTGCCAAATCTTTTGATCAAATGAGAGCTGGCAGCACACAGGTAGCTTTACCTAAACGTAGTTACCGATGAAAAAACTTACGCTGCTCCTGTAGAATTGGTTTTGGTTCTGAAAAAGAAGGGTGCTAATTTTAACAATCTTGAGTATGAAGTATGAAGAATTATGAAAAAATAACCTGGGATTAGTTTCCTAGACTAGTCATGTTTGTATAAACTACTGTAGTAGACATTAAAAAAAACATACTATCAGTGGTTTTGTAATTTTCGGCATATTTTGTTTTTGCTATTGGAACTGTTTTATGACTCATGTTTGTCAGTGATAATTCTCAGATGATGTGAGAAGAATAAGTTTAATCAATTGTTGCTTAAGTTGATACTTTCAGAATGGAGTGAAAGGCTATCAGGAAGGACATTAGTCCAGTGGTGGTGCACGCCTTTAATCCCAGCAGAGGCAGGCAGATCTCTGGATTCGAGGCCAGCCTGGTCTACATAGTGAGTTCCAGGACAGTCAAGGCTACACAGAGAAACCCTGCCTCCAAAAAATATACACACATACACACCAAAAAAGCCTACACAAAACAACAACAACAAAAAGGAAAAATCAACAAAAAAGAAAGACAGTAGTCTTATATACATAATGTTACTATAGATGTACTTAGATATAAAATTATACAAAGAGATAATATTTGACTTGGGATTCACCTTAAAAATGACATCCTTATTTTTTATTATATTAAAATGCCTTTTCCCACTGATCCTACCTAATTCACAAACAACAATGGCAAACCTAAATTCCTCATAGGAGTCCAAAGCTCTGGGAACTGATGTTATTATGTGGGTTTTAACATGGCTTTCAGTAGGCTATTTGGAGACAGAGATAGAGAACCCATTTTTTTTTTCATCATAGTGTGTTGTTATAGAGCCCTGTTTTGGCCCGTGATTATCATAATGTTTTCAATTACCCACTCTGCCTAATTTACATATTAAAATGTATAATGAAGGGCTAGAGTGATGGCTCAGTTTTTACATGTACTGGTTGCTCTTCTGGAGGACCCGGGTTCAACATCTTGCACGCACATGGTGGCTCTGTAGTTCCAGTTCCAGAAGATGCAAGGGGCACTTCCGGCCTCCGAAACCACCAGGCAGGCATGTAGTGCACAGGCATACAGGCAGTGAAAATACATGTAAGCATTAATTCAAAATGCCTGCTAAGTATGGACCCATGGGATAAACCGTAGTACATAAAGGATCAGGAGGTGGGTGCGCTCTCAGGGATGCTCTCCTGGTACTGGAGCCTATTGCCTGCAGATGGAGGGGAATGACTGCACATCTAAAAACGTAGGGTTTAGTTAGTGACCGGTTTGGATATCAAGTATCCACTGAAAGGCTGTACTGACTGCAGATGGGCATTTGAGAAGGCATTGGCTCACAAAGGTTCTTCTCATGCCATACATGGATTAATGCACTGAGAGCATTCAGTAAGTGGTCAGACCCTACTCTAGCCCTCCCATCAATCACTGCTGAATGGCAGCAAGGCCTTGGTGGAAGCAGGGTTTTTGTTTTGTTAGATGAATTAAAATTGAGGCCAGAACTAGACTGCTCTGATCAATAAGGAATGTTGCCTCCTATAAAGAAGAAGTCTGCATACACCAATTCTAGACAGTTATGGTCAGCTCCCTAAGAGAAGGCTTCCTGAATGAACATGACCTTTTAAGCGGTGTTTTAACTACTAACTCACTTTATTACAGTGGGCCTCACACTCTGGAACCAAAGAATTTCCCTGCCCAGGATTATCAGGATGTTCTGTGGATCTGAAGATGGGGTAGGATGTGAAGAGTGGTGAGACAGTGCTGAGACCTGAGAGATTCTCAGATAGCTTCAGTGAACATTGGATCACCTTCATCCCATCATCCCATCTCAATGCAGCTATGAGAAAGAAGCTCTTTCTTCAGGGTACCATAGGTTGTCAGTGGTCCACAGTAGATTAACATGGCCATATAGACTGATTGATAGTCACTGACATTCATAAGATGGTTTTTGTTTATTTGTTTGTTTTGTTTTTTTGCAGTAGATCATGTTTTCACTTTTATTATGAAAAACATATGAGTTATATGAATAATACAAGAGAATTATACATATCACTATAAAATGTGTATAAAGAATTACGATACAGTATATGCCATATGTGGCAGCTTAATTGAGAATGGCCCTCTTATGGTCATATAATTGGTCCCCAGTTGGTGGAACTGTTTGGGAAGGATTAGGAGGTGTGGCCTTCTTGGAGGGGATGTGTGCCTGGGGTGAGCTTTGAAGTTTCAAAACCCCACACCATTCCTAGCACCCTCTCTTGTCCATGTTTGTGGATCAAGATGTGAGTTTTCAGCTGTTCTTTTGCACCACAATTGTTGACTTCTGCAATCATAAGCCGAATCAAACGCTTTCTTTTGTAAGTTATCTCAGTCATAGTGTTTGATCACAGCAATAGGAAAATAACTAAGACAACATACAAATATGTATATATGTTATTTACACACATATACTCTACATACATACATGTGTATATGTCATCATATAATTCTGCACTCTACATTCTCCCTTGTATCACCAAGGATGCCAGAAAGGAGGCTACTGTTTGTCATCTAGAAGGAAAATGGGAGTTTAAATTAAGTAATGATTTTGACTGCATTAACATTCTGAAAACAAAAAGATGATGGCTATAGCCAGTATGCATGTAAGAAATTGAACAAGAAGAGGTTGGATTCAGGATGAGTTTGAAAGGATAACAAATAGGATTTGGTACCAGGGTGGATGTAGAATATTATAATTTTTAAAGTCATATTGCATAACCATGCACACACACATAACATACACACATATGTATGGTATTTCTGTATTATGATTATATTTACCATATATACATTTTGTAAATATATAGACAAATTCTCCTCTTAAATATCTAAAATCTATGTGCATACAAGCCTCTCTCTTCAGTTTTCACAGTTTACAGACAGTCTTTACCATCCTTACTTAGTCTAAATTTTCATCTTCCTCCTAGATGGCAGACAACAGCCTCCTTTCTGATCCCTAGTGATATTTTACATCCAAGACAAAATACTGTTTTCTTCTGTGTAGTCACAGAAATCCTTTTAAATATTAGTTGAAATTACTTGTGTTCTGAGAGAGAACCCTGCATGTGGCTTTCCTCTTTGAGGCCCAAACAAATGATGTGGTCCCCACATTTCCCCACACCATGCCTTTTCCCACACACGGCCTTTCCACTGGCTCATTTCCACCTTTATACGAGATTCTTTGTTTCTTGTGTGCAGGGCAAGCTCCACTTCCTGGTTAGTACAGTGGCTTGTCCATGTGGCTGTCTGAAAGAGTGTGACTTTCCATTGCAAGCCACTCCCTGGCCCCCTGTCCTGCCTCCTCTCACCATCGTTTTCATAGTGAAGGCTTCCTGCCATCCCTGTTTAAAAGCGCACTCCTGCTCCTGTTTAGCATCTCAATCCTTCCAGAAGGCTGAAAGCAGGTCTACCCTGACCCCTCTCCTCACAGAACGTACTTTTAACAGTCGATAAACAGCATTTTCTACTCTGGATACAAAAATCATCCATGAAGCATTTATTCTCTTTAAAAAATCATTTATTGCAATTGTGTGTATGTCTATGTGTCTGTGTGTATGTGCATGTGTCTGCAGATGTCTGTAGAAGCTAAAAGAGATCATCAGATCCTGGGGCTAGAGTTACAGGCTATTATGAGCTGCCTACTATGGGTGCTGGGAACAAAACCCAGGCCCTTGGCAAGAGCCTCAAGTACTCATAACCACAGAGCCATCTTTCCAGCCCCAGGCTTTTATTCTTAACGAAACTGCTGGGCACTAAGGCAGACACAGCAAGAGCTAGTGGCCTTGCGTAGTGCTGAAAGAGGCTTGGGAGCACCGCTGACAAAGCACAGTGGTTCTTACCCCATCTAGTATGTCATCCTGTTCCTGTCCCATACTCTGGTCCCCTTCATGGACCACCGTCCACCAACACACACACGTGCAGCTCGGGTGACCAGGACAACAGGATTCTTTCTTAGCTAGCTAGAGCCAACTTTCTCATGAGTGATCAAATTTCAGCTAGCAGTAAGAGTTTGTGCATTTTATAAGAGAAGAGCATCAGGTGGAAGAAAGCCCAAATCATTAGGGAGTTAAGAAGACTGTGGGTGGTAGCATCGCCAACAACTGTACCTTGGTTAGCTAACTCCTTCCACCTCTCTTTGTTCTGCTGAATGATGTCCACCAGGTTGTTTTTGAAACTCTTCAGGTCCACGGCCTGAAGAGAGTAGTCTGGGGTATAGCTCCCATCGCTCATGAAGACTTTCGTACTTGGCCGCCTCAGAGGATCAGCAACGTGGAACCCAACCATGGTGGATGAGCTACCAGTGACAACAGAAGAAAGCAAGACAACAAAGTGAAGATACCATAAGAGAAAGTTTTACAAGACCCACTGGAAGAAGACAACAGCCACACTGGCCCAGATATGAGCATGTGGCTAGTGCTTACCCCTTATATCCACTTTCCCACATGGGGAGGGTCTGGGACTATCCTTAGCACACTTCAGGGTACTTTATTGTCTGTCTCTCTCTGTCTCTTTCTCTCTCTGTTTCTCTCTCTCTCTCTCTCTCTCTCTCTCTCTCTCTCTCTCTCTGTGTCTCTTTTCTTTCTCAAAATTGAATAAACTCTTATTTATCCAATATATTCTGATTATGGTGTGGCCTCTATCCACTTCCTACCATTTCCTCCCTGTCTCCCCTCCCATCCAGATCCACACCTTTTTCCTTCTCAATCATAGCATTCCCAGATCAATTGCAAAGGGACTGTATTACAATATATAGCCACTAGATGGCAATACTACCTAATAATTACAGTAAGAACCACAGGCCTTCCTTTGAGGAAAGGATAATTATTTGGTAAAAGCTCTTTAAAATCTTAAAGACGAAAGTATACAGAAAAAAAAAAAAAAAAAAAAAAAACTATACCTGCTTGCCCCATAGTTAGAAGATTCTGATCTTGAGGCTTCCTCTATAAGAGGAATAATAATTTTCTCTGTCGAGTCTGTCAGAAGAGTAAATGTTGGCTCCACTATGAAATCAATGAAACCTGAAAAAGCGAAGTGTACAGAAGGATAGATACATTCAAGTGCAGTGTCCAGATGGATAGATACATTCAAGTGTAGTGTCCAGATGGATAGATACATTCAAGTGTAGTATCCAGGAGGATAGATACATTCAAGTGTTACAGCATCCTGAATCCCATGGTAGGTCATAGTGCTTCCTGAGACACTGCGCAAAGGCAAGCAGTCACTGCAGAACTGGCTAAGCTAGGGACAGCAGCAATCTTCAGAGGCCGCTAACTACTTCGTGTAATGACATATTCAGTGGTAGAACTGACAACTTACACTTCCTAGCCCAAGCACGTGGTCTTTCCTATTTAATATTTCACCCTTTGTGCTGTCCTAACTGTGGAACCAGCTCTAGTTTTCAGGAATGTCTTTTCTTCTTAATGAGAAGCTTTGGAATGACCCTCACTTTGCTTTTGGTTGTTGAATGTTATGTGCCAGAAAAAAACTTTGTCTAAACTCTAAAGAAAACAGCTAATTGAAGGTCTCCACCCTCAGGCCACAGGAAGACAGCTACTTTTATTTTATTGGTTTTTTTCCTCTTACTGCATCAGAGGCCTCCATCAGTGCCACTAGTATTTCAAATCATTGTTTATTACTGTCTGGATATAAAGCGTTAGTTCGCAGAGTGTGGGCGTGTGCTGTCAAACCAGCAGAGAGAACATTACAATCTGCAGGAGACAACCCTAAGCCCACCACTTGGAGATGTCAGGACTGAGTGATGACTTAAATTTAAAGTGCCCATCAAGATGGAAAGTGACAGACATCATAGAGCCTTGTCCACAGGATGCATTTGCCTCTCAGTGGTGAGGGGAAAGAAGAGACAATAACTGTTTTAAGTTCCTTAAATTAAAGGTGTAAGGCAACACCTTGGGTCCCCAAAGCAATTGGGTGCTTCTTGCTTTGAACCCACCTGGGAACACAGACTAACATTTGAATAGCAAGAAAAAGAAGGTCTGAATGTGGCATATACATACATGCAAATCATCCAATGAATGCTTGACCAAAGTATTGGGTGCTTGACACATCTCAATTTTTACAAATGCCTTCAGTAATTTTGTATCTTAATTGACACTTCAAAGTAAAATTATTCATTCACCCAGAGTTTTAACTCCCTGGCACAGGTAGATTGTTCAATGAGTCAGCACCTTTACTGACCAAAGAGGAATGTGTACCAGAGCCACCAGCCACTGGGGGTCAGTCATTCCCAGCTTGATTGATGAGGTCCTGAGTCTCTAACATCCACGGTTTCTGACAGGTGGTAAGCACCTATGTTTTAGTCACCAAGCAGCTGTTGGAAGTTGGCTGGGAAGGGGAAAGATTAGAGCCAGCAGCTTTCCCACTGCACTGCAGCTCTGTGATAGGTAGGTGCACCAGAGCCCACCTCCAGAGGAGGGATACTGATTCTTAAACCACGTGGTTCTGTGAGGAGGATGCTGGCTGTCAGAATGCCATCAGAGATTAAAACCAGGAAGCTTAGCTTATATTCTCATAGTGACCTGAACTGAAGTTCCCTACAAATACAGGTCAGAGTAAATGTAGCTGGAAGTGATATCTTTTTGCAAATCTCCTTCTGCTGGCTCATCTGTTCAGATCTCAAGGACTGTCCCCCTTAAGGGTATGAGTTTGCACTGAACATATTACGAAAAGTTAGCAATAACCCAATAGGAAGTTTGATATTTTCCTTGAGTTGCTTTATGTCCAAAAGATTAAATTATAGAAAATAATAATCATCAATTTGACAAAACAAAAGAACCAGTCCCTTACACAAGAGGAAAGTCCTTATTTACCAGGATTAAAACCAAGAATGACAATTGTATTGGCTAATTGTGCTTTGAGGCAGGTAAGCATAAGGAATAGTTCAGTGGCCTAGAGCTCTGCTTGTTTTGTGTGATGCATACCCCTTCCCAATGCTGCTCTTGGCAGCCCACCTCTTTTACTTGTGCATTCTATGCTCACATACCCCTCTACAACCACAGATTTCCACCTGCAACCTGTGGTATCCACACTCCTCTCCTCCCATAACAACAGTGAAACTTGAAATAGTTTCTGTTCAATCAGAAGCATTCTAGGAAGGAATGTGCATGGTAGGAAAATGACCACGTGATCTAATCTAGCAGTCAAAATGGAGAGCTGCCATAAGTACACCATTTAGAACCTGGCCCCTCTTTCCCTTAGAACACACAGAGACTTCACTTACAGGGAGAGCTTTCCTGTTGCTTTCCTTTACATTAAACTTCCTGAAAACATGGGTGGGCTTTTACTTTAATTCCTTGGTTAAGAACCAGGAACCTGGAAACACCTGGCCTTGAGCAGCATTAGCAGCTTTATTAGATTCACTGTGTGAATATACTTAATTGATTCTCAGGAAGCATTATCTGGACCAGCCTAAGGCCAAAGTTTATTCTGAGTGCAGAGTGAGGTTGGCCCGGAAGCCTTTGACCAGCGCAACACACACATGGGAACACTGACAAGTCCACCCGCTGCTCAGGACACTATTCAGGATTACCTATTTGAGACTGGGCAACCATTGTTGACTTCCGGTCACACAGTGGAGAGAATGGGAGTCCTAATTCAGCTTCCTTGTCTCCCTGGGGAAAGAAAATGAATGACCAGAATCAAGCCGAAGAATGTAAGGAAGTGTGCAGTCTAGACAGAATAATGTAAAACCACCACTTTTTTTTCATGTTTAAAGCAGTGATATTCACATGCTTCCTTATATCATTAAAGTCCAAGTTCATATAATTTCTCTTGAATAGTTTTTTTCTGACGGTTTTTTCTAGTGCTAATGCATCTCTAAATATCACTGTAGTAACAGTATCACCACCCCTTGACTCTAAAGAGGCAAATAATAAGTCTTCACTGAATCAGTCATCTCAGTGTGTTATTGAGAAGTTATTTAACAACCAAGTTTATGGACTTTTCTTCAATTTTTAGATTCTACTCAACAAAGTTTTAAAATGCAAGATTTTGTATTGAACTGCTTGAGTACTTTGAAACTTATTTCCATTCATTGGCTAAGATTTATTAAGCTAAGATTTATTAAACTTCTCACCAAAATAATGATTTTTATAATACATTTAAAATAAGATTAAAAAGTATTACCAATAGTTAATTATTGAATGAAATATCCCTAAGGGTTTATATTAGAACATAATGACACTATTGTTGTTTAAAATAGAAATAAGACAGATGATAGACTACATGGGAAACATGATATTAAAGACATTTATTTGGTATTTACAGACACACTTGTCCTTAACTGACAGTATAATGTTTGCATTTGGCTGATGTTATTGTTTGAATATTTTCTGTTTATAGCTTAACAACACAGCAATAGGATACATTCAATAGATCTATTTCTATATTATATGGTTCTTTGAAAGACTGAAAAAGTATTTATGGCTGAAAAAGCCTTTGTGATGCTGTACTCTGTGTAAGCTCCATTTTCTTTTCCAAGACAGGGTTTTTATCCTGGACTCACTTTGGAAACCAGGCTGGACCCCATAGAGATCCCTCTGCCTGTGTCTCCCGAGTGCTGGGCTGGCAGGTGTGTGCCACCATAGCCATCTTTGTTCTCTCTGTGTAAACCCATTTTAAACACTGCTGAGATCCCAGTTTTATCTGAGACCTAAGTATTTGGCACTTAGATGCAGAGTTTGCCTTTCTACAGATGGTGTTGGGAGTTTAATGTTGTTTCTCTGCTCCCTGTACCTTTCAATTAATTTAGAATATAAAATTCTCATCACTAAAAGCACTGAGGTGAAAATGCAGTAATAATTCAATTTATTTATAAATATTTCAAAATGTTATTTTTTTTTTGAATGAATAAAGGCCATGGGTCAGCAGGGGTCAGCAGGGGTCAGCAGGGGGCCCTGAGCCAGACCATGGAAGAACTGAATAGGACACCACAGAGTACTGCTGAGGAAGAGAGGAATATAAAGGAAAACTGTGTTACCTCAGTGTAAGTTCGACCAACCTTATAAGGTCCTTTATTCCCTCCCAAGGCAGGGGATACTTACTTATTATTAAAATAAAATTAAGGGCCCAAACAGTAGGCATCCTACATAACAACTGCTTCATATTTATCTTGAAAATTGTACATCGTGTGAAAAATACTATATTTAGAAGACCAAAATAGACTTTTTAGAATCAATAACTTACTAAGCCTAATAAATATATTTCCTAGTGTTTTAATTGGCCTATGAACGTGATAAGAGAACACACCAAAGTCAGTTAACTCCGCAGCGGCTCTCTGTGACATCCTGACTCTGGGCACTGATCTGAGGGAGGAGCCTAGAGGTGCCGAGGCAGCAGAAGCGGCCACATCAAAATGCGACAGGAGAGTGTGCTGTCTGGTGTCTGACAGCCCATGCCCATCTCAGGGTTCCCACACAGCTTGCCAAGGTCTCTCCTTTAAATGGCCATGACGAAAAGCTAGTAGTTGGTTTTCTTCTTTCTAAACACAGTAAAAGGCTCTGCCGGCTATCAGGGAGGTGTCAATCTAATACTTCATTTATTTTTATTTTTTTAATCCCACTAAAACTTAAACAAATTCTATGGCTGTAAATAAATGAATCACCTGAAAGAAGATGGCGTGCAGAAGCCCGGGAACCTTTCGGCACTGAGACCCGGATCTGAGTCTCCAGAGTAATATTAACAGGCCCGGTGACGGGAGGTGAGGGAGCCCTGGTCTGTAGGCAAGCTGAGATGCACTTAGCCGTCTTCGGAGAACTGGCATATGGAATGTCCCCAGTGTGACTGCTTTCCTTTACTCCTTCTAGAAATGGCCCTCAGAAATTCTCACAAAGTCACCCAACAAGTTACATGTTTAATGGCTATAGAAGCTGCCACAGCTATATTCAGTTATATGTCTGGTAGAATGCAATTGTGTATTTTTATGCTAAGCATTATTATTATTATTTTTTTTAACCAAACATTAGGATCACTTGTGTACCTGCTGTTTATAGCGCTTTCTCAACTCTTGGAACTGGCTTTGATTTTAACATTTTGAGCTATATTTCTTTATGATCATTTAATTTAGGAGGTTATGTCTGTAATTTTCATTGATGCCAGATCTTTGACTGAGAGTGGATTGGCTGAGTGTATTTTTAGTAGTGTGGGAAAATTTACTTTGAAATGTCATACTTTATAGGACATCTAGCAATACTAAAGAAAACAGGGAAACTTGGTAATATACAATTTAGAGCTGGAAAATCATCACTCTGTCTTTTTCCTTACTGATAACCTACTTTTCAAACCATTTGTTTCTCTCTGATGTATAAGACAATATTGCTTAACAGATGTTGGTTTTTACTAAATTAAGATTGTGTGTCATAAAATAATGAGTTGAAGAGAGAAAATATTAATTTATTTATTGAGCTCATAGTGAAAAAATTAATGGAAGTGCTTATTTTTAAATTTAGTTGTGTGAGCTTCTCATCCTGCCAACTTGTATGTATCCAAGAAGAGTGAAAGAGGTGTGAGTCTGTCTTATTTTGCTATTGATTACCGTTTTGGCTGCTACCTCTGTCTTTTGTGTCAATCACAGTTGAAATGGATGTAGCATCTTTCACATATATTTATACTAGTCAAAAGCGCTGGTGTTGACTTGTTAAGCACTCAAAGAAAAGACACTATATGCGCTGATAAATATGACAGGCTTGTGCCTTGAGGATGAGGACCTGTCAAGTCTCCTGTGACACAAGCACGTCATCAAAGTTCTAAAACCAGTGTTTCTCGGGACTGTGAATTCTAGGTACAACCTCGGTGTCCTCTGGTCATAACTCCTCCTGGATAGGTAAAGTTGAGGCAGCTGACCCAAGACAGGAAGAGAGCTGGCTGAGTTGAGGAAGATGAAACAAAGAGCTGGTCTTCACCCTACCCTCCAAACACACTGTGCTCAAAAGCCCTGTATCATTTTGTCAGAAAGTAGTTTAACAAACTTGTTACACAAATGAACACAAATTGACTTAGACATTACCACAGCCCAAACTTCCTCTGTATTTTTAAAAATATGATCCACCTCCCACAAACACATAGATGGGGAGGGAGAGAGTTCTTACTCCTAAAAGTTGTCAAAGCTACAACATTCTTTTCACAGGTGTTTCTGACGTTTCATATTTATATTCATCTTCTAATTTTGCTCAACACCAACTGAACATCCAGATGTTGTAGCTCATGCCTTTAATGCCAGCACTTGGTGGCTGAAGCAGAAGGAATGACCTAAACACAAAGCCAACCTAGGCTATAAAATGAGTTCTAGACCAGAATGTACTATAATGCAAGACCCTGTCTCAAACAGAAACAAAGAGAAAAGCAGAAACAAAACAAAACAAGTAAGCAAAAAACTTAAAACAAGAACTCCACTTGAAGGAATTCAAAGAGTAGGGGGACCAGATGTTAGCCTCTGGCCTTGAAGGGCCGCCATGGTGTGCACTCATATGGACACCTGCACAAAGATAAAGACAAACACAAAGCTTATTTAAAAAAAAAAAAAGGATAAATTTGCTTACTGCCACACAATTATGTGTCTGCTGCATTTGCATTGTGGGAAGTCTTTTGCAGCTTATTTGCTTTGGTGTCTATGAAGGGCATCACATGACTACACATGTGTTGCCTTATTTCTCGAGTCACTGTTAAATTGCATCGATCTATTTACTATCTATATGCCGTTGACAGACTGATCATTTCTATATTATGAAATGCTAGTTATGTAGTATGGGACAGTGGATACTCCAGTCTTTTTGTCTTCTACAGAATTGCCATGGCCATTTTAGATTCGTGCATTTCCATTTGTATTGTAGGATCAGAATTCTAGCATCTACAAAGAGGTCTGCTAAGATTTGTTGTTGTTGCTGCTGCTGCTGCTGCTGTTTTCGAGACAGGGTCTTTCTGTGTAGCCTTGGCTGTCCTGGACTTGCTTTGTAGACCAGGCTGGCTTCAAACTCACAGTGATCTGCCTGCCTCTGCCTTCCTGGGTGCTGGGATTAATGACATTTGCCACCATGCCAGACTGTCTGCTAGTTTTTTAACAACATGATGACAAACATACTAATCAATTTTGAAAGAACTTATGTCTTAGTAATATTGGAAGTTTTGTTCCATTGTTCTGCCTAGCATTTGTCAACTAGACACAAGTTTTTTCATCTGGGAAGAGCAAACCTCAGTTGAGAGGATGTCTCAGTCAGACTGGCTTGTGGGCGAGGCAACACTGTAGAGTGATTTCTTGATTAATTACTGATGTAAGAGGGTCCAGCCCCCAAAGTAAGCTGAGCTAGGCATGGAGAGCAGTCTAGTAACTAGTGTCCCTATGCAGTCCTACCTCAGTTTCTGTCCTGGCTTTCCCTTGATAATGGCTATAACTTGTATAACTTGTAAAATATAACAAACCCTTTCCTGCCCAATCTGTTTTGGCCAGTGTTTTTGTCACAGCCACAAAAATCAAACTACAGCACTAATTAACATGGACTGTCTGTCCATTTATACGTGTGTGTGTGTGTGTGTGTGTGTGTGTGTGTGTGTGTGTGTGTGTG
>OU015750.1:52971048-53010067 GCA_907169655.1 Acomys percivali
CTCAGAGAAGCCCAGATGCTAGCAAGGGGGTATATTTTTGGGAATTAGATCCCATGTAACATAGACATATTTATTGGCACTAATTAAACTTTCAGTCAAGATGCTGTAGTGTAAATGCAGGAGCCATACCACACAGCCTAGGCATGAGGAGCTCTTCCTCACTCTAAGGAGGAAATTGAATCATCCTCACAAAGCCTTGTATAGACAGAGAAGTCAATTATATTGTGTTTTCACTATGGGGCCAGCATTACAAGTTAAAGCAAGGCATGGAACAACTTGAACTATGTTCTTTTTAAAAATAATTTATTTATTTTTTATTGTATGTGCATTGATGTTTTGCATGCATGTATATCTGTGTGAGGGTGTCAGATCTTGGAGTTACAGAGAGTTGTGAGCTGCTACATGGGTGCTGGGAATTGAATCCAGGTCCTTTGGAAGAGCAGTCTGTGCTTTTAAGTGCTGAGCCATCTCTCCAGCCCCTTGAACTATGTTCTTGAATCAAAATAGTCCTTAGTCCAACAGTGGTGAAGCATGCCTTTAATCCTAGCACTCAGGAGGCAGAGGCAGAGGCAGAGGCAAGCAGATCTCTTGAGTTTGAGGCCAGCCTGGTCTACAGAGCAAGTTCCAGGACAGCCAGCAGTACACAGAGAAACCATGTCTCAGACTCTACCTCCCCAGCCCCACACAAATATTTTACACAAAGGATGATTTTTTTAAAAAAGCAACATAATAGAATTTGTTACTGAAAATTTCAGGTGCCCAGTTCAACCTTATTTTAGATGAAAGTGACAAGAACTCAATACTCTGCTATCATTTATAATCCTGGGCAACTTGCTAAGAATAATTTACCCGAGTAGTCAGGGAAATAAAGAAACTGAAGAAAATTAATAAAATGATTTCCAATCAAAGTTTTTAAATAAAATTTTAAGAGAATTTGGATTAAAATATCACCTTGACACAATATTTGTTAAATAAGAAAACTGAGACGAAAAAATTGTGAAATCTCCACAATGTAACAAATATGCTGTGCTTTCCATTTAAATAGTTCATAAGTTCTAGAAGCTATATTAAGAAACCAGGGAAAATATTACACAAGAGAAATACAAGTTAATGTGTGAAATATTTTTTATAAAAAGAACAATGCTTTCTTATAATTAAAAAAACTACAAAGATTTCAAGACAGAAAAATTGCACGTCTTTTACAAGATAGCCAAATTTCAGTGCCTGATAAACTTTTATTGATGTTTTATCAGTAAATAGGTATTTTATGGGTAGCTGGAAAGCACTGAATCTATTAACTTTTGCAATCTATATGATTATTGTACTATTTGTTAACATAGTAACACAAAGAGTCCAACCAGGAAAGATAAAGTTAATGAAGAGAAACAAAATATTATGACAAAGAAAAAAAAGAGCACATAAATTCATACTAATATAACAAACTTGAGGAAGAAAAAAAAAAGACAATTCAAATGATAGACAGTGGATGCTGACATTATACATTGTACTTCCGGGAGATATATGAAGTATTTTCCTTTTCACTGTGGATCATTTTAGCATAGTTGTAATTTTTGCTCAAACATACGAAGGCCTTTATCTCTTTAAGGCTAAGCTCTGTACATAGCAAACTACTAGAAAGAGGATTGAGAATGATACTAAAAATCTGAATTTATGCAAGGCTGCATCTTGGAAGAAGAACAGAACAGTGTCTGGTCAGAGGGCACCGAGTTTGAAATGGGCAGAAGACCCAGGGCTTCCTTTCTTTTCCTCACTTTAATATCATAACTGACATTGTTCTTGGGGCTCAATTTCCTGTGAGCTTCCTCTGAAACTCACCTCCAGTCGTCTTTAGATAAATTTACTAAAATATTCATTTCCTCCTCTTGCATGAGCCGATAGGCTGCACTGACGTGGTGGTTCTCGAGCACTGAGCGGTCGTTGTACAGGATGGCCACGTCGGACCTGGAAATGACAAGCAATCGCCCGGGTGAGACCTTCTTCAGACCTGGGGAGTCTAATGATAAATAGTCAAGCTTGGCTGGTGCCCTAGTTTGAGCAGGACCCCTCCTCAAACTAGGGCACCAGACAGGACATTCTCCACAGTGGAGTGGAGAGTGGGGTCTGACTTTCACACGAACTCTGGTGCCACATATTTGACCACGTCCCCTGGATGGGGAGGCCTGGTGGCACTCAGAGAAAGGATAGCAGGTTACCAAGAAGAGACTTGATGCCCTATGAGTATATACAGGGGGAGGAGGTCCCCCTCAGTCACAGTCATAGGGGAGGGGAGTAAGGGGAAAATGGGAGGGAGGGAGGAATGGGAGGATACAAGGGATGGGATAGCCATGGAGATGTAATATGAATAAATTAATAAAAAATATAGTCAAGCTTAAGTCATCTCATGGCTTAAAATCAATCCCATTGCTGAACACAGAAAATCATGCAAGCACTAAGTTATGGTTTAAAAGCCTGTGTAATAATTTAACATTTGGAGCAGTCTTAAATGGTATATCAGTTTCAGGTTGGCAGTAGAACTGCAGAAAGGGCAGTGTCCACAGTGTGGTTCCCTAGGAGGTCACCCATCCTTTTAATGCTGCCCTTGTGTTTTCTCTCCCCAAATGCTATAGAGCATGCAGCAGATGTCTTCCCACATTTAAAAGACTCTTTTCACTTCACAGCTGAGTGTTACTCATGTTGCTTTCTTGTTTTTTGTTCTAAACCATTTAATAATGCTGCCTTTTAGATTTTTATCTTAAACCATCCTTTGTGCATTTTAAACAATAGTACTTTAATAGCCGTGTCTCATAAACATATTGACCCCCCCCCCCCGTCTGTGTCGTTTTATTCTCCTCACAATGTCTTTGGCAGAGTGTTTTTAATTTTAATGAAATTCAGCTTTCAACCCTTATTTCCATACGCCATGCCTTTGGTGCTGCAGTCAGTCACTATCAAACCCTAGGTCATGTGCATTTTCTCCTGTGTTGTCCTAACGTTTTGATTTGTGTTTTATGTTTAAGCCTGTGATCCTTTTGAAGGATGTAAGGTTCGCATCTTATCAGATTTCCCTCCCAGGGATGTCAACCAAATACAGCCTAACAAACTACAATAAGACTAGGCACAAACCCTCATATCTAGGCAACCCAGCAGGAGAAAAAGGGTCCCAAGAGCGGATGAAAGAGTCAAAGATACCCCCACTCTCTCTGTTAAGAGTTTCACACAAACACCAGGCCAACAGCCACCACGTATATGCAGAGGACCTAGTGCAGATGCCGCCGTGCGGGCCCCAGGGTTGCCGATTCAGTCCCTGTGAGGCCCCGTGAGCTCTGCTTGGTTGATTCTGTGGGCCGGGTTCTCCTCGCGTCCTCAACCCCTCCGGCTTCTTCCACTAAAATCGTATGGTTTTCCTCCTCTAGGTTTTTCTACACATCTTGTTATATTTATGGCAAGTGTTTCAGTTTGCGGGTACTAATGTAGACGGTAAAGAGAAACTCCACCTGTTTGACTCTGGTGGACGACACAGCTGTGGAGTCATAACGCCACAACCCATTACCCTTGCATCCGGCTGTACCAGCTCAGCTGCAGGGCTTGTGTTGTTCTTGCTTTGTCGATTCTTTCTTTCAGATACATTACACAGTCGTGTCACTGTAAACGAGACAGCTTTATTTCTTCCTTCTCAATATTAAAAAAAAAAAAAATGCTCGTTTTCTTGTTTTGTTACGTTGGCTAGTATGTGCAGCACTGCTGAAAGTCTATGGTGAATAGGGGGTACCCTTCCCGTTTTCTTTGTTTAGTAAAAAATTTTCAATTATCATTAAAGATGATGTGACTTACAGGCTTCTTGTAGATGTGCATGTTTTCAATGTATTTTCAAGTCTTAAAATGGAAAAAGAATGCAGAGATTCGCTATAGCATGACCTTTGCCAGCAATACATTGTACAGTGGCTAGACTGCTTGATATTATACATTAGTTAATATAGTTATTACATTGTTATTACATAGTTATTACAATGTCTACTTTTGTAATACGTTGCTAATAATAGTGTGTTACATAATCACCCTTCTTAACCCATTCCTCTCTTCTAGGTGAGGCTTTAGGTCCTTTCACCAACATCTCTTAGCTGCTCCCCTCAGTACCAAGTGGCCACCACTCTGCTCTAGGACACATTCTTCATCAAACTGAGGACATTTCCCACATCTTTTCGTTTATTGACTTTGACTACAAATGGATATTATTTTGTCAAATACTTTTCTGCATATCTCAGCGTGACCCTTTTCTTCCTTAGATTTTGTGTTGAATTTCAAATGTTGAACCAGAGTTAGCTTGTATATCTGGTATAATTAGTCATGATGCTAATTTCCCTTTTAATTATCACAGTTTAAATATCTATATGCCCTCTCTTTTCAATTTATAATGCTAATGTCTGTGAGACAGTCTAAATATCCAAGAGAAAAAAAAATTTAGCTCATCTTTATTCAGTCAGTAAATGACTAACCTCTTTTTGCCCTATTTCAAGTAATTACATCTTCATTTCTTTGACCCCAAATTACTTTGAGTAGGGGATAGAGGATGGTGGAAATCAGTGTCTCCCACACAATTCTGTGATTAAATCTGAATATTGCAGATGTATTCACTGTAAATTAGAATGGAGAAACTTGTTTTTCAACACAAGTTTGTAGCAGACATTTTACTCTTAAACTGTTGAATTCATCCAGAGGCTTTTATTTCTCACCAGCCTATATTTTCATATAATGTAAGCTCCAAAGTAATAAACTACCTCAAATTGCCTCGGCAGACTTGATATTCTAACACAAGGTACAGACCAGTTGCAAGTACTTTTAGTTCTGTAGAGCAGAGTCTTGGCTTCTTCACCCTCTCCTCCTACAGTGTTAGAGATGGGATGGGACAGAAGCCCGGTGTGCGGTGTCTTCAGCTAGTGAGCCAGCCACACAGGACAGCTCAGGAGAAGGCACAGCAGTGACAAGAGGCACTGGCCTGCAGCAGTTAAATCCTGCAGCAATTTCACTATATGGCTCCTAGAACCTGGTCCCTCGGGCATTCCTTCTTCTTGCTAGATCTAGTAGCCATGTGTGTTGGTTGCTTTTAGGTCAATTTGACTAAAGGTAGAGTAATTGGAGAGGACTCCCAATTGAGAAAATGCCTCCATAACATTGCTCTGTAGACAACCCTGCAGGCAATTTTCTTGATAAATGGATGGTGTCAGGGGGCCCTTCCATTGGTGGACAGTGCCGTACCTGCGATGGTGGTCCTAAGTGGTATAAGGAAGCAGGCTGAGCGATCCAGGAAGCAGCAACCCTCAATGGACTCTGTTTCAGTTCCTGCCTTGAGTTCCTATCCCAACTTCTGTCAGTCAAAGAATGCAACCTGAGAGATGTAAGCCAAAATAACCCCTTTCCTTCCTGAGTTGTTTTTGGTCATAGTGTTTTGTTACAGCAATATGAAACCCTGACTGAGACACTGTGGTAAGAAAGCATGTCACACAGAATGGACTGACTGGCTTTCTGATGGATAAAGTTCTAGTTACACCCTAGCACTCACCTGTGGCTGCATGCTTACTGATGAGCTGGTGAGTACAAAACAAAGAACCAAGGTTATTGTCACAATACAAAAGGTGGTAGGCTAGGTGCTAACTTGCTTCTCTCTAATGACCATTTGTTATGTGTACCATAAAATCATGTTGTCTTCATTATCTAGACATAATATTTTTAAAAAAGAAACCAAAGAAATCTCACATCTCCTGCAATCAATATACCCAAGAGCACTATCTAATAGTCTCCCAGATAAAGCAAGCCTCTTGTTTTGTTAACTCAACATAAGTGAATTGGCCAATCAGTCACTAGAATGATCACTCTAATGCATCCTGCACTGACAGAAAGGTGAGATCGTGTGTGTGTGTGTGTGTGTGTGTGTGTGTGTGTGTGTGTGTGTGCCTGCCTGTATGTGTGTAACTAACACTGTGCATCCTCCAACAATCTCACAGCCTAAAACTCACTTAACTAACAATCACAGATCAAAACATGTAATCCATGTTTAACAGATAATTAAATCAGTATTGAATGATCAAAATACCAGATATATTTCCAGAAATTTGCCGAGATTATAGGCAAAACTATGGTTTTCCACTAATCTCATTTTTATTAGAATTAGCTAAGGCAGGATTTTCAGGGTTATTACATGATATGGCTATGAGTATCACTTCCACTCTGAAAAACAAGCAAGGCTGTGCTTTGGACTTAATTTAGCATAGCAAAGTGTGTATGACTTTGTCTCAAAAATCCAACAAGCTTACTGAGAATACTGCATGCTCTCAATGTTTGATGGTCTTTTACTGCTAATAAAAGAACAAGACTCTAAGCAACACGTAGTATCCATGGTAACATGTAGCTCGGCATTTTCCGTTCACAAAGGGAAAATTAATTCCATTTATTTACACTTTCAAGGATTTTGTGCATTATAATGTCTTTAGTGAACTCAAACACGGCCTTGCCCTGTGTTCTAAGTCACTGTTCAGCCAGTTTGTTTATACGGTAAATGTGTTCCATATTAGAAAAGCCCTCTAAATCCAAATAGCAGGAGCACTGTAAAATAATGAGCACTATAAAGTAAAATAGAATTAATGTCGTCGGTGACATTTGACCTTATTTCTCCTTTGGCAATGTGAAGGTAACACCGGTGAGTTTCAGGTGTGTTACATTGTTGTATGTCTTTGTCATTGAAATAGTCTTCTTCAATATAATTTGCAAGTTTGTGTAGAATGAATCCGTTAAATAATTGACCCTGGTAGACAACTCACAAGAAAACCAGTAAAATATAGGACTTCACTCATCTTTATTATTTATTGCTATTCCTGAGGAGAACACTAATTGTTCCTGCCATCTTCACCTTTTACCTCTCCCTTCTCCTGCTGGCGTCTTTCTCCTTCATCCCATTTCTTTACTCCTTCCTCCTTCTCCAAAGACCAGTGTTTGAGTAGGTTAGGTCTGCCCACCCAGCTGCAGATGGCTAGTGAGAGACACAGCTGCAAGTGACAGCGCTGGAGGAAACCCGTTTGCTCTTCACTGTTCAGAGCAGAAAGGGACGCGGTGCTGACTGGCGACAGGTCCCTTGCTCCCTTCACTAACCCCCGGAACTGCTGCCCTATGTGAAGCCCAGCTCAGTAATGGCCTGTCATATAAATCCTCCTTGTTATGGATTCTGCGGAGGATGAAAAGCCTGCAAGAAGCAGCTTTGATATGAACAAGTAATAACACAATAAAAGCACAGGTGTTCCTTTTCCTCTGCAAAACAAGTTAACAGCGTTCCTGCTCTGTACCCAGAGCGCAAAGTTCTCCTTTTCTCGTGGTTCCATGTCATCTCTGGGGGAGTACATTTTTACGGCATTTCAATTTTTTCTGTTGATCTACTGACCATCCTGTTTGGGGATTTAACATTTTGGACCCACCCCATGTCTGACTCCTTCTGTGGGCAGAGCTGGTGTAGTTACTGGACTGAACCTGCGTCTCTTCTCCACCCCTCTGACTCAGCACGGCCACCCACTGACTGTATTTTCATAGGCCACTTCATCCTAGCAATCTTATGTTTCTTAATATATTGTGGGACTTAAACCAGATGATCTATACATTGAATTTCAGTCATTTTAATGATTATTAAGTTTTAAAATACCTAATATTGTATTAGACTGTCTCTTTCTTCTCAATACCAATACAATTCCTTATGTCTGAAACATTAGTTGTTAAAAATATTTCCGTTAAAAACCTAAATGAATCAGCCACATAAAAACTAGGACATTCTTGTTTATAGCAGCTGTTTGCAAGTGCCAAATTTTAACAGACTAAAATTTTTCCATATCACAATTGACTATATCAACTGTGGTGGGACCATACTATGTAATAATATTCAGACATCAGGAATGAAAATGAGTTTTCAAGACACAAGAAAACATAGAGGAATCTTCACACACATGTTGCTAAGTGGGAAAAAAATGAGCCAAGATACACCCAATCTTTAAAAGACCAACGTTTCCAACAGTAAAATGAGAAGAGAAATACGCAAAAAGAAGATGGTATGTTTAATGCTGGGGGACATTAAACACTTATCAAAACCCATGGAATTTATAAGCAAAGCCTAAAGTAAAGCCAGGACCTTAATTAATAGTATATCAATATTAGCTCATTAATTGTAATTAGTGCTCCATACTGGGCAAGCTCTGTACACTGGTTCTGACAGTAGGGCAAAAGTATACGGTGGCTGGCTTGTGCATAAAGAAAATCTGTGATCCATGATCAGTTTTCTATCAATCTAAAATTGCTCTAAGAAATAGCTTAGCAAAACAAAGCCAATTAATAAAACACCATATTTGACAATGTGGAATGAGGCATACTGGGAAATGGGTAGGTTTAAGTGGGGGTATGGAGCGGGGAAGAAGGTCAGTGAAAACTGTGCATGAAAAGGCCACACAGAAAGCTGACACTCTATGAATCAACCAAAAATAAAATAGAATTTGAATGGAGGTACCCGTGTGGCTAGACAAAGCTGCTCCCAGAAGCTGTAAGTTATTAAATTAAGTTATTAAATAGTGTCCTATGAAGTATAATCAGGGAGTCTCAAACCCCCCAAAATAATTGTAAGCAAATCCCCAGTGCTGTTGGCTTCCCACTGGAACTAGACAGCGAGAGATTACTGCTGAAGGCATCATATGCTCTAGACTCAGACTTAAAGAAACTAAGTTGGAACTGCCTTGCGAGCTGCCTTCCTAGAGGTTATTGTGCTCAGCACCCAAGGCTGCTCTCTGTTGCTGAAGGCGAACTCTCACCAACAGCCTTACTCTGCTATAGATCTTGTATGCACACTACCAATCAGACAGGCCAGATGTGCCCACTGGTGTAATAGTGGCCCATCTGTTATGGGGATAATAAACTACTTGCTGATTGGATCTGTGGCCCACAGCCACAGGAGGGAGTTCCTGTCTGGTAGTGTAAACCTGGTTAAAGATCCATGCCTGGGGAGGTCATAGGCCTGAGCTGGGAAGTTACTAACATTGTTCTTGCTTACTAAGAGTAATATGAACATCAAATTACCTTCTAAATAACTTTGTTTATACCCATAGTCTGGTGTTGCTGTCAGCTTTGGTACAAAAAGTTTTATTTTGTGCAGTGGACAGTGGTAACTGCAGAGACATACAACTGATCACAATCATGAGACTAACCATTGAATGCTTATTTACACATAGAAAAGCTATATCTCAGCTAAATAGAGCATCTATATCCCCCTTATGTGGTAATTATGTTAGAGGACTTTCTAAAGGAATAGATGGAACATCAGAGCTGGAGGGAAGGAAGTGATATGCAACACTGTCTTCTGGGCATGATATGGCCACTGCATTTTAAACATATAGTAGCTGTGATAGCCTGCACAAGATTCGTACAAGATTGGCCTTGCCAATACCCTAACACCATGCCATGGAAGAGGGCTCTACTCCTGCCTATGGCTTTATACACAGTTAATGTTTGAGAGAATAGCGGGACATATTTTATTCAGAGCTGTACTCATGCTCCTATAAACAACCCTTCAACCATGTTCCTGTAAGAACTATTTAGAAACTTACTGGGTCACAGACACACATACACATGCACAAGGACATAAAATAGAAGTCGGACTAAACAGGAAAAACAAAGACATTGGGGAGATGGGAGTGACACAATGGAAGGGGCAAATATAGTTAAAAACATTATATGCATGTATGAAGATATCATGATGAATTTCATTACTACATGTGATTAACATACACCAATAAAACTTTTTTTTTGGTTTTTCGAGACAGAGTTTCTCTGTGTAGCCTTGGCTGTCCTGGCTGTCCTCGAACTCACAGTGATCCACCTGCCTCTGCCTCCCAAGTGCTGGGATTAAAGGCATGTGCCACCACGCCCAGCCAATAAAGCATTTTTAAAAATAAGATTTAGCATTCTATCAACAGAGCAGTTCCATAGCTTTCCAGAGAGACGCAAGTGACGTTTCCTTGTGAAGCAATCTTGGCTATGAAACACAGAAACATCAAGATTCCACATAGAGGGAGTGAGTTGCATCCTCATTTACCCTGAATTAAATTCTAGCCCCCAGGCATTGATATCTCCATTTAACTGAAAAGAACTTAGGGTACCTTCATTTACAGGCAGAGTTCCAAACTTGCCCACACGCCCCCTGTCCCCCCGACACACCACATCCACATGTTGAAGCTCTGAACCTCAGTGTGTCTGTATTTGGACACAGTTCTACTACTTAATTACAGAGCATAAACGAAGTTAAGTGAGGTATGGTAAATGGAAGACCCAAATCCAATATGAATGGTGTCCACATACGAAGAGGATGGAGCACCAGGGAAGGTATAAGCAGAGATGTAAAAGACCAGCTGATGACACAAGGAGCTGCCTTCTGCAAGGCAGGGGTAAGGACCTAGAAGCAAGCAAGCCACTGACACCTTAGTCTCAGACTCCCAGCCTCCAGTACCATAACAGGGGTTGCGTATTGTTTAAAGCACCCATTCCATGGTATTTTGTTATAGAAACCCTAGAGGATACTCTAACTCATACTCATCCCGGTACTTGGGTTTGAGTAACTGCCATTCTAGCCATCACTACAGCATCTTATTTTTCAGTTATATTAAATACTTCATACTGCCCTGGAATGAGATTTCTTCATTCTCTTGATTTCTTAAACAATAAAGTTGTATACCTTCCAATATGCACTGACATAGAACAGTGCCTTAGACAATTTATTTATGAAGTGCCACAGTGAATAAATGTCTGACTTAAGTGACTCCTTGGCAAAAATAACTTATCCTACAGACATCTATGCTCTTTAAGTTGTTAATATGTCAGGGAAAAAAAAGAGTGTTATTTTTTAAAACAAGAGTAGATTGATTTAAGTTGCTAAAATTTAAGAATTATTGCTAAAAATACGTTAAACCTATTCTTAATTTTTAAGAAAATCTACGTGTTCTAAACAACCTTTCCTAAGAACAAATTAAATGAGGGTAGGTGGGTGGAGGGATGGATCACTGGTTAAGAGCACTGGCTGATTTTCCAGCGGTCCTGAGGTCAATTTCCAGCCCACATGTGGTGGCTCACAACCATCTATAACTATAGTCCCATGGAATCCAATGACCTCTTCTAGTGTGCAAATATACATACAGACAAAACACTCATATATACAAATATTTTAAAAAGAAAGAAACTAACAAAAAAGAATAAATGAAATGTGTAAAAATAATTTTAATTGGCACATATTCATTGTTCATGGCAGTGGGCTTCATGAGGACAGTTATTTTGTTTAATTTTATCATGTGCTTTGACCACAGTCACCATCTATGCCCTTTCCTTTTGAGAAAGATAAGTTTTAAATTTTATCGTCTCAACCTTCAGACTTCATTGCACTTACCTCGTCTGAATATGGAAGTTGTTCGTTGTTCCTGTGTGCTCATAATCATGAATGGCAGCTGCAAAGACCATTGCTAAAATTTCCAGTTCAGTGAGCCAGTGCTAGCAAAGGAAGGAGACAGCTCATCACATTCAACATCTTCATCATCTTTTCTTTCTATCAGAAAGTCTTTAGTGTATCCAGGATGATGTAAAATAATGCACTGTTTCTTTCCGTTGTTTCTCATGCTCACACCATTAATTGGGAATAATGAGTGCTTTATGAAAACAATGATTGGGTCACTTTTTGTAAGTTCAAAATTTTAAATTCAAAATATGATTGTCCTTGCTACTTGCAAAGGCGTTATTTTCCATTGTTTGAGACATTGACCCTAACTGGATTTTGAAATTGCAACCTTAGTAGGTTGGTATCTTATGATATAAATTAAAATATAGTGGTCTTTTAACAGAGCTCGCCTTCACTAAAACACATATTTATGTAATTATAGAAGACCATACTGAAGAGCTCATGAAAACAAATTTCCATTTTAAGCTGAAAGTACTTACTCTTTCCAAGAGAGAACATGGAATTTGTTTTTAGAATTAACAATGTGGAAAAGTTTTTGAGAATTTACCTAATTTCATATTTATAATACATATATTGCAATCCAGTGAAACTTGATAATGACAAAGGAAAGAATAGTTGTTTTCATGAAAAGTCCAGGCCCATCTGTTTCATATACATTGACTTTCCTTTTCCCAGCTGATACCATTTCTCCATTGCTAAAGGTGATAGAACAATTCACTACATTGCTCGTCACCTACGCTCTCTGCAACACACAGTAACACACGCGACAATTAAGATAAATAAAATTCGATACCATTAAATTCACATGTCCCATTGCCTAGGCAGGTTTCACATGCTCACTCATCATATGGGAGCAAGTGTTACCCTAGAGAACAGCCAAGACGCTCAACAAATGTTGTTTTTGACAGTCCTGCCAGAAGACAAGACCTGTGTTGGAAAAGGATTCTAAAGTGAGACGGACTGTTCTCTTGGACATATTTCATACATTTGAAACACATAAAGACCTAACACACACACACACACACACACACTCACTCACTCCTTCATACACACATGCACATGGACACACACACATATACATATACACTTATATATGTACACATGCACGCACACAAAAACACATACACACACAAAGCAAAATACCAGGTAACCTTTGTAGTTTAAAAGAGGTCACCGGGCACAGGGTCAATCTAAGTGCTGGTAGAAAGACTTGATGGTGGCAATGGATTTTGGGGAAAAAATATGGCTAGAAGCAACTGGCCTTAACAAAGAAAGAACCAATGAGGAATGACACCATACATGCCAGTACTGAAACAGAGTTGCCAATAGCCAGTTACACTTGAGAGTCAAATCAAATGAGATTCCAAAGAGGACAATGGTTATAAAACCAATTGAGGGTCTACTTTGATGAAAATTCATGAACTTGGATTCTGTATAAAAGGCAGGCAGGAGGCACTGACGACGGCTCAGGAGTCAGGAATAATGTAGCTGATGGCTGTTGACCCTCTGATCTCACTTAGCCATGTTCCTCTCACAGAACCAATGACAGAAGGAGGCACATTGCAAGAGACGTTGTTCACAGAGTTGAAGTCTATCAGGTTTTCCTAAGAGAATAGTGGTTGGGAGCAATGGAAGAGAGTGTGTGTGATCAGTGAGTCCAGCGTGTGAGTCTCTCTCCATCTCTGGGGAAGTGAGCTGTCTACCCTCTGAGCTACAGTTCCAGTTCAAATGGAGTTAATGAGTAGTCCTCTGTGCACTCTGAGAAGTTTAGAGTAAACTTCTGTGCTTTTCCTATCAGAGCCTTGTCCAGTAGCTAAATACAGAGCAAATGGCGTCTTACTACAGTTATTACTTTATACTGCAAAACATTAAGCCTAGAAGGTGACAGATAGCATCTTAACTGACTTCACTTTATGGAAGCCCAACACGCAGGCAGTGACTCTGAGAACCAAAGGGACTTAGTATAACAGCTGCTTGGTGCATATAGACACTCATATGAGACATTAAGGGGAAGACAGTGACCTCCCTAATAGCCTGTGTTGCACATTGAGCTGGGACTGAGCCTCCAGTGTTCCTGCTGAGACCATGGATCTAGACACCACGAAGTGAATAGAAATTAAATTAAAATAGTTGGTAGCCCAGAGATCCACTGTTTTATTAAAGAAAACATATTTCAGAGGCAACAGAGATCGCCCATCATTTTAAGCATCTCTTATTCATTATATTTGTAAACTTAACTGGTTGAGAAAAACCAGCATTCAGTATCTGCTATGATAATATCAAGTATAAAGCTGCAAAGTAAATTTAGAAATGGGATTTAATCACAGCCTAGCCTATAATTATTTAAAATTATTATCTTCCTAGCTGTCAAAATTGATTTTAAATGAATTTTCTGTTTTTTTCCTAGTTAATCTCTGCCTCAAACAAAGAGAGGTTTCCCCATGAATCCCATGTAATCATCACTGGGTTATGGCCTTATTGACTTATTGATTACATTTATATGAGAAAATAATTTGAGAATACAGAAAATTTCACATTCAATTGAAAAAAACCATCTTTTTTGTATTCGTAAAAGTAGAATTTTGGGATGACTGCCAACTCCTCCGTGGATGATCCGTTTACTGTTGGTGGTGAATATGCTAATATCTAAGGAAATATTTAAACTTGTAGATTTTTAAAATAATTCTTGGGGACATATAAGATCAGATTGTATCATGGGTCCAACCTTGGGCTCCGCTGGTTCCTGTTGGGAAGAAATCCAAGGTTAAAACAATGATCCATAGCTGGGTGGTGCACGCCTGTAATTCCAGCACTCGGGAGGCAGAGGCACTCACAGAGGATCTGAGTTCGAGACCAGCCTGGTCTACAAAGTGCGTGCAGTACAGCCAAGGCTACACAGAAAAACCCTGTCTAAACAAACAAACAAACAAACAATGAGCCATGAGCAAAGTAGATTCTGCATCTCATTTAAACTGTAGCTACTTTGTGGTGTACAGGCGGGCGCAGGCAGACGAATTCTCAAGTGGCAGTCCCCAGGTTATAGCGGAAGCAGCACTGCCTGCTCCTAACAGCTTATGCATCTGTGATAGACAGGAAGCCACCAGAACTGTTGTTGACTGGGCCCTTGAAATGATTCCATTACTCTTACGCTTGTCCTGTTTTCCACTCAGTAGATAAATATTTGTATCTTTATGTTGGCGGATATCAAAGATGAGCCCAGTGGAACTGGGTTAACATGCCAGAGGTCACACAGAGAAAAGAATTGAGATTCAGACAAAAAAAAAATGATTGCAGTTTCTTCCCTTTCTGTAGAGTGCAGTAACTTTCATGGCTCAAGACAATTGTCCATGTTCTAGTCTCTCAAAAGCCAAGTATCTGACGACTGACTGACTTGGGCATATGAACCAGAGAAGCCAACAGAACGCTAAGACTATGCTCACATTTGAGTTGCTGGGTATGTAAGGACATGCGTGTGTTTAGGCTGGGGACAGTTTCAGATCAGAAAATCATATTGACTTGTTCTTAAGAACATTTTAAGGGAACATAATTAATAAATATTTTAGACTAAAGTGTTGGGGTTGGACACTTCTTTTTCTTCGTCTTTTTGAACAAACTCAAGTAGTTTGCTATAACTTAACGCAGGAAGGTATTGCATTGTGAAAACAGGTATTTTATTTTAGGTACTACATAAGGTGCTTTATAGTTACTGAGACTTAATAGCCCTTCATTAGCAGTCTGTGAACCGGTCAGTACTATTAACTCTGTTTCAGTGACAAGGAGGCCAAAATAGAGAGCCAGCACATTAGAAGCTGCAGAGGATGTTTTCAAAGCCGGTGGCAGCCTCCTAAACCCACTCTCTTTCCAACAGTATTGAAAGGGAAGTCATTGCCACAAAGCACGGACTTCCTGCCACATAGTCTGTGGATTGATTAAGGAAGAAATGGAGTTATCCCAAAGTGTGGGAGTTAGCATCTGGCCAGTCAGTCAATGGGCTGCAAATTCCAAAGGCTCTCAGATTGCAAGCCATTGCTCTTTCTTCTACTGAGATCATTAGGGAGAATAAAGGCCACCAGCCACCAAGGACAGTGGGCTCTGGGTAAAGCCCTAGAGTGTCCTTGTATATAAAGAGACAGTTAGCGGAGAGCTTGGCATCACTCCATACAGCAGTAGCTCTTTAGCAAATGGCTCTTTTGCTGCACCCCTGTCACGATGGCACAGGTGACAAGTTAATCAAGTGACAAAAGCAGAGAGAGGCAGGGGAGGAACTGTGCCAGCATCAAGTGCCAGCTTCTCTCCCACTGCTGACTGTGGGGACCGAGGGTTTCTCCCACGGCTGTAACCCACAGAAAGCTCCACCACAACGCCTCTCAGGAGATGCTCCTCAGAACACCTTGCAGGTGACAGATGCATTAGTCACCTGACGGCGCTGGACTGGAACTAGAGTGCTCTATAAATGTCACTCTGATAAGGCCATCTCAAAATAGCAGGGCATCAACTTCACGTTAAAAGGAGTGACCCAGTCTTCTCCATGCCAAATCTGAAGGGTGAGAAAAAAACGGAACAGATCTAGCTGGTATTTCTGTAATGGGTTTTTGTTTCAAATACCTAAATGTTCATTTGTATGAAAATTAGCGTTCACCTACCACCATGGGAAAAAGCTTGTTAAAAGTACTTTCTCCAACTGTCAAGTTGGCAGTGTGATCTCATTTTGACAAAATACTCAACACATTCATGAATTCATTTTACCTGCAGAAAGTGTATTCCATTCTCAAAATTGTTCTCTTTTGCTTTAATTGAGGGCATTTCCTGGATCTCAGTCAAGACTAAATTACGTTTACCAGCAGACTAATTTAATGGTGGTCACAACTCACGGGTGACCTCACTGATATCTTGCTGAAGAATGATTAAAATCAGAAGCCAGGTGTCATGCCAGATTTGTTAAAGGAAATGAAATTACATCCACATTTGTGGTTTTCTCAGGAGTGGCTCTGACCCTCACTAACAGCTTCCTTTCCTTGGGATTATGCCAGGAAGCAGTGGTGCAGTGCGGGGTCGGGTTTCCTGGGCTTCAAGAGAACCAGCAAGGGCTTGTGACGCACACAACAAATCTTCGTTTGAAGTTGGAGGGTAAAGTCATGTGGTGGATTTGAAAGTCTTGGCTTGTTCACTAATGTGGCACCTTGGTGTCACATCATCTTTTCAGGGTAACGTTTGGACTTAGGAGTCTCAGGATGAAAGGATAAGTATTTGTTTGGTCCCTGTGACCTTGTAATAAAGAAAAGAAAACAACAAAATGTGTTTGCACTGAAATATATTGTAATATCATGAAATTCTGGCTGTGACATCACATTCTTTTTCAGTTTGCTTCACAACTGAGCAGCTATTAAGTTAGAGCAAAGTAGACGTTGTTTTTTACATTTTCTTCTTCAGAAAACCAATCAATCCACACTTTCCATTGTAGAGTGTGATTTACTTTATTTTTGGGGTTTTTTGTTGTTGTTTTTGTTTTATTCTTTTGGTTTTTTTGAGACAGGGCTTCTCTATGTAGCCTTAGCTGTCATGGACTCACTTTGTAGACCAGGCTGGCCTCGAACTCACATCGATCCACCTGCCTCTGCCTCCCAAGTGCTGGAATTAAAGGCATGCACCATCATGCCCAGCACGTAGAGTGTGATGTAAATAAACCTTCTAGTTCAGGTAACTTTTTAAAAACCATTAAACTTGGGAAAGAGGGAATGTCAGACACTGAAAGAAAAATCACCTCACCATTGGAGAGAGGACAGAGGCATTAGAAATCAACAGGCAAGCAGAGGCCCTTAAGGCAATGTGTCTCAGGAAACAACACTTATAGTGCTCAGGAGGCTCCTGTTTCCATTGCTAAAGCAAGTGAAAGCAGAACACTCTAGAAAGAACTGTGACAATGAAGCTTCCTGAAGCCAAAAGGCTTTGGGAAATGTAGGTGCTCCATAGGGGGACACACATTCATGCACACCAGAAAGAGAAAGCAGAACCCTGAAGACACTACTCCTAGGACAGTTTTTGAAATGATTGCTTTGTCATGGCGTGGGTGTTTCTACAGCGTAGTGAAATTTTAAAATATCCCTTCAGTATCCATCTGAGCTTCCAGCCGCCAGCTACACCGACAACCAGTGACAAGAGTGAGCCCTCCTAGACCACAAGCCAGGGATGTCCTAGGATGTCTCTAACCATTGTTGCTAGCTGGCTGCAGTCACACTAGAGACTTCAAGTTTAAGCCTCCTGGCTGGGACTTTTGGAGTCCAGAGGCCTGTGAGATAAAATAGGAAATTATTGTTTTAAGCTGCTATGGTGTTCTTGCAGCGATAGATAACGTGGAATGCGGGGAAAGAGAGGGATCTGAAGCCAGGGCATTGGAAGATGTGTCAAGTTTAAGAGAAAAAGAAAAACAAGGACTGAAAAGGTATTCGGTCAACATGTAAGGCGCTGTGGGATGGGCCCTCGTAAATGGATATCATATGTAGTGATCCACGGAATTAATTGTGGGAGGGAGAAAATGCAACTATGATGATAATTTTGTGCATTTGTTAAATCTTAGAAAATCATGTACCTGCTATAGGTCACCAAGCTCCTTAGGACTCTATGCTAAGGTCTCAGGATTTTCTCTGGATCCTAACCCTACTGCAGAGTGAGGTGGTTGAGGAAGTTGACGAGTCCCGTGTGGACAGTGGGATAGGAAAATTCAGGGGAAAAAAAGCCACATTATTGAAATGTTAGCTTTCAATTGTGTGAAGAGTTGTAACCCAAGTAGTTAGCTCAAATAAATGCCACTTTCAGACAGTAAGGTCATTATTTCAGCCAAGATTGGCAGATAAGAAACTAAGAAGGCACAGAATTTGAGGGTGGCACATGGCTCATACTCCTTCCTCACTGCCCACCATAGCAGATGTCTCTTTTTTTTCTTCCCAATGGTCGTTCTGAGCTAGAAGACACTACAGAAGTTCCTAGCTGTCCCACAATCTTCCATTACTGTTATGCTAACCTTTGCACGTTGAATCTCTTGTTCATTCATTCACTCACTCAGGTGCAAAGGGCAGAAAAGAATGTCAAGGAAAGTTCGCATAAACACTTTCCCAGGCCCCTTTAAGGATATGTCTGTGGTTAGTGTTCTAAGCACCAGAGTGCTAGAACCCAAGTGAGGAAAAGCACCTATCCTAAACATACTCTGAAGGCTTTTTCTCTAGGTCAGTTATTTTACCTATTTTAGTTTTTGGTTGATTTTTGTAAGAATAGAGGATTTACTTAGAAAAGAATGCAGAAACAAACTATCTTAAGGATAGGAGGCTGTTTTGTGTCAGGAGTTTTCCAGATTTGGCATTTTCTTTAATGGTTGCTTCAAGATCTGTGATTGTATCTTCTAGACCTGAGATTCGTTCTTCCGTCTCCTGGAGGGGGAGACCTGGTGGCACTCAGAGGAAGGACAGCAGGTCACCGAGAAGAGACTTGATACCCTATGAGCATATACAGGGGGAGGTAGTCCCTCTGAGGAACAGTCATAGGGGAGGGGAATAAGGGGAAAATGGGAGGGAGGGGAGAATGGGAGGATACAAGGGATGGGATAACCATAGAGATGTAACAAGAATAAATTAATTAAAAAAAAAAAGGATAGGAGGCTTCATGCACAACAGTAGATGCCACTAGAAAATGTACTCAATGGCATCTTTGGAGGTTCCTTGTCTCACAACATCATATCAGGGCTTTGTGTTTTTAATATAATTTCCTCTCTATTCTCTTCTCTTTCCTCCTCCTCCTCCTCCTCCCCCTCCTTCTCCTTCTCCTTCTCCTTCTTCTTCTTCTTCTTCTTCTTCTTCTTCTTCTTCTTCTTCTTCTTCTTCTTCTTTTCTCTCTCTCTCTCTCTCTCTCTCTCTCTCTCTCTCTCTCTTATCCCACAGGTCCTTTGTGTATATATTATGGTTTCCAGTTTAGTGTTATTCTTGAGTGGGCAGATGAAAGGGTCTCTGTGTTTATTATTTGTTTCTTGCGCCTTTTCTTGGGCTCTTTTTATTTTCTCTATGTTTGTGTTTTCCAATTACAATATGTTAGTTTCTGCTTTATATTATTCTATCTTTTTTTACCTAATTTTATTATTACCCTTAGAGGCCTGTATGTTTTCTAATGAGAGACAGAAAGGGGGTGGATGCACTTGGGAAATAATATGGTGGAGGGAACTGGAAGGAGTGGAGGGAAGGGAAGTCATAGTCAGGGTGTATTATGTAAGAAAACCTCCATTTTCAATAAAAGAAAAAATACAAGCAAAAAAAAAATAGAATTCTACAGTTCAAAATTTGTAAAACTGACATATTAAGTATAGTTTAATTGACCTTTATGCTTTCTTCTAGGGATTTAAATTATTTTCTGAAAAATAAATAATATAAAATCCCAGTGGTTATCACATAGAAGTTATAAGTACATATGATATTGTACACATATTTGTCCATGGCATCAGAGACAAGACAACTGCAAGAGAATGGTATTTGCTGTTCTCATGCCAGTACGCTTCACTTATAAAGGGTTTCTTACCATGATACCTGTATGAAGCATTATGTAATGCACAGTTTGAGTGACATCTGCTGCATGGACCAAATTATGATATGGGTTTTTGTGCTTGCTGTAACCAACTTCTAAAGCTTCTGCGAAGGCAATTAGGCAAGAAACAGGAATCTGTGGAAAACAATATTTATGATTATATTTTGGCCCAAATTGTCACACTACATAAACATGAGCACAGTGTTAGGCATGGAACGAATTAATGAGTCAAAAATGGGCAGTAATTTCGAGTTCAATGTGATTTTTAAAAAATCCACATTATTGATACGGTAGCCTTAAATTTGAAGGACTATAACACAAATGTAATAGCTCATACCATATAGTTATGAAATTTTATATCTTTTATTCTTATAAAAGGCTAGTCATTAGAAGTATAAAATGCCCCAATATGAGCACCAAAGCCTACTTTTCCTACTTGTAGGAGAAAATCAGTGCCCTCCTAGCACTTTCCAGCCCTGAATATGCCACAGTCCCCCAGCAAATAAAACTTAGCGTCTCGGACTGCTCAGACATCTGAAGCAAATGTGTTGCTTAGATGCTTCTAAGGAAAACCAATTTGCAGACCCATCCTATCAGCCTAGGAGAAGTGTCCAGTAAGTTAGATGTGGTGATGTAGTGCCGAGATCCCAAAGCCCCTATGCCTGAGTTAAGAAGATTGATTGTTCCAGACAAGCCTGCTCTACATGGCAAATTCAAGGGTACCTTGGGTTACATAGAAAGACCATACTTCAAAATAAAGGAAAGAAAAGGGCTCGCTGTATAGTCTAAGAATGCTAGAATCAGTTTGTGCAGCAGCCCCCTTCCCCCTCCCTGTGTCCAGATCCGCTGGTCTTGACGGTCTCCCGGTGGGGCTCCTGACCACTCCAGGCCTTTCCATGCCCCTACTCCCAGACTCTTCCAGGAAACACTCAGTGTTCTGCCCAGTGTCCGGCTTCCAGTCCCAGTATCTGTCCCAATCTCCCACTGGACACAGGGGGCCCTGCACAAACTGATGCACCAACTAATAGCAACTGTGTACAGAGAACCTACACCCCCTGCTCAGATGGAGCTGATGGACAGCTAATTCTCCATATGGGGGCAGTGGGGCGACTGCTGCTGAACCTCTGACGTGCACTCTGGTGCCCAGGATTTGATCTCTGCTCCTCGGCGGGGTGGCCTTGCAGGCACACAGAGGAATGGAAAGCAGGCTTTCTTTCTTTTTTAAAAAATATGTTATTAATTTATTCATATTCCATCTCAATTGTTATCCCATCCCTTGTATCCTCCCATTCCTCCCTCCCTCCCATTTTCCCCTTAGTCCCCTCCCCTATGACTGTGACTGAGGGGACCTCTTCCTCCAGTATATGTAGGGAGGGTGGGACCAGGAAGATAAGAGCCAGAGTATAACAACCAAGATATAATGTGAATAAATTATAATTTTAAAAGTAAATACAATTTCTGAATGTTAAAAAAAGAGAAAGAATGCTAGAATCTATTGTACTTTTTCAAGATGTGGATAGTATTCTGTGAAGAATACAGAAGTGCCTGTATCTTGTTGGGATAAACTTTCCTGGTCTCGTGATGCACAGACAAGTCAGTGAGTTGCAGTTTCAGCATAGGGTGAGTTCATACCCCTGACCTGTGGCCTGGTAAATCAACTTAAAGGCATTGATCAATGGCTCAGTGTTTCTTACTCAAATAACCAGTTCTCTGAGCATCTCACTGTTGACATTTCTGACCTTGAAGCGGTTGATAAGATCATATCTGGTAAACAATTCATAAATCATAAACTTCAGACTATGCTCCCCGCTTGCTTCATTTAAGGCAAATACGTCAAAAGACCACTTATCAACATCCTGTAAAAAAAAAAAAAGAGTCAATATTTTAGATAGCAAGATCATGTAATTATGCTGCTTTTCATGGAAATGTATTTAACAGATTAAACATTGAACATACAGCAAGGAACATTATAGCTGAATATGTCAAACTGCACTTTAGTGGAGTCTGATGTGACAGGGCTTTGGAAGCAAGGCTCCCATGCATAAGACAGCATCAAGGTTTTTCCTCAAGTCCCAGGGTTATGAAGCTGATAACAGTCTAATGCTGCCTCCATCTTTGCTCTCTCTGACATCATGCCATAAAGCATTTCCTAAAACGGTTCCATTTTAAGGCAGGGTCACTGGTGCATGAGTGTTGTCGACTGAGGGATGGAGGGAAAGTATTCCTGGTCTTTGCTTCCACCTACCCACCTGCTCCTTTGCTTTTAGCACAGAGCCCATAATTTCGCTTATAAAGCACTGATAGTATACATCTTCCTTTGCTATGAAATTCCAGAGGGAAGCAGAGCCTTAGTATCCCTCATATCACCTAGGCTGACTCACTCATAGATTCCCCCAGAGACAGTGAGAACAATTGGAGGACAGGGTTAGTAGTTTTGCCACTTCTTGCAGTTCTTTGGGGACAGGACATAGGCAGGTCTATAGGGAAACAGGTAGCGCTGGGTATGGATCCCCTTTCAGTGGCACTGGGAGCATTAAGTAGGGCTATCTGGCCAGTGCAGTCCCCCACATGGTTTTGTTGAAGAAAACCTAACAGAACTCATTATTCTGTTCAAAAGTAGATCCTCAGCATAGGAGGCCTGGTGAATACATGAAAGCACACATGTCACACACACACACACACACACACACACACACACACACACTGGCAGATTTAGTGTTGGATAGTAAGTGCACAATTAAAGCAATGACTAATCTTATGTTTGTCAACACCATTCAGCATTTCTTTCCTTTGTATGATGAACGTTGCTATGGGAGCCAACTTTGTATGCTGTGAGACACTAAAACTAAATGAACCAGCTGATGAAGCCCCTTTTAAAACTGTGTCCTTTGAGGCGTAATGGTCATGGTGTCAGCTGGTACCATAAAACCCGTTGTTATGTGTGTGCGAGGCCTTATGCAGGCTGTCCCATGCATGCGGAGGCTGGAGGAAAACTTTGCAGAGTAAGTTCCTTCCTTCTATCTTTAAGTGGGTGTCACAATTTAAACTCAGGTCACCAGGCTTTTGTAGCAAATTCCTTTACCCACTGCACAATTTTGCCAGCCTTTTTGAATCACTTAGAAGCAAACACCAATTAAGTGTTTGTTTACTTACATGCAGTTGTCAAATTCCTCCTATTTGGCTGCAATATGATGACAAACCACCCACTTTTATCTCATTGTAAATTAAAAATCTAGCATTCTTGTTAGAAGGAGTTTTAGCATTGGGAGATCTCCAAGGACAGTACATCTTTTATCAAATTCCAAAGCTAACAAGGAAGAGCTGGTTCATACCTTCAAGGTTTCCAGTTGGGGGCTCAGCTCAGGTCCCTGCTGGGAAAATGGCTAGTTCCCCATGCTTCACAGGGCTTTACAAACAGGGGTGGTTTACACGTGTCACCTGTCACAGATGTCTAGCAGCCATACTGTCAGAGTGGCATGGAGGATTCTCCGACAGCGCACTCACTAAAATGTTCTTTGCTTGGTGATGTTTAGTCCCTCAGCCTTACAGTTCATATGGTTTTAATAAACCATATTTTACAAAACAATTGTGTTCCTATACCAAAATATTTTAGTTGGTTATTAAGTGGATAGCTTATAAATGAACAAAACCAAATGTTTTCTTGCACATAGTTGAAGAAATAATAGGAACGGCAAGAAAATCTTTCAAAAAAAAGAGTAGTTGACATATTGATGAAGCACAAAATTTACATGTTTGCCTTTATTGGAGTTTTGGAAGCATGAATACATTAAAATGCATCTTGAAAAATGAACAGCCTCTTAAAATCAATAACATTTAAATCTTCAGAGCAAAATATAGGAAATAAAGTAAGCCAAAATCTCTTGGCTAATATAAGAAAACCACAGAGACAAAGTTGAGTCCTCAAATTAAGAGACAGAGGAAAAATGGAGTTAAGAATGAATGGCCTACAAGACTTCCCTGCCGAACAAACAGCTATGAGCAAGATCCACCCTGTGCTGTATCTCCCACGTGTGAAATGGGGATGTGTGAGCCAGCAGGCTCCTCAGGTAGACCCTTACTTCTGGTCATTTCCAGCACACACAGTCCCAGTAGAAGCCAGACACAGGCAGGAAAGGTTGGTTTTTGTTGGCTAGTTTCTGTATCAGTTTTATAATTTCTCAGACCTAAAATCTTGAATAATTTTCTCCTTTATGTTTTATTTAAATGCAGGCCAAAACACCTTTCAGTGCATGATATAAGCTTAAGAAGATAGGCATATTCTCAAAATAATGTCATTTCAATGTGGAATTCAAGAACCAAGTAAGTAAAGCTTGGAGGAAAAGTTCATACATTCATGTACAACAATTTGCATTGACCGTTAGCACCAGTCAGATAGATGTCATGTGACTCTAACGTATAGATGTTACATGACTCTGTGGTGAGTCAAGGCTTGGTTGCTTTACATTAAATAAATGCTTAACATAATTTTCATGTTGTAGTATGGAGACGGCAGCAAAGACCTGCCCTCATTTTTCTCCCAGGCACTTGAGAAAGAAATTTATGTGATTATAGAAAGGAAAATAACTGAAATTATTTCACCTTGAGTGTCACTATGACAGCTGCAGGATATGCCAAACCAACCATGTGATAGCTCTTCCTGTACATCCTAAAAAAAGACAGAATAATTGTATATATAACATTCCTTTGTTCAACAGTTTCAGCTGTTTTCTCAAATATCAAGACAGCTCCTCATTTCTTCACCTGTATCCCCACTGTGACAATGGTGATAATGACATTCTTTGGGTGACAGGGGGTATAGCATTTGTCTGTGCACAGTGACTCTGATAAGTGATCTCAGCTGCCACACGTCAGCTTTCCCTGAGCTTCATGCAATTAACAAGTCAGATGTACTTTCCAAGTACAGTGACAGTTTTGACAGGCCACCTCATCCATGACAACAGAATATTCTTGCTTTATGTCCATTTGTGTACTAAAAGTTTTAGACTGGAGGCTGAATAGCATGAACACACTTCTAAACATGTTCGGATTATCTATTTACATATTCATTTGTTCGTTTTAGAATAACTACTATCAGAGAGAAACAGCACCACCAAAATTTTCACGGCTCTTTGTGGCTAAGGATGTTACAAAGGATTATATTGGTAATAATAGCTCAAGACTACTCACATTGCCACCCAATATTATTGAAAAATGATGATTGTGAGAAAGTGTTCTCTTCCTTTCTGTAACAGTATTAACATCAGTGTGCTGTTATATACTTGTAACTTGTGTATTTTCTGACGGGATGCTAACCTGACAACACCACATGCAAGCGGAGTCTAGTGAGGAAAACCCCAGAACAGGTAACAGAAAGCAGCGTCTGTATGGGAGTATGAAGGATTTGTGACGACTCCCTAAGGTTCTGGAAAGACATGCTTGAAGTATCAAATGTCTCTTACTTTTATGTAAAATTGGCATACAACAAGCTGTATCCTTAGATTGTATTGCTGTGAACTTTACCCCTAACAAACTTCTTTATTGAAAGACATCAGAACAGTTTACAATTAAAAGTTTTCCATCAATCACCTCGTAGAGAAAAGCATAACTACCCCAATCCTTCAGAGCAAGGAAAGTGCTATTCATACAATGAAGGGTCAAAAAAAAAATTACTGTCAATAAAGACACTTAGTTGTGGACCTTACAGAAAGAAACAATCTTTATCTACACATTTTTTCTATAATTATTGTGAAGAGGGATGGGATGGAAGAAAGGGCAGTGAATAGGGAATTATCAATACAAAAGCTAATACGAACATTTTAATCATTAAATAGTATTAAATCAGTGGGATCTCCTGGCAGAGGAGGGAAGGGAGGATAGGGAAGGAGAGAGAAGCCATGCTTTGAATTGTAAATTAGCCACTTGGTAGCTATGTGGCATTTGGAGCAATCTTTTAAGAGTTCATTTATTAAAAACGAATCTTAATCTTTCTGTGAAAAGTGAAGAATGACGCCATGGAATTTCTTAGACTGGGAAATAGGCTGCGAACATACTATCACTTATTATATGGAATGAAAAGAGGCAAGGATGGTTGTTGCCTTCTTAAAGTGATTTACAACACAACCTTCTCTATTATCTTCCCAATCCTATCATCAAGCATAGAAATACAAAATTGTAAATTTTATATTCTAACAAATAAAATTATAGCCAACAAAAAGAAAAAATCAGCCTGACTGCCCCAGGACATCTTTGTGCAGCGGCCTTTCGTTTTATTAAATAGGTGATGTGCCACATATCTTGGGAAAAAAAGACTAATGAATTTCCTGGAATCCAAGTGGAATTATAATGGATCTTTTTGAAGGTTTCTCTAAAGTTATGAAATATGATTCTAACCCTTGGAAGCAAAAAGAAACATTCATATGCTCCTCACTGTTCCAGATAACATTTGGGCAAATAACTGTGACTTGCTGAGAATCGAGTCTTGGGAGAAAGGATTTGTGGGAGAAGCAACGAAACATATTTTCAGGGTTGAAGGTAATTACTTATGAAAATTCAAGATTAGTGGAGCCATAATAGGGATTCGACTTTGGTAAAGATTTCCTTCCTCAACACTTTAAGCACGCTCATTTACAAAAGGTAAAGTTTCATATAGTTATGTCCTGTGCACTTTGAGACTTCTATTTGGAAATGAGATTAGTATGATGGTGTATGTAAAGAATAAAAATTTATCAGGTCAGTATATGAATCCTGACTTTATAACACCGTCTCATAAGATTCAGTTGGATCATATCCACAGTTTGCATTGATTTTCAGCTTGCCACGGTTTGTAAGATTCTAAACAAGGAAGGTAATGCACATTTCCTTAGCAAGCCGCTAATGATGCCTCGTGTGAGACCCTCTAAAATGCCTAGAAGTTTTTAGTTTGATGCCATGGGAAATCAGTAAGACTCCCACAAAAGGAATATGACTGTAGACATTCTCCTTAGCCCGGCCTCCTTGCTTCAGACTTGTTAGATTTGTCTATGCACCAGGCAAGGTAGGAGCCCGACACTCACTAGAATATCTTTAGTATTTTTCTATCTAAGCCAATCAGAAGTAGCTAGGCAGCTTGCAAAGTAATTTAAGTAAGCACTCTTTTGTGTTGTATCCTCATGGAATTAGCTTTTGAAGTGTTATCACTACGGTCCTAACACATCTTTAAACTGCATTTGCAATGGCACTCTTGTTATAGTTTCTCATTTGCATTGTTGCTTTGGTTGCAAGTGGTGCTCTGAAATATTGAGAGATTAAAAAAAAATGGCCAGAATGTACTTAAGGGTGCTGAAACTGAGCATGGTGACACAAATCTGTAGCCTGAACTCTCCAGAGACATGAGGCAGAAGAATTGAAAATTCGAGGCCAGCTTGACCTAACCATTTACTCTGTCAAAAACACTGACCTGATAAATAATTATCTGTCCTTCAATCTGGCCAGTTTCAAATACTGAATTTTCCATTTTACACACAAATAAGTACGTTACTTTTTAATCTGAAGGATTCCTGATAAACGCTTTTCAGTTTTGTCAGATATGTTTATAACTGTTCTTTCTGTAGTTTTAATTATAAAACCTCTCGCTTTGTAGAAAGAAGGTTAGTACTTCCTCTTAAAGCTAAAAAAAAAAATAAACTACCATATGAAACTTGGCTATTATTAATATGTGTAAACACTGGGCACTCTGACGATCCCCTTGATATTGGGGGTCTTTCAGCGATACAAATGCTAAAAACTAAGTCCTCCAGAGTGGAAGTACAGAGTTCATCTCATGATGGAAACAGAGAAAGAGGGAAGGTTTTTTCTATTTGGGACAAAAAAACTCACTTGACTTTGTAATAAAGATTACTACTCACTATAGAATTTATTTTATGAGTTATTGTTATTTATTTACATAAAATTAATTGATAGCCTATGAACATGTTAGAAATATTTATAAACAGATATCGACAAACGTGTTTCCAAATGGGTATAATTTCAATCATCTTGTCATTCTAATAGAAATAAAAAGAAAACATCCAAGGCAAGGTGGTTTTGTTGTAGGCATATTCATTGGCAAGACCAAACCGCCCAGTCTAGTTAGACTTGTGATGGTGTGTGTCCTTCATAAATATGATATGGACTTTTAGATTTTCCTACTTGGGATTTCAACTGTGCTGCTTGCTTACCTTTCCACAAAAATCCCAGCCTGAACAGCATGGACGATGCTTCGAAACTTTGGCTTTTCCTCGGCTTTCTTTTTAATCATCCCCATTTTCCGTGTAAAGGTTGAAGCCAACCAGTCTCGGACCTCCGACGGGACTGAGTCAGTCTGAATGTCACTGAGCTCATCTTCAGTGTCCAGAAGTCTTCTACGGACACAGGCACAGAGTAAGCAGTGGGAAAGAAGAGCAAAGATGAATGAAGGAACAAATATGGCAAAGCTTTGTTTGTTTTGCTTTGCTTGTTTTAATGGCACACAGTTCTCTAATTATTCCTTAATAGAAACTGTTTATATGTTTTGAGTTAACATTTGCAAAACTCTCTCTAAGTTTTCAAGCCCATCATTTGCTGGAGGCATCAAACCATACAAGATAGCATCTGCTGTTTTCCAAATATCGATATCAATCTCATTAATATACTATCCTCTGGTGAGTAAAACAAAAAGATAGGAAAGAAAATTCATGAGTAAGTTTGCACCACTAAAGAAGCAAGCAGGATGGAAAGAAAAGGAGGTTGAGGCTATTAAAAAACTCTTACATTTAATTTTTTTACATAGTACAGATAGCATGTGCTATTTGAATTTTTGATGATTCCAAAGCCACTCATATGTGCTCTTTCATTAAATAAGTTCTTCTAAATTAATGGAATGACTTAAGAACTCTAAAATAGTCTTTCTAACAATATTACAGATTTTTAAAACATTAAAGAATCATAAGAGAAGAAACAAGACCAGTGAGTTGGCTAAAAAGGTAAAAGACTTTCTATGAAAGCATGAAGACATGAGTTCAATCCTCAGAACCCATGTGGAAAGAAAGAACAGACTCCTAAAAGCTGATTTTAGACTGGCATTTACATGGTATTGTGCATTCATGCACACACTCAAACATGCGTGCACATACACACAAACACACATATACATAACACATACACACATAACACATACATATACACACACAAACACACACACACATAACACACACACCACAAACACACATACACACAACACACACAGATACACACACACACACACACACTCACCCCATATACACTCATGTAAGCAATAATACTTTTAAAATAAATATCGATGGGTTGGAGCTGTCCCTTAGTCTTGATGAGGAATTAAGGATGCTGCCTTACCCCTAGGATGCCCAGATCATCACATGCTGAAGTCTCATTTATAAAACATCAGGTTATATTTATATGTAGCCCATGAGCTCCCTAATGTATACTTTAAATCAGTTCTTCATTCCATATGACACCTAATCAAATGTACATGCCATATATATATATACATATATATATATACATATGTATGTATGTATGCATGCATGTCATATTGTGTTATTTAGGGAAGAATGACAAAAAGGATTATACACACTCAGTCCACATGTCATCTTTTTCTCCTGGATACTTCTGTTGTTGTTAAATTATCTATATGACCTAATAATTGTTTATTATCTGGCCTGTACCTATTATTATAATGTCAGTATAACCCACTAGGTATCAATCAAGACACAGACATCTGTTATATTTTAAAATAGCCTTAGTTAACCTGGGGCAAGGAAGATATTATTCTCCTAAAGTACTTTCTATAGTGCGGCAGGTATACCATACTTGCCCCAATCCCATGCCATCTGTTTCTAATAATTTCTATCAAGCTACCTCCCATCCATAATCCCAAATACTTGCTAATGTTCTTCATCTGGGCCAAATCTCCATCCACAGCAGCCATGTGCTTCTTCTCCATCTAACCCATGGCAGCCTTCTTCTCCTCTGGTCTCTCTTTTTCTTAAGATTCCCTCTATCTCTCCAAGCCTGAGGCCCTTAGACACACCTATCTCCTTTTTGCCCTGTCCAGGTGATGGTCTTTTATTGGTCAAAAGGTAGGTCACAGATACAGCAAGCTGTAATTAGCATCAAAATACATCAGACCATCCTTTTCTGTCCCCCAACATACTTCTAATACTTAGTTGTTTGAACCCCAAGCCATGGCATGCAAGGATGCAAAGAGCTATGTTGAAAGCTCATTTCAGGAGACTGAGCCTCTCTAAGGGTGAGGAACACTGTCAGTCAAGAGCAAATTTTAACATAAGGGCAAAGAATTCTTGGGTTTAGAACTTCTGACCAAGACACAAGGGTCCCAGCACTTGGGAGGCTGTGGCAGAAAGATGTGAGGGAGGTCAACCTGAGCCAGCTTCAGATTACATCCTGTCTCAGAAAAACCCAAACAACATAGCAAACTCCTGGCCAAGGGCATCAAAAGAGCTGAGGAGACGGTGTGCATTAACTTCTGGGAAGTGATATAGGCTGGTAGATAAAGGGCCCTGGCTGCCGCAGAGCAAGGTCCTGAGGAAACAGCCTAACTGAAGGCCTGGCAGAGGCTGTAACTGAGAACTTCCTAAAGACTTGACCTGGAAATAATAAGCAAGAGATTTTCCACTAAATACAACCCCAGCTACACAGACCAGTCTACTTCATCTACCAAACATAAACTAGCTTGTCCTGCTGTCTGCTTTGGCCATTGCTCAACAGTGCACCAGACAATCACCCAGAATCCTTGGTACACATTACCTTTGGCCTTTGTGTTCTGATAATCAACATGGTTCTTTAAGTGTCTCCCTCTGTGTGTTGCTTCCTTCTCTACACACACATACAAGACTTATTTTTTCGTGATAATAAATAAGTACATATGTATTTATAAAACACCTTAACAAAAACAAACAACACTTAAGTGCTGGACTTACAAAACTACATGCACATATAAGACAAAAGACGCACAGTTGACCGATCATACTGATTAATACTCACTTGGTGATTTTTTTAAGTGTCTTTTGCTTCTTATGTTTGAATGTGTTTGAACTATCACTAGACCACTGACACTGCAACTTCAAGTAAAGAAATTTGTTGGCTCTTTTGCGCATTTCAAGTTAGATTCCTTAGCCCATTTTAACATAGTTCTATACTACATGCCTTGAAACTGTCATTCCTTAAAGATTATGCCATTTCTATTATATCTTATGCGGTGATCAGCTACAGAGCAAGTGGAACAGGAACCATTGTGGTGTAAGCGTATGATGTCACCACGTTCCTCTCATTCTCCTCTTTCTGTTCTTATCAGTTAGTGAAACAGAATGCCAGGTAAGTGGCAACCATTGCCCATTTTCCCACAGCACCTTGGTACTGCAGACTCGAAGGCTGTATATCCTACACTCACAAACATCCCTAGACACAAGACAGAACTGATGTAAATACATAATGGAACTGACTGGGATGTGGTACGCTGGCAATCTGTAGTTATAATGTGTATAACTCTTTATTGAGAAAGAGCGGGTGATTTCAGGGAAAAGAATAATATGTATTTAGTATAGAATAGAGGGACAAAGGAAGTCAGTGTTAAAAGGGAAAAGCATGGGGTCTGAATTGTGTACAGAAAAGACAAATCCTGAAACAGCAATAGACATTTCTCTAGTGCCTTAATTGACATAGGGCTTGGAGTATGGTGCCTAGTTGTGTGTTTAAATGCTCAACTAGATTTTTCTATTGAAGCACTTTTTTTTTTTTACATGTGAAGATGGAGCAAAGTAAATTACCCTTCAAAATGTGGATAGGCCTTATTGAATCAGTTCAAGGTCTTAAAAATAAGATAGTGTTATCTTAAAGAGGGAATTCTGGGGATGACTTCCAGATTCCAGACTGTAGTGTTAATTTCCTCTAATGGCCAGCTTGCTAGCCTACCTTGCTGATGACAAGCTGGTCACTAAACATGCTTCCCTTCCTCTCCCCTGTATGAACACTGTAGAGTCTTAGTCAGATGCAGGAGAAGGCCTTGGTCCTGCGTTAATATTGGTTTCTGAGAGCATACTGTTCCTATTTCTGGTATTACTATATGAAGAAAATCTGATAGTAAACATTTAAACAACATATTCTTTAGACATGTCAAAATTATTGGTAACCTATAAAATAATGAAATATTGAAATATTTTGGGCATAATGTTGTAGACCTTTAATACCATGACTCAGGAGACAGAAGCAGATGGGTCTATGTAAGTTCAAGGCCAGCTTTTTCTGTGTAGTGAATTTCAAGTGAAGCAGGACCACATAGAAAAAAACCCTATCTCAAAAACAAACAACAACAACAAACTAAAGCTTGAAAACTTAGCATGGTCCTTCTTTGTATGGACTTATGTTCTAAATAGAGAAGAGAATGAGATAATTGTGACAGGACACGCTGCTTTAGATAAGGTTATTAGGGACAGTATCATTTAAGAACCAAAGAATGAGAAAGAATTAAAATTTAGGAAATCTAAGAGAAAGCCATTCCAGATAGATGGAAGAGCAAGTGCAAATCCCCAGAGGGAGGCAGGATGACAGACATGTTTGAGAACACAGAGGAGGCCAAGGGTGGCGGAAGGGTGCGGGAAAACGAGGACTGGATAGGAACCAAAATCATAATATAATACGAACTAGCATCTCAGGACGTCTATAGCACCTCTCCTATACATTTTTCAGATGTGCAAATATCCAGCTGAATATTTACATAAGGTTATGTCACCAAAACATTCAAGAATTTTCTTTTTAAAATATTTTATTTCATTTTAATTTATGTGCATTGGTGTGAGGGTGTCAGATTTTGGAGTTACAGACTGTTGTGAGCTGCCATGTGGGTAATGGGAATTGAACCCGAGTCCTTTGAAAGAGCAGGCAGTGCTCTTATTCTTTTTCTTTCATTTCATTTTCTTACATAAATACAAGGAGAGGTTGTTAAAATGGGTTTCTATAGTTTTCATAATTGGTTTCCTCCAAACACCAATGGTCTGATTTCCCTTTATCTTAGAGCCAGACAACAATGTAAACACAAATGTCCGCTCTGTGAGTGTGGTTGGGAAATAAAGATTCCTGTTTTAGAAACATGCAATGTGAAAATATAACTGTTTTCCTTAGGACTCCATAAAGAGCACTACGTAAGAAAGAAATGATAAGGCATACATATGTAATGTGCTACCACTGTTGACCTCTGGAAAACGCGTCACTCTTTGACATGATGTTTTTAGTCCCAAAGGGAGTCAGCAAAGATTAAAGCGAGGTTCTCAGACAAAGGCCGTATGTGCAAAGTAGAACCAGAGTACTGAGAAAGATTGACCTCGCATCCGATCAGTGATCAAATGATCCTTTGGTGCTATTTATAGGCTGAAATTTCTCTCCAAATAAGATGACACATCTCCCAAAGGGCTTATATTTTGAACCAGAAAGTTTGTGAGGGAAAGGGAAATAAAGAAGGAGGTGGCCTCGGAAGGAGAGGTCATGGGATTTTGACTCTTATAATTATATGTCAGTGAAAATATTTCTGTCTGAAGTGGACTCTTGGAAAATAGTCACACCCAAGGAACCACAGTCCTTTCCAGGAAGTTAGTGGCTGTAAGTAAACCTAAGTATTACAATTCAAATGCTCTGTGATTAGGCAAGAGTTATCTTCTTAAGCCTGAACACTTTTTTTCTTCCATGCCATTGATATGACAAAGGGTTTACTTCAGGAAGCAATTAATTCACCCATTTCACCCCTAATGTTTGATGGGTGCAGAGAAGGAACACTATTCTTCCACCTGAGACAGAATTGGTATTTTGATAACATTTATCTGGTGAACAAACCATGTGTTCTGTGCTTCAATCTTACAATGTTTCCTAAAAGGCTTACAAGTCTAGTTAAGATGTGAACTGTCGAATCCTTGTGTGCTAAGCCTGGGCCAGCCTGGCTGTGTATGCCTGGCTGCCCCTACTGCTCAGGCCCTCACTTTCTATGCCTCAGTTTATAGCAATGTGCTTACGACACCACCTACGTGTGCCCTCTATCCAGCTGCCTTGCCTCAAAAGCACCTCACAAGGCTGCTCTTAGGGAAGAGGGATGCAGGTGCCAATCATGTAATGAGTTTCTTTAAGAGAAAAGATCTCGAAGGAAGAATATTGACCTCAGGACAGCGGCATGGAGGATTCATAGCAATCAGATCACAAGCATTTCAGAGTAACATGCTAAACACGATAGAGATAGAAAAGTCCAGCTTCCTATTACCTGCAAAAGGCTCAGGGAAATACTCCGAACACTTTTCTTTTTTTTTTTTTTTATCATATACACTTGTCATCTCTAGGAAGGGGCATCCTCCCAAAAGGCCATCCTTGGCACTTTGAAATAGAAATCAGTGCTCAAGAGGTGCAGTGCTGTGATGTAGTGCTAAGGGTGAGGCTGAGCTCACTTCTTCCATGCGGCACCCTTCTTGGACACTTGGGAGGTGGGGTGAGAGAAACGCATCTGTGTGTTGCATACAGCATCTTTTGTAGTCAGTGTTTCCCATTAGGTTCCCATGAGATATCCCAGAAGAACCCACTAATGTTGTTTATCAGATTAAAAACATCTGGCTTCTGAGTTGACTAACATACTTTCTAGCTCTTGCCTATCCTCCAAAGAAACCTTGAACCTGATACCAGCCTTTCACTCAGACTTCAGAAGTATCTGAGCGTAGATATAGATAAGGATGCAAACCAACTCGATGGCTTATATTCTGAACAGGAAAAAGCCAAAAGTTAGCTCATTGAGCCCTCAAATGCTACCCTGTGGGAGATTTTCACCTTTGTCTGTTTTAGTGATTAATAAAAGCATGGACACCTAAGAGATTTGCTTAGCCAGTGGTCATGACAAACTCCGAGTTCCAGAGTGTCTCCTTTTGGAGTCTAAGTCTTTAACTGTTGAGATCATCTTCATTTTAAATGTATGCATTTCTTTCAAAGTTCAAAGATGCTGGATTGCTTTTTATTCAACCAATAATACTAACAGTCATAATTCTCCATCCTGTTTATACTTTGAAATTTAGAGCGAAAAGTAACCTTTAAAAATTGGTTGGGAGAGAAAAGTGGTGGTAGGGATATAATAGGAATTTGGAGAGGGAAATGGGGGTTATGTTTGATCAAAATTCATTTTGCTCATGTATGAAATTGACAAGTAATTAAAGGGGAAATACCTTCTAGAGGTTTAGCTTATTGGTAAATTTTTGGTAGAAGAAATCTTAGATTTATTTTCAAAGCTGGTATCTGGAGCACTCTCTTCTAGAAAAATGTCAGATGGCAAAAGGCTATGGTGCTTTGAAAGGTGATAAATTCGTTGCTAGGATGGAATTGGGTCCATTTGAAATTCCATTTCTGTCATCACTAACCTATGTGCTGAATTCTAAGTACAGTGAAATGAATTCTAGGCCACCATCAAAGCAAGCTTACTATGTATGGTATGTATGTATTCCCTGTGCTGTTCCAAAAGGGACAAAAGCTCACAAATTCTCAAGATTTGTGGTTGTTTAAATCAGACCCCCCTCCCGCACCCCCTCCCGCTCCCACCTTTCTGTGGCCTGTGTGAATGTGGGCATTGTATATGAGAGAAAACAAGGACTGAACTTTTGGGTGGAGCCACAGTCATGCCGTCCTTAGCTCAACTCCCAGGAGACAGATTGTGGCTATTGGAAGGTTGGCTGAGGATAATGTGGAAGTCAGAAGTGGAGTGGCCTTCTCTACTTTAATGCTTAGGGAGATTTGGCAACCCCTTTGTATTCACCCAAGGAAGTGGATGTCCATGCTTGGGGAGGACCTGTCCCCCAGGACAGGCAGGAAGGGCCCCAGGCATGTCCTAGTAAGGCTCTCAGATGGAATCAAGTTGCTGGAAGAGCTGGGATAGAGATTATATTTTTGGAGTGTGCTGGGGACAGAAGTGGGGAAAACTAGGGAGACAGAACACTGCCCCAGGCCTCACTAAAGACTCTTGGCTTCCCATCAGGAAAATTTTTGAGGGGAGCTCAAGACAGAGTTTCTCTGGGTGTAGCCCTGGCTGTCCTAGAACTCTCTTGGGAAACCAGGCTAAGCCTCAAACTTACATAGATCCACCTGCCTCTGCCTTCCAAGTGCTGGGGTTAAAGGCATGTGCCCCCAATGTCCAGCTCCATTGGGAAATTTTACCTCAAAATATATTGTTGAATATATTCCACCAGGAACAAAGCCTATCATCACACTAATTACCAAGGTTTTGGTTAATAAGCATCCTCTGTGGCTAAGAAGACTGCCTTTCAAACCATGCTTCTGGCTTCATCATGTCTGTAGTTGGAAAGTGCCTCTCATATGTGAACTTCAGTTTTCTCTCACAACAACAGAAATGGGAATAGCATTGTGCCTAGTAGTGCAGTTGAGGATGGTGTAAATAAATGCAGGGAAATTTGCCTAGAGCAGCACCTGTCATACAGTAAGTTCTCAGGGAGCCCCAGATAGCTACACCCCTAGGTTAATTAGTCTAAGTAGGTCTGTTGTACTCTAACGCATACGAAGCTGTCTGGCATTGTGGTGTCAAAAGTGTTTAAAGCATGTATGACATGAAAACTGTCAAAAAAGACTTAGGAAAGTCATAGGAAAGCACACACACACACACACACACACACACTTATGTACACACATTCTAAAGGCTGTGAAAAGACAGTGGGAGAAGAGTTCCAGAAATAACTTTTACATATGTTAGAACTTTACCTAGTAGAATAGGAAAAGTCACAGATGTAGAAGCAGAAGAGACAGTAACATGTTGAGGAGAGGGGGAAATAGAAATGGAGTTATTGTTTAGTTAGGGCTCCCATCCCCCTCCCTCTGAGTCTTCCCCTATGTCCCATCACTTTTCCCTCTCAGCTTTATGTAGTTAAACACACTGAAGCCACTTAGTGCTGCCTGCATCTGCACGGGAGGCCATCCAGTAGAGCGTGGGTGGCTCTCAGGGACCACATACCTGAAGTATACTGACTTTGCATTGCTCAGTACTATTAACTGCTAACTGCTTTTCAGCTAGGATTAAAAGATCCCTTGTCTATGTGGGATTCAGGTTGGCTTGGTCTTGTGCATGTAGTCAGGTGTGCATTGGCGCTGCCATATCTGACAAATGCTGCTTTGGATTTAAATGTACCATTTAGAGCTAAGAACTCCACAGTCTATTAATCTCTATTGACCAATTGTGGGGTGGGTCTCTCTATTAATCACCATCTACTGAAAAACAAACAAACAAACAAACAACAACCAAGTTTCACTAATGATGATTGCGAATTGCGCTAATCTGGGTACAAAGATAAGAACTTAAGAAATGGTTTAAGACTATGTCCATTTGGCAGAATAATGATGTTTGGTTTTTCATGGGGTCCAAGACCTACCTAGCCAATCACAGGGTTTAGGGACAATTAATAGTTTCAAGGATGAGCCCTGTCTTGCGGAGCGAGGCCTTAGATCCAATTAGAGAGTTGCTTATTTACACAATATTTGTGCCAGTTTTCTGTTAGAGTATCTTGCCAGTCCAGTGGTTATTGTAGCTTCTTACAGCTTGGTAATACGGTTGAACACTTTTTCCTGAGTGGCATGCACAGATCCATCTAATTGTGAAAATCAACCAAGAGGGATGATGCTTTCAGACTGGTACCGTCTTGATTTTTCAATGTTTATTATTCAAGTATGTGGTGTCTTCAGCAATCGGGTCTTACCATCAAATTTGGGAGGGGACATGTCATGTTTTATAGTCAAGAAAATAAAATATAAGAGGTATCCTGTGCTCCTTCCATCTGTGTTCACTCAAGAATTATTAAGAGCTTCAGGTTAGAGATAAAGGGTCAAGTTGTAGCCTAGAGAGGAATCTCAGGACCTGGGATTGATGAACGCATTATAAATCAAGGGACAGCCCTTGGACTTCCTGATATCTCAAACTCTTCAACTTAGCTCCTCCTGCCTCTTGTCTCTATTGCATCTTGGAATCTGGAGGGTTGGGAGAGGGTTTTCAATACATGATTAACTCATACACAGTGGGACACATAACTCCTGGACCACAGTCTTTTGATAACATTAATTTTCTTTATAGCTCATCCCATTTTTCTTTTGGTAACAGGGTTTTGCTGTGTATCGTGGACTAACCTTGAGCCTATAATGTCATTTAGCAATCCTCCTGCCTCAACCTATGGAGTTCTAGGATTACAAGTGCAAGCCACTATACCAGTTTTAGATGCCCAATATCTAACGGTCTCGCTGCATTTCTTTTTCTGTAGCCTCATTGGCTATCCTTTGCTTACGTAGATCTCAAAATGTTGTTCCCTGGATTGGTAGACTCCTCACAGACTGGGAACTTATTAGAAGTAGCATAAATGTTATTTTTATTTCCTCAGATGATGAGATGAGATGAGAGCCATACCCAAGCTTTACTAAGACATGGCTTGTTCGAAGCCCAGAGTATTTCTATCTATATATGCCTAGGTCTAGGCCTGGAAGCTTCTAGCCTTCATCCAGTGTAATCTTCTGCCAGCCTGGACCTTAAAGGCTTCAGCTTCCAGCCACTGTCTGCTAACCTAGGCCTAGAATGCTGTCAGCCTTTGAGACTTACTGCTGAATAAGCTCACCCATGCTAGTTCTTTCTGAATTCTGGCTTTCTGGTTCAATTCAGTTGTTCTGGCTCAAAACTCTTCTCCAAGCTGACTGATTCAAACTGGCTTCTCTTGGATTCTCACTAAATTTCTCTGCTTAAAAAAGACTGCCTCTGAAGTGCACCAAACTGCACTGAACTTGCATTCCCTAACTCTACTGTCTCCACAAACTATACTGCATATTCTCTCTCTCTCACCACCTCTCTCTCTCTCTCTCTCTCTCTCTCTCTCTCTCTCTCTCTCTCTC
>OU015750.1:53040175-53061938 GCA_907169655.1 Acomys percivali
GCAGTGTGCATGAGTCACAATGCCGCAGTGTGCATGAGTCACCATGCTGCCGTGGAGGTCGGAAAACAACTCTGTAGAGTTGGAGTCTCCTCTTTCACATGGTTCTTGGGATGGAGCTAAGATCATGAGGATCCCACAGCAAGCATCGTTCCCTGCTGAGCCACTAGTATTTATTCAGAATCACTGCTAGCCTTTGCTTACATCCATAGGTTCTTAGACAGTGGCTAACCCACCAAGCAGCCCGATACGCTGTGTACCACCATTCTCAGGCTGTCTGCTCATTTTATGAATCCTCGTTTCTCCCTTGAAATATTGCAAAGTTCAGTATAGAAAATAATCGTGCCGTGTTTCTAGTGAGATACTATTACCTCAGATCAGATAATAGCATGGGTCATGCCATAATTATAATTCAACAACACCAGGCAATCAAGTGATCTGCAATTTGCTGTTTTTATACCCAACAAAACCCAAAATATTGTGATTTCTAATAATGAAATGGTGGAATTTTGAGGGTCACTTATGTACACTATCATATCATCTGCAAATAGGGATAGTTTGACTTCCTCCTTTCCCATTTGGATACCCTTGATCTCCTTTTGTTGTCTTATTGCTAATAATGAAATGTAAGATATAAAAAATTAATCAAAATCACATAAAAAAGCCAATAACAATAACAATATAATAGAACACAATACACTATAATGCAGAAACACCAACAAACCAACATTGTACCCAGGAGGTTAGAGATAGTTTGAGGGCCAGGTACCCAGTGATGAAATCATAGTTACCTTCCAGAATAAGCAGCCTTTCCCAGTGGTTCCTAGACATTAATCAGAAAGTGGCAATGAGACAGAAAATCTGTTTCAGTTCATACAAAGTCTCAAATAACAACAAACAAACAAAACAGCCAACCAACTAACCAAGAACAACAAACCAAGTAATTGTTTGAAGAGCTTGTTTGTTTGCTTCAGAATATTTTGTAGACATATGGAGCCAGGTCAAAATATGTACAAGAATGCAGCCGAAGGAAAATACCAGAACTATTTTAAGAGTGCTCCTGTAATAAACATATTGAGAAGTAAAGTGACAGTCAGTGACTGATCTAAGTAGTTTGACTACTATGCTGGAAAAGCTGCCCAATGACTCAAGGCTACAGCTAAAACTGGATTCAAAGGAATGAAGAAAGTAACTTTAAAAGGAGGAGGATGAGAATATTCCCAAGCAAAAAAGCATGGTGAATCAGGTTCCGAGTTGATTAGTTGGCAGACTGAGTTAGGATAACTCACGCAGGGCATGACGGGGAGGAAAACATGGAGAGGGTAAACATAGAACCTACAGGAAGGAGAAACAAATAAAGGCCCACTTTCACTTTCAACATGATAATCTGTGCTTCTGTATTTTAACGTGATTTGGACCAGTGATTTCATTTTTATTAGCACAGTAGGTATCAAGATTTTCTGAGCTACCACTCAGTAAGGTTGTAGAGAAAGGAAGCTTGCTTTTAAAAAAATCCTGTGGTTTTCATTATAGTTGATAACATAATTATGAACATATAATATCTTCTCCTTACTGAGGAATAAGACAGGCAAAGAAAACAGTCCTGTGGTGTAAAAGGAATAATTAGGGGGAAAAAAGTTGTAGAGAAAGTGAACTTTCTAGAGAATATCAGGTGAAAACAAATCAAAACAGTAACAAAAGAAAATGTGCTTTGTAATTACAGGAGCCTGAGTTGAGAATGCAGCGCTACAAAACCCCAGCAAACAACTCTGTTACCTTTCTCGTCCTCAATATACATTTAGTAGTAGGCCACGTGATTTCCCAAACACATCGTTATGACAATTGATTATGGCAATCAACGTTATTGATGCCCTTGCAGAAAGCACACCTCCACCATATGAGCTCTTTCCACGTTCGGCTCTCCACACTTTCCAGTGCCCACATACGACTCGGCTCCTTGCTGCGCTGCCGCATGCCAGCGTGTACCACAGGCAAGCTTTTCTACCCTGACAAATGCCACTGGGTTCAAATACCAAACGATTTCCTTTTCCAACCAAGAACTTAGCTCAAGTTACATTTTGGCGTGGTTTGCCAACGTGAGATCAAGTGGCCTTTGACAGAAGAAAGGATGCAGCCCATCTTCAGGTCTGCCCTCGCACGTTTCCTTCTCAGCGGCAGCCATGAGTTTTACTCTCCTTTCTCCCTTTCTTCCCTGTCTCCAGATACAGAAGAGACAGTGGAGGAGCCAATGACCCGAGTTCCTAGATCCCTGTTGTCGAAGTGGGTGGGTCCCCATGTGAAAAACTATCTCACTGGGGCATGAAGCCAGTGTGATGGGAGGCTGGCGCCCTCACAGAAGAAATGCTTCCCTGGTTCCTACAAATGCCACTCCTCTCTCTACAGAGAGTATCCCTACAGTACTGTTTCCTGACAAAGTTCAGATGAACCTGCCTGCAGAAACTCTTTAATGACCCCCCCTCTCCAGTACCCGATATTTTTTGTTGTTCCTAAGTGTGTTTCCTGTGGTGTGCATGAATTTATTTTCCTTTTCTTGTTTCTCTTTTCTACCCAAGTGGTCTCTATGTAGCCCAGGCTGGCTCAAACTCACAGCACTCACTACGCCTCTCAGTGCTGGAATCATGGGCATGTGTCATCATGTCAGACAAAAGCTATTCTTTAAAGTCAAGGTTATAAATATGCCATTTACATTATAAGCATAATTATTCTCAAACATACAATTGGCTAGTTTTCGAAAGTGCACACAGACACAGAGCCCTCAGCTGCTGTAAAGACAGAACGTATCCATCTTCTGTTGCATTGTTACCCTCCCCCATCAACTCCGCACTCTTGGTGCGTGATATGTTTTCTGTCCCTGTGTTCTGTTTTTCTAAAATGTCATACAAATGGAAACACACCATCCAGGGCCATCTGTGTCTGGCTTCTCTCACAGAGGAAATCTTCATGTCCTTAGACTCTGTTGTGTCATTTCATGTTTGAGGAGTTTATTTTTGCTTATGGCTAGATGCTAGGCCATTGTGTGCATCTCCAGGAAGGACGTCATGACTGCCGGGGTGTGAGTAGGCAGCAGAGCACATCACAGAGCAGGGGACAGCAACATCCCCTCAGAGACCAAGAACTGTTACAACTATTTGTGGTGTGATGGTGTGGGAAATTCAACACACATTTTTATTGTTTGCAGTTTGACCGAGTTACAGATAGGAAGAAAATCCTCCTGCAGGCATTTCCTCATTATTTCCTCTGAGGACACTGGTGATGGGAGCCTTGTAAGGCTCTTCGCATGAGTGACTTCAAAAGAGTGGACATCTGGGTGTTTCTCAGCAGTAAGGGAGCCTGAGACCATAACTAGAGGACAGTGAGAGGCAGGTGCCTCTAAGAGCCCAAGACATTCTACGTAGCGTCCAAAAAGAAGAAAAGTACCATTGCGTTACCTTAAGTCATTCTCAAGGACAGTGTAATAGCAGACAACTCCCCCAGAGAAATCAGGGGCTGTATGTGATTACACATAAATATATATGTATACTGTTTTTAAATGTTGCAATGCATCATTCATACTAATGACTTAGTTTATATTCATTTAAAGCTTTACCAAGAGTATTTATTTATGCACTTGCATAACTTCATTAACTGCCAAGTAAGGGAACGAGTATTAGTATACAAAGTTTCCAGAGAGGCAATCTGGGATGGAAAAGAGATGGGGTATCTGCTCATCACAGGACGCTTAGGAACTGACCAGACACTAGTCTTTTGAATTCTCAGTTCTTCGCATCCTGCTAAACACATCACATTAAGAACAGATTCCTAGTTATCCACAGCCGAAGCAGAAAGACTCAAATGGTATATACTTACTTATGTCTGCATACTAGCCCAATGGGCATGTCCCACGAAAGCCTTCCCTTACCAGGAAACTGGGACAGAGGGGAGGACATCCTATTGGGACTCTAGATGAGAGAACCATGGGAGAATAGCAATGTAGAAGGATCCAGTGGGTCCTAGAAACCTACAGGTAGAACATTATGATAGGCAGATTCGGGTCAAGGGGTCCCGCTCAAACTAAGGCACTAGCCAAGGACAATACAGGCGGTAAAATTTAAACCCCTACCCTGATCTAGCCCATGGACAGGACAGTCTCCACACTTGAGTGGAGAGAGGGATTTGACTTTCTCATGTACTCTGGTGCCTCACATTTGACTATGTCCCCTGGCGGGGAGACCTAGTGGCACTCAGAGGAAGGACAGTAGGTCACCGAGAAGAGACTTGATACCCTATGAGCATATACAGGGGGAGGTAATCCCTCTGAGGAACAGTCATAGGGGAGGGGAATAAGGGGAAAATGGGAGGGAGGGGAGAATGGGAGGATACAAGGGATGGGATAACCATAGAGATGTAACAAGAATAAATTAATAAAAAAAACAAAATAAACAAAAAAACAAAACAAAAACAAACAAACAAACAAACCAACAAACAAAAGAACAGATTCCTACTGCCAACTTTATTGTTAACCGTATCGATTAAGTTTGCTGGAGACTTACACTTCAGGACTGAACAAGAGGCAACTCAGAGAGTCAGAAATGAGTAAAGTACTTTAACACTTTGGTCTTTTTTCCCTTAAATTATATTGCAAATGATAATCACACATTGTACTTTTACATCCAATAGGTATTAAATGCACCTTACTTGCAGAAGCACTTAAAGGGTTTCTGAGTTGAGATTATTACTTTTGGAAAACCATGGGTAAAATGTGGATCTTTATCTCATTTCTGTTATATTTTTTCTAAGAACTCTAAAAAAAAAAGAAAAAAGAAAACAATCTGCCAAAAGTCTGTTGGATTGCAGCACTCATTAAAAACTGTGACTGATAGCCTTTCTCATCCTGCAAGACTCTAAGGATGGACGTGTTTTCACTGTCCCTCCTTGCACAAGCTTATGTTTAGGTTTAAGAGGCTTGTGTTTTAGTTTTATTTTGCTTCCAAATAATAAATTTCTGGTCTGGAATTTAGACAAGTTTAGTTATGCAATGCATCTGAATACAAAAGTTAAACATATGTCCAGGCTGACCAGATGTTAGCTCTCTCACACATTTATACCTTGTGACACTTGTAGTGATATGTAGCTCCAGAGTTGTTTTAAATATTTATGCCAATTTTTAAGAAAGCAGATGTTCTTTGGACATTTCTCATATGTTTAAAAAAAGGAAAGTATCACTTGATAAAAGCCACAATTATTAAATAACAACCTTGTAAATAGCAATTTTTTAATGTTTCTATTACGCTACATCAAAGACATGGAAGTAACACTAGTTCACAAAGGTGTTATGTCATCACACCCATACTGAACACATAGTAGGACCCAAGGCTGGTGCATGCTGTAGCACATTGTGAGTGAAAGAGTCTTTTCTCACTCTATCAGAATAGACACAGACAGACAAGTGCTGAACAGTTGCCATGTAGGATAGTGAGTGGAAAGCAAGATTGCTAGAGGAAGGGGTATGAACATTCCAACCTAATCAAGGTAGAACATTTCCTGAGGGGATAATAAAAGAAAATTCTTGAAATATATACTGGTTAGAGTGGGTGTTAGTCAAGTAACATGCAGGAACTTAAGCACGAATGTCCAGTGGCAGATAGTTGCAGAGAGGGGAGACATTGGAAAGTGGAACCAGTGAGTATGGACCAAGAAGTCTCACAGTGCAGGGGAGAGACCTGGTGCGCATCAAGGAAGGGAGTGAGGAACAAGGAGCCAGCCCTCATCTTAGTTTTTGAATGGTTCTTAAGTATGATCCTTGCTACATGGGGACAAATGGGGATTATGGAGATGGACAGGGATGACCATGGCATCGTGTGTTGTAAGTGCATGCCTTTGGGACTTTATGGAGGATTGTCCTTGGGACTTTATGGAATATTGCATTTGGGACTTTATGGAGGATTGCCTTTGGTACTTTTTGGAGGGTTGTCTCTGTTTTATGTTATTATGCAGCAAGATTATTTAACTCTGCAGGTATATCTGATTATTGCCAATGTAGGGACCCAGGAACTAAGACTTCAAAGGTGTAAATGTCCCAGCTACACTGTAGCCAGTAAGCTGGGTTGACATAATTTAGCTTCCCTACTCACTTTATTTATTTCTTTACTATTAAATATCTTTTTTGTTTTTTACATATACACTTATATCATTACACATATATACAATAAACTACCTACAACAAGAAGAACCATGAAACATTCATACATTATATAAATATTCCATTCATAGTGTTTTGACTATTTGTTTTTGGCAGCTTTGAAGGAAGCATCTTTCCTATCTTGGTGTGTCTAAAATTTTGAATGCAATTCAATATCTATCATGTCTCATCATTATCAACTTAAAAAAAATCTATCTAGACCTAAAAACATCCTAACCTCTAACCACCTAAGATTAGTTTAAAACTAAATTATCTGGTCTTCAACCCTATCTGAGACTTGACAAGGAATTAATTACCTGAGTATACAGGGAGTGCAGGTTAGCAGCTTCCCAAATAAGAAGATGACAAAGACATTTTGTTGCCTAAACAGTCACCCAAAAACTCTCTATAATGTTAGAGCATCATCTTCACCCTTCTGGCCCAATATATTTGACAGACATATTTGTGAGGCAGGAACTATTGAGGACTTAATGCTGTCTTGGCAGAGTTTGGCTGTCAACTCTACCTGCATCCAAGCTTGCCCATTTTTGGGCAGAATTCTGTCTGTAATAGAAATGAAGACATTTAACCCAGTGGTTTGTTTGCCACATTGGAAGGCATCTCCATAAGGAGGTTCTTTGATGCACATCATCTACTTTGAGGGAGGCTGAGTATTGCCAGGAGTTAACCTGTGTCATTGTCAATGAATCTTTAAAATAATAAAAACATCTTTAAATGCCATATTCTGTAAGTCTGAGGTTTTTTGAAGACCTTATCTAACTATTTCATCTTATCTTTCTATTACCATACCTATCTACCTACATATCTATCTATCTATGGTAAATAGATGGCATATCTATCCAGCATACATCTTTCTATCTATTATCATATCTGTTACACCTAGTCATCTTACCAAAATCAATCTACAGGTTCAATGCAATTCCTATCAAAATACCTACACAATTCTTTCCCGACCTTGAAAGATCAATTTTCAACCACATATGAAAAACAAAAAACCCAGGATAGCTAAAACAATCCTGTAAAATAAAAGGTCTTCTGGAGGAATCTCCACCCCTAACATCAATCTGTGCTACAGAGCAACTGTAATAAAAAACTGAATGGTACTAGCATAGAAATAGGCTGGTTGATCACTGGAATCGAATTGAAGACACAGAAATATAACCACACACCTATGGACACTTGATTTTTTTTTACAAAGAAGCCAAATCCATACAATGGGGGAAAGATAGCATCTTCCACAAATGGTGCTGATCTAACTGGATGGCTACATGTAGAAAACTTCAAATAGATTCATATCTATCACCTTGTACAAAACTGAAGTCCAAATGTATTAAAAACCTCAACATAAAACCAGACACACTAAATCTGTTAGAAGAAAAAGTAAAGAAGTGCCTTGATCTCACTGGGACAGGAGACAACTTCCTTAACAGAACACCAACAGCTCAGGCTCTAAGATCAACAATTAATAAATGGGACCTTATGAAACAGAAAGCCTTCTGTAAAGTGAAGGATACTGTCAACAGAACAAAGCAACAGCCTACAGACTGGAAAAAGAGTGTCACCAAGCCTACATCTGACTAAGGACTAATATCCAAAATATATAAAGAACTCAAGAAATTAAACAGCACCAAACCAAATAACACAATTAAAACATGGGATACAGAACTAAACAGAGAATTCTCAATAGAGAAATATCGAATAACTGAGAAACACTTAAAGAAATGTTCAGCATCCCTAGTTATCAAGGAAATGCAACTCAAAACAACTCTGAGATTCCATCTTACACCTACCTGAATGGCTAAGATAGTGATGGGTGGATTGGGGCCCAGGGGTGTCTGCTCAAACTATTTCACTAACCAAGGACAATACAAGTACTAAATATTGAACCCCTACTCTGATCTATGCAATGGACAGGACATTCTCCACAGTTATGTGGAGAGAGGGGACTGACTCTGACATGAACTCTGGTGCCCCATATTTGACCACCTCCCCTTGGTGGGGAGGCCTGATGGCACTCAAAGAGCAAAAGAATAAGCAGGCTACCAAGATGAGACTTAATAGCCTATGACCATACAGTGGGGGAGGAGGTCCCCCTCGGACTTAGACCTAGGGGAGGGGAATAGGGTGAAAGCGGGAGGGAAGGAGGAATGGGAGGATACAAGTTATGGGATAACAATTTAATTGTAATCTGAATAAATTAATAAAATTAAAATAAATAAATAATAAAATAAATTATGGTTTTAAAAAAATCAAGTGGCAAGTCCTCAATAGTTCCTGCCTCCCAAATATGTCTGTCAGAGATATTGAGCCAGAAGGCTGAAGATGATGCTCCAGTGCTATAGAGTGTTGGGTGACTATTCAGGCAGTAAACTGTCTCAGTCATTTTTTCATTTTGGAAGCTGCTAACCTACACTCTGGGTTTACTCAGGTATTTAAGTTTTATCCCTTCTCAATTCTCTGATGAGTTTGAAGACCAGATAGTTTAGTCTTTCAATTAAGCTTAGTAGGTTAGGGGTTAAGGTGTTTTTTTAGATCAATATAGGTGTTTTAAGTTAAGAGAGATGAAATGTTATAGATATTAATCTCCATTCAGAAATTTAGACTCAACAAGATAGGAAAGATGTTTACTTCAAGTTTTCCAAATACAAATGGCCAAATCATTATGAATGTAACATTTATATAATTCCTGATTGTCTCGTGGTTCTTCCTGCTGTATGTAGTTTATTTTATCCATGTGTAATAATATAAATGTGTATGTTAAAAAAGAAACATAATAAAACTTTTCAAAAAAACAACTCAAGTGACAGAACATGCTGGGGAGGATGTGGAGAAAGGGGAACACGCCTCCATTGCTGGAGGGAGTGAAAACTTGTACAACTACCTTCAATCTGGTGCTTTCTCAGGAAATCGGGAATAATTCTACCCAAAGACCCAGTCATATCACTCCTGGGCATAGACCCAAAAGATGCTCCACCATACAACAAGGACATTTGCTCACTTTATTTCAATTCATCCAGTTTCTCAGACTTAAAAAGCATTCCTCTGAATTTCACAAATAAAACTAACCCCCATTTTTTTCCAGATGACCTAATGTGTCTCTTTAAGGCAGATCACTGAAATCTATGTATTCTCCCAATGTCTTCAAGTTTTGTGAGTTTTAGTATAATAAATCATGTTTTCATTCCCAAACACAAAACTACAATGTAAATGATGTTTTTCACTTCACATGCTCCCTTCTCTCTTGCTCAGCTGAAAGTCACTGTGTCACACCATGCTGCTCCCTAACATAAGCTAACACTGCTGCACATGGAGAAGCAATCCCCACTGCTTCTCTTCGGTGTTCTGTGTCTTCAAAGACAGATATTATTACATATATAAATCAATATAATTGAGAGGCATTCATATGAGGTGGTGAGACTTTTTTACAGAAAATTAAATGATGTGGTAGCAATGTGCTACATTTATACTCTCCATGGAGCTGTTGCTCATCCTGATGCCACATGACTGTCATGTGAATGAATAGAACTCCACCCACAGACATAGGATACCGCCAAATGCTTACTTCAGCACCACAGAGACTCCAGGACCAAACTGCAGCATCACGCTGATTCTCTGTGGCTTCTAAACTGTGCAGAATATTAGTGGTCCTCATTTTCTCCGGTCATCCAACCCCATGCTGCAGGATACAAAATCTTTCATCTTCCCTCTTTTGTCAGCTTTGAGAACACTGTTCGGACCACGTGTGTTTCAGTGCATCAGCACTCTCAGCATGGATGGCTCCCTGTGCTATTTTCTTAGTCACACTCCCCATGTTTATATACACACCCTGAGAGGCGCCTTCGGAAAGAAATGTTTTCTTCTCTTTGCACTGCCCCCTCTCCTTTTATCCTTCCTCCCTTCATGATGTGAGATGGCCAGGTTGTGTCTCATTGTGTGATTTTTCCTACTTTGATAATCTTTGGTTTTGTGAAATATGTAAAATTATAGAATATGTTTCTTACCTCGGGGCAAAGTGATTCTTTTTGGTGGCTGTAATGGAATCTCAAAACCATGAAAGAATTTTGTGAATTTAGAAGAAAACTGACAATATCTAATCTTTATATATCTTAAGCATATGTGGAATCTGCCTATAACCTCAGCGCTGAAGTGGCTGTGGTAGGAAAGCTGTAAGATGAAGGTCATCTTGTCTCAAAACTAACAATTAAGTAATTAAAAGTAAAGTAAAATACCCGAGTAATGCCCTACCATGTCTCTACTGGTGTTATTAAGCAAGGAACATTAACTATGACATTAATGATAAAAAGGCATACCAATTAGAGGAACCCTAATTTCTATTGTAAGTCACTCTTAAAACCCAACTGAACTTTGACTTTTCTGGGCTTAAGCAACAAATGAAAAATGTTGTTTAGGGTACGTACACCGCTTATGTTTACACTTCAAATCTATTGTTACTTAGTAGAAATTGTAGCTTTATTTTCTCCTGTACTTCTTACTTCACCGGGTCAAGAGCTAGCATAACAACCGCGGGGAGGCGAGCATATTTTCTGAGAACTCAAAGGGTTGTCAGGAATGGAAAACAGCGGTCCAGGTTTGTTTCCTCTCCAAAGCTGAGTCATCTGCATCCAGACAGCTGTTGCTTTGAAGTTGCCAGAATGACTTCAGCTCCTACTGACAAGCCTAGCAACTCCCCCAGGAGCACAAAAGCTGAAGCTTTGCCCAGTTGGCATGCAATGGGACCATCTTCTTCAGCGTTGGACCATGATGCTCCGCGTGCTATTCAGTCTTTACAAGATCATGAGCAGTTTCCTATTTATCTAGCTCTTACTTCTTTATAATAATATATACTACTCCAGAGTTCTGCATCCTCTTGGTAGACTTAACTTCTAGATGACATCATACTACCTGGACAGTGATCCTATGCACCGGGACATAAGGCCAGCTGACAGTTACTCTCTCGAGTGATGTATATACCCCAGGGTACTCCTTTCATTTCACTTGTCACACCTTTCTGCTCCTCATACATTTCTCTATTTAAAGAGCTTTGGTTTCCATTTTAATGCTTCATACACTCTCCTCATGTCAATAGAGCAAGCACCAAGATTTTCATTATACATCAACATGTAGTTATGAAATTACTATACTTCCCCAAATGTTAGCATACTCACATGAATATGCATATATACATAATAACTTTATTGATGCTAACTTGTACATAAATTCTTTAGTTCATACAATTTCGGGGGTACTTTTTAAGTTCTAGACACCATAGAAAAGAACAATTTCAATAATTCATGAAAAGAATTAAAAATGTGGTCAACTTTCTACTTGTGTGGATCTAACATAAGAGCAAAAAAGCCACTGAGAAAGTAATAGCCATTACTTTGACAGAGTAAAATTACTTTTTACACTTTAACTATGTTGCTAAAATATTATTTGTTTCTTTTTTAATTTATGGGCTAGATTAATGAATCATAGTAATGAGTCTATAGACTCTTGGATGTGACTCTGGGAGGATCTGGGGACATGTCCTCAATAAACACCTGAAGATGAGAGCAGCAGTGAGTCTCTCTGTAGCAGAGTTCTCTGCAGCAGGATATTTACTGCTCTGGACTCCACATAATTATTATATATGCAAGAAGTGTTCCATGATTAAGAGCTAGACACTTCTGCATATCTTCTAGTTTTGTAACTCATCGATTCTAGACAATGTTATCTCTGGCTTCATAATTTCAAGCTAATTGTCTTCAGAAGCATCCAGTGTGTTGCAACTTTGGAAGTGAGAACTCCAGAACCATGTTGTATTTTAAATTTTTCCTTTGACCCTTGTATAATCTTTAAGCAAATTAGATTTTCATTCTAAACTTGAATTGTGTCTACTGTAAATGAAGATGCAAATAAACATGAAAAGGACTAAGTTATATGGCACAGGAGTATCTTAAATTGGCCTTGGGAGTGCAGTAGGGTATATAATTACAGAATTCAGTTTCCTGATAATTAGCAGCTTATTTTATTCCCCTAGAAGGCACAATTTGTCTTAGTCAGGTGTGGGGAGTGGATGAAGTCTTGGGTCAATGTGTGTTATGGACATGAACATAGCCATGTCCAGGACCATATTGCCTCAGACCCATTGGCAACGACAAGGCCTTCCCTGAGTTGAGCTAAAAGGAATGGCAAATCCTTCCTTGGACTTAGCATGGATATTGATGAATGGTTAGCCTTTAGCTAGAACTCCCCAATAAAATCCACGGAAGCTTTCTTGTCTTCATGTTGACATCGTGAGCAGAAACTATGAAGAATACCTTTTCCCTCCCACATGGCTTCAGCCTGAGACTGCTCCTCTGCAAAGACTGCTTACGCACAAGAGCCGCATGCCTCCTCTTCCTTCACGGACACAGAGGAGAATTCTGTAGATAACAAACACACTGCATTTCTAGGCTGTTGTTGGCATATCTCCAATAAGAGGGTGTGGCCCACCTGATGCAGCCCTTTCATACATTTCTTCAATCGAGGTCACCCCTGTCAGGACAGTCCTAGAGTCATGCAGGCCACAGCACTCAAGTGCCAAGTTACATGACTGACCAATAGTTCTAAGTTTCATCTTGAAAGACTTCTTACTTGAGATGCTCAGAATACTTTCTAAAGTTCACTGTGCCATTTGCTGAACACTTCAGCCAAGTTGATAGGCAAAACTACAGAACTAGTTTTGTATTAGAGGCGAAACTGAAAAGACAAAGTAGACAAAGTAAATATCTTCTCAAAAATCAATAGGTAACTAGGTCTTGAAATTAAATTGCTTTCTGCTCTCTGAAAATAATATGACCATGCAACTGAGTGGGTTTTTTAACTTAGCTTCTTCAAGTCTATACAGAGGGATGCCTATATCTGAACTCAATCACCTGAGTGTCATATGGTGCCATTGGGTAACATGGTTATTCTTTATTATGTATAACTCATGAAAGGATGATTTTTCCTGATCTACCACAAATGTTAGTTTAACCTTATGAGATTTCACAACTCTAAAAAGAAATGACTTTACAAAAGTATTTGTACCTGTAAGCAAGTTGAAGCAGAGGAAAATAAGGACATTCTGAGGAGATAAGGGAAATATTTTTCAGAGGCCAAGATACATGCTCAGTGTCTCTTTTGTGTGAAGACATTTCATTGGGAATATATATTAAACAAGACTGGTTAGGGTATCTTATGCTTTTATGAAAACAAAGATTAGCTTTAGCAAATAAACAAAAAACACTAACCTCCTATTTTCTTCCCCCAAATAATACATTTTTAATGGAAAAGAGATTCAGTCACAAGTCACAAAGAGAAATTCTTTGCGAGAATTTATAAGAACTGCTACAATAAAGAATATCTTTGTGTAAGAGGTTAGAATAGCACAGGCAATGCAAAGCAGTAATAACAGTCGCAAGACAAACAAAAGCAGCACAAAACTTGGAAAGAAACATCACTATCATTTCCTTAAGTCTAGCACTTAGAAGAAAAAAAAATGCCTTTCCACCCTGAGGAAGAAAGACATAATTCTTTAAAAAGTCTTAAGTGCTTGCACTTCTCTGATTAAAAGTCTGTCTACAATGTGAGCACCGCTTAAAGAGTCTCTGGAGAAGTGGGTCCTACCATCACTTGGGAACAGGGCAGGCAGCCCTTGCAGACAAAGTGGACAGTCCAACAAGTGTAATACCTCAGGTGTTTGGAGAGTGGCGCTTTGACGCATGTGCCTTTTTTCTCTGGCAGTGTGGCACAGCCATAGGAACTCTTCCTAATGGAGCGGACCAACTTGTCCTTTATAACAAACCTGACTATAACTACAAGTCTTGGATTAAAGGCTACTTCCCAGCATTCTTAAGCTGCAAGGGGGATTTTCAGCTATAGGACAGATTCTCTTGTGAGCCAGCGACACACCACAACCACCAGGAAAAACATTCCCATTTTAAGACAATGTAGGAGAATGGAAGACAGAGATAAAAGTATCAACAGAGCTGTCTGTTGCTTATCTACGATAAATAATGATAGAAAAAGTACTTGATGCATGCTCATAATCTTTCTTTCATTTGATGACTGTTATATTATCATGAGATAGAGAGAGAGAGAATAAGAAAAATAATTTTAAAATATTTATTTAAAAATAGAATAAAAATGTAATTTTAAGGTTTTCAAATTTTTATTTTACAGGATAGCATTAGAAGTTATGTCTCAAAAATCAGAGAAAATAATTTCTCAAACCTCAATTCTTACATCAGAACCCATAGCAACCAAAAACTCCCATGCTAATAATCAATGTGCATGGTTTTAGGCATATTTTTAAGTTCTATTAATACTAAAACTATGAGAATTAAACACAGAAAATAATTTTAGTGCTTAACTTTAGTAGATTCTAAAATATTATAACAATTTGCTCATTATAATTACCTTGTAATTTAGACCTCCTACCTAATGCCAGACATACCCTGTTTATCTGTAATTGCTGTCGTTTCTTGCATGTATTTTGACCTATGTCTACAGCAGAACAGAGCTGCTACCTGCAGGTGCCTATCTCTGCACCCTCTTGTGGTATCTCTTCTCCTCCGCCCCAAACATGAGCTGTTGGCCCCTCCATCCTCCATCGACTGCATGCTTGACTACCCTCTGTGAAGAACAAGGTCACCGAGGATTATTCATTTGGGGAAGCAGGGGTGGTTCAGTGTTGGGCAGTAGGTTCAGCAAACATCTCGGTGTTTGTTTTGGGCCAACTGGTTTCACAAAGGTTATCATAACACAGTCTGAGGTAGGCCTTCCACATCCTGCAGCTCTGAAAGGCCCAATGACTTCTTTGGGTTCAACAGAATGTGGTTGGTGGAAGTCAGTCCAAGATTTTGAGGTCAGTCCATCTAGAACAGCTTCTTGCGTACTGTGAATTCAAGAGCGACGTGTTAAGGGAGGCTCAACATGCTCACTAGCATGGAGTGAGCAAGGCATAGAGGGAGAACCAGGGAAAGAAATTATTTCCAGAAAGAGGGAAATATTAGTCACCTCAATAACAGTAATACTTCTCATACACAGACTAAGACGTGACTGGTGGGTTGTGTGACACGAACCCAGTGAAGGCAGGCAAGATGTTTTCGAGCAGATCTGGAGGTAAATGCAGATCCAGCTAGGTTTAGGAAGCAGACAAAGAGAAGCAGAAAAGAACATTATGAGGTTTTGTTGTAATGATGGGAATAGAAAGAGCCAGAGAGGCGGCAGGATCTCTGCATTACATAGACTCACAGTGGCACAGATGTCAGTGTCAGGGTTTATCTCATCCTGCTGAGTAAGAACCCGGAAGCTGGGGTATGTGGAGAGGATCCTAAATTCTAAGAACCCTATGGAATTGTAAGAGCTTAAAAAGAATAGTGTTAGAATAGGTGCCTCCTCCCCCACAGAGTACATCTGTAGCTTATTTTTAGCTTCTTAAAATATCCTACTATATCAACATTTAAAAAGTCATCACTAAAGGTAAAGCACAATGAAATAAGGCGGTAGCAATTCAAATGCAGTCCCTGTGGAGATTAAGTTCTCTTTACCTATGGCTGCCACGGTCACTTTGTGGCAGACTCCTTAGTCAGTCTTCTCTACTGTGTACCCACCTCCTGCCCTCCTCACCCCTGGACCCACCACAGTTCCACTTCCATCACAACAACTCTAGAAATGGGTGTCTTGAAAGGTCAGTGATGACCTCATTGCCAAACACTGATCTGATTTTATCCTCAAACTGTAAGAAGTTTTGCTTGGCTTTTCGACTGGCTGCCTGGCTTCCGTCCCACTACACTTTTGGCTCGTCTCTATTTCCTTAAGCCTCTCTCCCACACTCTCCTCTGAGCTCTTTTTTATCCTTGACCAAGGCAGCCTTCCCCTCCTGCCTCTTGGCCATTTGTTGCTTTGTGAATATCTCCTGAGGGTCTGTTTGCTCTCAGGGCTTCCCTGGGAAGTCACAGACTAGCTCCCAGTCTCTGTTCCATCCTGCCTGGCAAGTCCCGAGTCATCATCTCATGTGCTCATTTTCCACAAGGAAGAACATGAGGTCTTTGAAGCGTATCTGTTTATTTTGTACCCACACTCCTTTATGGATGAGCAGACAGAGGCATTGCAAAGGTTCAGATACTTTGTTAAGTCATAACATAATTATAAGGCAGCTGAGGAAAAGCACACAGTGCGGGCTGTGGATATTGTCATCTGGTAACTTGTGTTTGAGTTCACTAAGCTACAAATGGCGGTAAAGATATATTCTCTAAGCCTCAAGTTGGCAATTAACTTACCAGGAAAAACATGTAAAGCATCGTGCAGCTAGCTTAAGACAGCCACTCAAGCCCGTGTCCAGCCTGGAACTCCAGACATGTCAGTGAACTCCTACAGATAGTGTGTAACCCAGACTAACCACTATGCATCAATCCTGATGAAGCAAACTCCTACTGTGAAGTCTGGCCATAGGTCACATTGGGAAAATGGTTTAAGAGGAGGGTTGAACTGTGACAAAAGTTGAAGGTAAGCGGTAAAATAGAGTTTCTGTACTTGCACACGTACAGAATTGGAGAAAGGATTACCAAAAGGAAGAAATTAATCCTTTTAAGAGCATTTATAGCATAAGGAGTATATATTTCAGTACGCTTTCAGACAAATTACATCCAATTTAAATGTTATTCTGAACAAACTTTATCCAAACAAATGTACCTCAATAACACTGCCCTGTGGAATGCTTGCTCTCAAACTTAAAGTCCAATTTTGCTGACCTCAGAGACCTTCAAAGCAGAATGAGCCACAGGGAATAAAACTTAAGGCTCTTCTGGTCCCATTCTATTCTTCCTCTTCATCTTTGCTCGTTAAGCTAAAGCAGGGGCACCTTGTCATCAAACTCACCATGTAAAATGCCTCTTCCAGGGTGACAGGAAATGGAAAGTGTGAAATCAGAAACAGATGTAAGAACAAACACTAGCCATTCGCCAGCAGAGGGAAGGTTGTTAAGGGTGGGGGTCGCCTGAAAGCCTGTGACTACACTGCAGGCTGTTGAATCAGCTGCGGCATGGGGCACACAAGGAGCTGTGCCAGTTTTCAGATTAGAAATAGAAAGAAATTTAACTGATATCTAATTGGTGACAATTTTAAAATGGTGAATATTTTGACACATCAAATGCATTAATTGCAGGGGAAGAAAAGTTCCACTCCTCTTTTAGAAATCCCTTGAGCAGTTGAGCAATACTGCTTCCGTGAAGTAGAAGCGGCACATGGCTGGATGCGGACTTCCCCCCAAGAAAGACCGCTGCTGTGATGCCCCAAGGGCTCCCAGGCTTTTAATGCAATAATCCCAAGAGAAAACAATATGTGATGAATGAAATTATTGAAAAAAAATGTGCCTTTATTGACACCTCAAAATGTTATTGTTAAATCAATGGTGGGACACGAAAAGTTACTAAGCTTCCAAAATATGATCATTAACTCTGTTTTCAAAAAGACGCCGGTGGGGGGGGGGAACACCTGGAGTTCTAGAAGAAAGGCTGGAGCAGAAGGTTTGTTATGACTTTGAGGCCACCCGGTGGTACACAGTTAGTGCCAGGCCAGCCAAGGTTACAGGGGGAAAAAACCGTCTCTAACACAAAAGTAAATAAATAGGAGCAACAGAAAATAAGAACAGGCTCAGCCCACAGCCTCTGATAATACAAATGATTAAAATTTGGAAACATATGCATAATGCAGTGCACCCATATCACAATTTTACATGGTCAAATTCCAATTCTAAGAAAGAATTATTTCCTATTAAGTATTCTTCTTAGAAGAATTATTTCACTTTATATTATTATATATCCTCAAATTTAACATAACTATTTAGAAACGTCACACAGACTCACATCAATTGTGTGGGGGTTTTGGTAGAGTATCTCTTGCCTCCTTACAAACCAAAGGAGTAGAGTGGAGAGGCCTGGGTGGTGCTTACATCAGCAGGAACCAGAGAGAATCCAACGTTACAGAGTACTCATTTGTAAAATAGAATATTTTTACATCAAATTTAAATCCCTTCTAGTTCTAACTTAAAGCCCCATGAACTCCCAAAAATCTTCCAAAACACATTAAAGAAAATAAATAAAACATAAGGAGTGGTTCCTTGTGTGTCACTGGCATTTGTATTTCTGAGTGTATGCTGAGCATCCGAGGCACTTGACTGCTAACTCTAAAGCCGTTTTCAACCATAACTGTCCTCTCCTAGGAGTTCTCGGATGGTAGCTCTGCCATCTACCTCCTAATTCCTCTTCCTAAGGCCTCATCATCAGCACCAGAACCTCCATCCCGGTCTGGATAGACATTTCCATCTGCAGCCATGAGACAGTGCTTTATCTCAGCTGTGGCTCAGAAACATCACGCCCCCTCCCTTGTGCAAGTGTCTGAGCAACTTCACTGAATGACCAACTAATAGGAAGAAAGTGATGGCTGTGTTTTATCACGTGCAGGATGTGTTCTTTGGGACAAACTGTTAGTTTCCTCTGTGAACAGAATCAGCTACTGGGAGTTTTCTGCTTAGTGATTATTTCACAGGTGTCAAGTTCTAATATTTTTGGCTGAAAAGATTTTACTTCTTAATACTGTTTAGATGAGATTATTAGCCAAATGAGGAAAATTCCAATCATCTGTAAGTTAAATATATAACTGGTCACTTCAAAGTTCTCTGAGATTCAGTGTGTTTGTTTAGAGCGAACAAATTTAATCTTAGTGTCATTGCCTCCAAGGACATGGTCAATTTAGGTGCAGTCACATCTCAAGGTGGTTTTGTTTTGGCATCTTGGTTGTGATTGAACATTAAACAGGCAGTTGTAACTCATAAATATTCACTTTAAATTAGAGTTAATAGCTATACTTCAAGGCTAGCTTTATATCCTGCCCAATATGTATAATTTACTTAAGTCATAGCCCTGTTTACCCCTAATTATCAGGTTTGTATCTGACACAACCCAGTCTTTCCCGTCACCCTGCTCTCTTCTGAATCACTCAAATTATCATGTGCCCACTGAATGGGTAGTGTTTATTAAATTATTGTCTTTAAGTAATAGTCTATAAGCATATTTTGAATTATCAAATAGCTCTTAAATCTCAAGGACAAAGACTTGTCTAAATAGAAAATAGTCAACACACTATAAAACAACCCAAGAGATCACAAACCCACATCCCTAACTCTGGTAACCATTCACAAATGAAAAGTTAATTTCTCCTACGGGGTCTAACTGGGTATGTGAAACAGTCTTCAGGCCAGGCCGCATGTCCAGGAATAGAGAGCCAACACAAAATGAACTCGATGGTATTTGGGGAGGGCTTTTCTTTGTTTGTTGTTTGTTTGTTTCATAATGCTTTGTTTGGGGCTAATATATTGTGATTTTAGATTTGTGTGCATGCCAATGTGTGCATCTATACATGTCTCTTGAGCTTTTCCTTTGGCTTTTTGTTTTTCTATTCATTTGTTTTGTCCTACTCAATTCTGCTAGTTTTTACTTTATCTTCTTTTCTTTTCTATCTTTATTTTTAAAAGATTCCTCTTAACGAACATGGACTTGGGTGGATAGAGAGGTGGCAGGCTCTGGGAGGAGTTGTGGAAAGTGAATAATAACCAGAATATACAGCATAAAAATCTATTTTCAATTTAAAAAGAGAAATAATAAATAAATTCTGATTTACACTGGAAGCTCACTAGAAATGATAAGTATTTGGCAAAGAGTAAATGCTAATAAGCCTGGTTTGATCATTACATAATGTGTAAACATATTGAGCTAGCATTCTGTACCCTAGAATACATATGTTAATTAAAATTATAAAAATAAAAGAGCAAAAATATTATGAACAATTGTGTAAAGAAAAACATTAGAAACCATATAAAACTATTTTTAAAAGTGACAGAAGAAACCTTAAGCTACCAAATGAAAAAAAAATCTAGATCTGATAAGATTCAACTAAGAATCTAAGACTATCAAAGAAAAAAATAATATCTTGAAAGTTGATCCAAAAAGCTTTCTAAAGTGAAATGGAGAAAAGCAAAAAGACGCATAAAAGATTGAGGATGATCATCTTATGTGCAATGTTTAAAGTATCAGAAGAAACAAGGAGAATACTGTTATAAAAGTATTTCAACAAGACACTGGCCGAAGAAAATCACAATGGTAAGTATATGGGTTTTAAAAAGGGAACACTAGCTTTTTTTGCTTTTTTAAAATATTTCATTAATTTATTCATATTACATCTCAATTGTTATCCCATACCTTGTATCCTCCCATTCCTCCCTCCCTCCCATTTCCCCCCTACTCCCCTGCCCTATGACTGTGACTGAGGGGGACCTCCTCCCTCTGTATATGCTCATAGGGTATCAAGTCTCTTCTTGGTAACCTGCTATCCTTCCTCTGAGTGCCACCAGGTCTCCCCATCCAGGGGATGTGGACAAATTTGGGGCACCAGAGTTCGTGTGAAAGCTATCTTAAACAGTAACTTCCCGTGTGAATTCAAATGCATGAAGGAGTGAAAGGAGCGCAAACCGAGTGAAAAACTTTGGATGTCTGTATTTCTCTGGAGGTTACAAGTAAACGTCCTCTCATGGCTCTCCGTTTCTGCTCTTCCTCCAGTTATCCCCATGCTGGTTAATGAGAGCGTGTTGTTCCCCACACTCCAACAGCACCGTCGCCTTGTCTACCATCACACATCGGCTACCGAACCCTGTGCACCCCCATCTCAAAGAAGAAGCTGAGTGCCACTAGGTCTCCCCCGCCAGGGGACATAGTCAAATGTGAGGCACCAGAGTACTTGAGAAAGTCAAATCCCTCTCTCCACTCAAGTGTGGAGACTGTCCTCTCTATGGGCTAGATCAGGGTAGGGGTTTAAATTTTACCGCCTGTATTGTCCTTGGCTAGGGCCTTAGTTTGAGCGGGACCCCTTGACCCAAATCTGCCTATCATAATGTTCTACTTGTAGGTTTCTAGGACCCACTGGATCCTTCTACATTGCTATTCTCCCATTGTTCTCTCATCTAGAGTCCCAATAGGATGTCCTCCCTTCTGTCCCAGTTTCCTGGTAAGGGAAGGCTTTATGGGACATGCCCCTTGGGCTAGTATGCAGATATAAGTGAGTATATACCATTTGAGTCTTTCTGCTTCTGGGTTAACTCCCTCATTATGATCATCTCTAGCTCAATCCATTTGTCCACAAATTTCGGGAATTCCTTGTTTTTAATAGCTGAGTAGTATTCCATAGTGTATATGTACCACAGTTTCTTTATCCATTCTTCTACTGAGGGACATTTAGGCTGTTTCCATGATCTGGCTATTATAAATAAGGCTGCTATGAACATGGGAGACCTAGTGGCACTCAGAGGAAGGACAGCAGGTCACTGAGAAGAGACTTGATACCCTATGAGCATATACAGAGGGAGGTAATTCCTCTGAGGAACAGTTATAGGGGAGGGGAATAAGGGGAAAATGGGAGGGAGGGGAGAATGGGAGAATACAAGGGATGGGATAACCATAGAGATGTAACAAGAATAAATTAATTAAAAATAAATAAATAAATAAAATAAAA
>OU015750.1:53082442-53110726 GCA_907169655.1 Acomys percivali
GAAGGAGGGAGGGAGGGAGGGAGAGAGGGAGGGAGGGAAGGAGGGAGAGAACATTCACTGCATCTAGAAGTATGCAGAGACACAGGGCTTTGGAAACAACTGATATATGCAGTGGATGCCATCTTTTTGTGTCAGTGAATAATTGGCTGTTTTGTCTTAATAGGAAGCAACACACATGTTGATTTTAGTGACTAACGAAATGTACAAGCTTCATATCACAAGTCTGCGTGATTTTTGTCGGTCTTAAAATTTTAACAGGGTCTGTGCTTCATAAAACTGTCTGACGTAACAAACTTAATGAATAAAAGTAACAACACATACTTTTCAGAAGTGACACGTAGGCTAAAAGTAATTTCACAGGAGCGTGCGGTATTGGCCAGAATCTAGTGTATGCCGGTGGTGGGGTAAAGAGAGAAAAGGCCTGGGCTGTTTTGAAACTGGGTGGCGCCATCTAATCCTCAATAGCTCTCTAACTCTCTGAATAATCTCACATTCATCTCACAAGACAGAGCGTTTAGACTGCTATCACAGCCGCCCGTGGGCAGTGTTGTGGCACTGGTCAGTGTTGTGATACTGGTCAGTATTGTGGCACTGGTCAGTGTTGTGGCACTGGTCAGTGTTGTGGTACTGGGCAGTGTTGTGGTACTGGTCAGTGTTGTGGCACTGGTCAGTGTTGTGGCACTAGTCAGTGTTGCCCTGCTCCTCTCCATCCCTGTCCTTGAGTCACCTCTCCAACTGTGTGGCAGACTCCCTGTAAGCACTCAAAGGCTCTCCTTCAACCCTAGGAGCTGGTTCTAGGTTTCAGTTAGAAGCCACTGAGAATCTAACATGTATGCCTCAGATTTCCTGACAACTCTCCGTGTGCCCTCAGGTGTCTTTCTTTCCTTGGTGTCCCCAGAGCAGACCCCTTGAAAAGAGGGGTGCTGACTTGTGAACAGTGCTTTTCTCCTGTCTTCCTTACTGATCTAAATTGTCCTGTCATGGGCTCTAAAAGCTATGCAGTACTGTGTCCTGGCTGTTCGCTCTCTATCAGGCCTAAGTCAAACTTGTGATAAAGATGAACCATGCACGTAGTCTGATGAACAAATAAAGTAATGTGACTTTAGATGAAAGTATCCTTTCTCTTTAATTAGTGAAGACATTTTTACTTTGTTTTCATTCACTTAGGCTTGAAATGGGGTATTTTAAGTAAATTCCTACCACTTTAGAGTCTCTTTACATGTGTGGAGAAAGGCCAGGCTTCCAGCACATGTGAAAGCCCTTAGCAGGGTCCTGCCTGAAAGGTCATGAATATGGCAAGAGCTGATGCCTCCAGGTAGCTTCCCTCCTGGCACCTTCTTCTTTGACACAGCTCCAGTGCTCTTAACCTACCTTCAGCCCTGAGGGTTGACGTGGCTGAGAGAGGCAGACATGTGTCTAAGCATGTTCAATGCAGGATTCATGTGGTGGAAAGAGGCAGACATGTGTCTAAGCATGTTCAACGCAGAATTCGTGTAGTGTGGTCCTCCAATCCCTCGTGCATCCTGTTTCAGAAATAGTAACATCTCATCTTTGCCCTTTTAGCTCTTGCTTTATGTTTTTGTTCAGTCCAATAAAAGATGATGCAAATACTTTATTTTGGGTTTGCGAATCTTTCTTTGCTTTGATTCTCAAGAATTTTGGGTTATTAATATGTCTGGAGGCTACCATTACCTCAGTGGAATTTCCTGTGTGACAGAGTCTCAGATTAGACTCCTATCTGTTTGAAAAAAATACTATCATGGTGCAACCATATTAATCAATAAGACAAGCCTTTCCCTAACCCTAATTGTTATCAGTCTTGGTTTAACCTATCATGGCTTTTCCAGTATTGCCAAACTATATTAGAGCACTCTGTTGTTGTTTAAAGCAAAACCTTACTCTGAGTCCTTTGTTAGGAATCTTGCCCCTTACTGGAAGTGAGTGTACATAACTCTGAATTTTTTTAAAGGAATTTCACTCCTTACAGGAAGTGCTTATACATAGCTCTGACATTTCAGGACAGCCTCACACCAAAATGTGCCTAACTTTCTCTTGACTTTCATTTCTGTCCCCCTGTTGTATATCCTTTAGTGTTATCCTAAGTAATAACAAATAAATATTTCAATTTTTGTTCTTCATAAAGAACTGATTTTAAAACTAGAGGAATCATAAGCTTCTTACCTCATATGGAATGTGGTCTTTAAAACATATATATGTTCACATATATTTATATACATATATATATACATATATTTATATACATATATATAATGTATATGTATGTATGACTCATAAGTGTCGGCAGTTACTGTGTTAGGTTGAACTATATGGGATTGATGTGTTTTTTTAATCTAGAACAGCCAGATATTGATGACTTCATATAATTAAACAATCACTATCCAGGGGTCTCTCTTTAAAAACTCTTTAACTCTTAGCTCTGCCAGTATCTTATTTAAGACCTCCATGTTTTCATCACCTCTTACAGGGCACCATCCATCACTGGACAATGTTAACACATTGAAAGCTCTTCCTCCTATTTTGAACAAAAGTCTCTATTACTATCTTGGGTCTATGGCGATGACTTTGTATTCTTCATCTTGACAGCCACAACATACTGAAAGTGAAGCAGAACACACAGTGATTGTGCAGGGATGAGGGGCAAACTGAGAAAATGGCAAACATAAGGCATGACTAATCTCCTATGGGGTCACTGTGAATATGCACGACTCCTCTTTTATAGACTACACTTTGACCTCGTGGATTTATTCACCTTAGTTGTTTCCTCATGCACTCACAGAATCAAGGACAACTTTGCTCCTCAGTGTGCTTTCTGCTGGCATGACAGGAAGTCTATATACTTAATATAAACAGACTAATGTTAACAAAATTCAATCAGCTTCTAAAATGCAAAGCCGACCAACTATAAGATACAGGGGAGTGCAAGCGCTGTAGGCTATTCTGGGATGCAAATCTCGGCTCCTTCCCGGCTCCCTTATCACATTGTTGTGTTTTCTTTGCTCCCATAGGGGGTCTTGACTCTCAGTAACAGAATTAATCATGACCAAACTTCTCAGTTTCTCTTTTTACAACATGCTGATCCGTCCCAGAATCCTTTGGATTGAAGCTATGGAAAATATCTGCTTCAGCCAATTAATTAGACATCTGCTCCCCATTTTCCATTACCCTCCATGTGGCTGAAGTCAAACTATGAGAAGATGCCCAGAGCTAATCCGAGATGTGCCATGCCGTTCTCCTTTGTACACAGTAGGTACAGAAAAGTGGTAGTCCAGGTCTCTACTGTTAACCACGCCCCGCACCTGTCACCCTGCCAGATGTTGGAAAATGTTCAAGTTCCTGCAGGGTGCAGGAATGTGCCTCCTAAGTGCTAAGAAACATTTATCTGGCAAAAACAAAACAAAACAAAACAAAACAAAACAAAACAGTTGCATTTAGGGACTTGTTGTTGAAAGATGAACATGAATTGTAAGAAGTTGTGATTATAGTGTAGGAGTTGACCTCCTTGAAGCCACTTTCCTATGCAGGTTTAAAAGTTTAATAATTTCTTATGTATCTTATGCTATTTTAGGGTTTTAAAGTTTCTGTAGAGACCATTCCAAAAGTTTAAGAGTTAAGGAGTTTGTCACAGACATGAAATGATTAAAATTCATATAACCAATTTGCAGATTGTAGGTTGACTCACACAAGTAAAATGTCAATTAAAAAAATAGACAGAATGAGGGGTGTGTTTCCCACAGTTTATGGAGGTTAGATGACATTTTTGTTATAGTCAAATCTGAAATTACATTGATCTATTAGCTGTGATTTGCCTATTGTTTCCCCTAAAGCTTATGACATTGCTTTAATCACCCTAAACCATGTCTATATAATAACGATCTTACCTACCTCTTTGGTGTAGTCTTATAAAATAATCTTATACTTTACACCCATTAATTTAAAAGCCTATTGTTCTATATTTGTAGAAAGGAGTTCAGTGTTAACAGAGTTTTAAAATTACTGTGATTATGATAAGGATGTGGAGAATAAGAAATTACAAGTTCATTTCACATTACTAGACATCATGAACATGAAGTGCCAGTCTATTTATGTGCAGCTTTATTTGGGAATGTTCTCTTCCCCCTTCAGTAGTGTGTCGCTTCCCCAAGACTCTTTGGGTTACTATGGCATCTTTATTGGCTTCAGCTAATGTTCTTGAGTCCACTGATGTTCAATTGTGAAATGTTTTGACTAGTTAACTTGGCAGTCATGGTTCGTATGGAGCTAAGAGAGTAGATCTTTGAGCTCTCAGAGTGGTCCAGAAATAAACTGAGCCTCGTTGTCTCAGGCTCACATTAAGTCATTGTGAGCTTTATTACATGACAAGATAGCCATAAATCTTGACATAACACTGTAAGCAATAAAAGCAGCTTTCAAGTGCCTCTGGCTATCTTTCTTCACATTATCACTGGTCTCTATGGAAAAAGAAAACTTGCTTGCTACTTTGAGTCAAAATATTTAATAGTCCATAACATTTGCAAGCTATAAAAACGAGCAAGTTTGTTTTATTGTTTCCTATGGGAAAGACAAAAAATGCATACGGAATCTGAGTGTGAATATTAAGTCTCTTTAAGGTCAACAACTTCAATTCTTGCAACTTTTTTGCTTTGTTTTTGTTTGGTTGGTTTTGGTTTTTCAAGACAGGGAATCTCGGTGTAGCCCTGGCTCTCCTGGACTCACTTTGTAGACCAGGCTGGCCTGGAACTCATGGAGATCCACCTGTGTCTGCCTCCCAAGTGCTGAGATTACAGACGTGTGCCACAGCGCCCTATTTCTTGTCACTGATTTTATTATGACTAGAATCAGGTATAAGTTGCCCCAAGGATGCAAGTATGTGCCATCTTCAGCAAGGAAGTCTTTTCATCAAGGTCTAGAGCATTAGCAAGGACAGTGGCAGGAGACTACGATGTATGGGAGGAGGGAGTATGTGGGGCCCCAGGGACCAAAACCTCCAAAAAAGATACCCCAATACCATAGGCTTTGAAAGCCTATGTGTCTGGGGGAGGCATTGCCCCTGGTTGTAGGGGAATACCTTTTAAATTCCTTTTACGTATGTTAGAAAGCCTCTACAAATGGTGATTTTCATTTGGCTGTTTCAAAGAAGGAAGGTATTCAGTGTTAGCTATCTCTCCACACTCCTTTTATCCTGCCTCTTTTCCCGCATCCCGTCTAACCCTTCCTGTTCCATCATGCCTGTTCATCCATCACACAGTCTACATTATATACCGTTTCCCTTGAACTGCCTCATGGCTCCTTGGTTTCTTGCTTCTCTGAGAACTCCAACTTAAACACTCTACAGAATTCAGAATCTACAGATTCAGAGCCAGTGTGCAACATGTAAAAGAGAACAAAGGCACATATTGTGGCTTTTGTCTTTCTGGGTCCAGGTTACCTCTAAGTTGGTGCTGTTTAGCTCTTGTGGTGCTGGAAGGCTCTGTTCCTGCTGCCATGGGAGAAAAGGAATTAATAGTCTTACCCAACCATGAGTGCTGCACACTTCAGTAATACCTTACTGGCAAATATGCCCCCTGGCTCAATAGTGAAATGACTATTGTGGGGGTAACTGACTACTTTCTAATTTGACTTAAAGGCTCATGCACAAGGTGGAGCTCAGGCCTGGTTCCACCAACTGGCCCGAAACCACATGGATTGCTAGGTCCTAGGCCATAGCGTACAACCTACCACTTTCACTCTGCTAACTGGGCACAGATTACATTCTTACAGTTTTACCCATACATCACTGCTCCTCTCCACCTTAACTAGGGACATTTCATTTCGTAGTACATGCCAATTAATACAGAGACCTACAACAATCAATATGCAGAGAATAAGAGTCTGCTGTAAATCAGACATCTATATAACGCCCCTCCATCCAAGGATCAAGGATCTTCACTGATGAAGGAACAGAATGAATGTAAGATCCAGGGACAGTAGACATCTGGACTGAAACAGTATTTGCCACACATGACAGGGCTGTCGCACATATACACTCAGTGTCCATGACTGCCTGCACAAACTCTGCACACGGTCGAGCCAGCCAAAGCATCCAGCATGGATGGGGAGGGGTTCATGAACTCCCATGCCTAGTTGCGGAGCTGTTGACAACAGATGGCTGCTGGGGAAAGCATCTGTTTGCTTCAGGTGTGTGGTCTTGGAGAGGCTGTCCATGCTCCAGGTGATGGCCCTACACCTGTATACAGGAAGGCAGAGCAGCCAGAGGGCTTAGAACAGAGCACGTGCAGGTGGAAGGGAAAAATGCTTGGGGATAGAGGAGGGCTTGGAGGAGATACTATGGCAGGAGTAGATTTGTTCCAAATCCATATGTGTATATGAAATTCTCAATCAAATACTTATCATAAACAAAGATACTTTGTTCTCTTGGTCATAGGGTATAAGGAGCATTTTATAAAGTACAAATTGCACATTTTCTCATCATGGTTTCTGCAGTATTTTTTTCTTTATTTCGAATTTGAAAGAGTGAAAAACAAAACGAAAATGTCTATTATATAACAGGGAAACATTTGAATAAATTTTTAAAAGACTAGGATTGTTTTCCTAGAGAAAAAATCAGTGGACTGAAACTGGAGAGACTCCTAGCTTCCTGAGTGCTGGGCTTTCCTCATCTTTCACCGAAGAGTCTGGACAAGTTAATGCAAGAAAGACAACCCAGGCAGGAAACTGAGCATGGTAGCGCACAGAGCTCGTGGATTGCTCAGGGTAAGCTTTTAAAAATCCAATTGTTCTTTAATATTTGAATTTTTAAATTGAAATAGTACCAATGTATTTTGCTCACTGTGTACTACATATGGGAATGATCTTTATGTTATTTGTCTCATCCTATTTCTTCTTTCATCTTTTTTCAAAATAAATCACTTTAAGGAGATGTAATCAACATACAAAAAGCTGTGTGTTAAATGTGTTTTCTAAGTTTCAGGGGACAGATATGCACGTGCTCCATGATCAACACTCTCTCTTGCATGCTTCCTTTTAATCGGTGGAAATTAAAAATACACAATAAAGGAGAAAAGTTTGTAGTCTTGGAAAGGTTTTGGATTTTTTAATTAATTGATTTAGACAAAGACTCACTAGATAGCCCATGGTAGCCTGGAACTCATTGTGCATCCTAGGCCACCTTCAAAATCACGGTCATCTCACCTCTGCCTCTGAAGTGTTAGAAATGTGGGCACGCCACTCTCTCTAGCTACGAATGTATTTTAAACAAATTAACCACCACTTTCCCACTTTACCCCTTAGTACATGCCATTAGCAAGTGGCATTGTCCCCATAACATTTCCTACTGCAGCATCACAATCAACTGCTTAACATCACCAAATACCTAGTTCATGTTCAAACTTTATGATTTTCCTCATCGTTTAGTTTTAATAATAGCCCCAGAACCTGCCCCTACAACATCCAGCCACGTCTATTAACCTGTAACAGTTCCTCGTTGCTTCCATTCCTTTGTACTTAGGATATTTGCTTGTTGAAGAAACTATGCTGTTTGCCTACAGGAAGGCCAAAAGTTCAGGTCTGGTTTTCTCTTTCTTATCCTGCCTGTCTCCTCTCTCTTATGGAAGACTAAACTGAATCCGGGAGATAATAAGTGACTCACTGTTGTTGCATAACCAAGTCACAGACAAGCAGGGCTGGAACTCAGCTTCCCTGTTCTCGAGCAGAGAGCCTTATATAGTATGACGAGGGGGAACAGCGAGATGATCGCAAGGTGACAGTTTGATCTGGGATCCTATTGGAATGTCTAGCTGAGGAGCCTTGGCCATGCTACCCCTAGGAAAGGAGGTTGATGAAATTTGCCTTGAAGGATTGAAGATCATTAAGAATTAAAATAGAAGCTGGATATCATGGCACATGCCTATTGTCCCAGTACTTTCAGGCTGAAGTATCTCTAGTTTAGAGCAAGCCTGGGTTTACACAGCAAGACCCTGTATGAAAGACAAAGGGAAAATGGATAAAATATAGGAAATTCCATTTTTGTTCATTACTCACATTTACTATATAGTAGCTGCTTATAAATTACTTAAACTTTGTCTCTGGAAAACAACATACTAGGGTTTGGGATTTATTTTTGTTGTCGTTGTTTAATTTGTTTGGTGTGCATGCACGTGTACGTGGGAGGGGGTTGAGTTCTGTATGTGCACTTGCACACTGTAGGCATGAGCCTATGAAGGCCCAACGCTGACATTAGGAGTGTTCTTTGAGGCAGAGTCTCTCCATTGAATCTGGAGCTCACTGTTTCAGGTACTCTAGCTGGCCAACTGGTTCCAGGATCCCTGGGCTTTGCCTAATGAAAAATGACATCACAAGCATGAAGACGTGCCCAGAAGGCATGTACGTATGTGCTGGTGCACTCTGGGCTTCCCACTTGTAAGTCAAATGCTTTATCTGCTGGGCTGAACCATCTTCTATACCAAGCACACCAGTTTTGATCTCATATGCTTTTATATTTTGGATCTTCAACCGATCTAGGCATAACAAGTCAGACTCAGCTAATGAATTCTTTGAGTAGTCACCAAAGCACATTTTAAGCCCAGTGTTTCCTGCATTGTTGGTCTGTCCAGTGTTGTAAGTGGGCTGTTAAAATCTTCTACAATTGTGTTATGATCTAACCGTGCTTTTGTGTCTGCTGATATTTGCTCTGTAGATTTGGTTGCTGCGGTGTTGGGTTCAGCTGCCTTCCAACTGTTGTTTAGTTTCTTGATGAATTAATGTCTCTATTGTGGCATACTTTATTTTTAAGCAGTTTTCTACTGAAAGTCCATTTTATTCTATAACTGTGTAACTACCCTCTCCCTCTCTTTGGTTCCCACATGCATGGATAACCCTTTCTAGCCTTTCAAGGACACAATCTTGGTTAGACTGGAAAAGGAGGGTCTATTTGCTATCTCACTGCATGGGGAACACAGCTAGTAAAATTCATTGCTGAAAGAATGGATATTTCGTGCACTCACTAATAGGACATGTTGGTTAGGTGATATACATGCTAGTTAGCACTAGTCATTCCATGATATATTCATAGATCAGAATTTTACCTTTGTTCTATATATACAGACCATTATTGTTTCCTAATTACAAATCAATGCTTACTAAATTGTCAGTGTGTGTATATGTGTGTGTCTGTGTGTGTGTAGGTGCCACAGTACAGACAAAAGATAATCCTCAGGTTTCATTTATCTTCTTCCACTGTGTGATCAAAGGGATCAAATTCAGGCCATTAGGCCTGAGCATCCAGTGAGTATCTTTACCCTCTGAGTCATGTCGCCGACCCTCATTAATTCTTTTGAATGTTAAATTAAACAAAAACTATTATCAGCTTGGTTCCCAACTTTTTACCTTAGATGTAATCCATCTCAACAAGTCTGATTTGGCAAAAAAAAAAAAAAAAAAACCATTAGGACCCCCTTCTACCTCCCAATTCCATCTCTAACTTGAGTATATATCAAAGGACTTTATCTGTGTACCAAATACCATGACCTCATTTTCTACTTTAGAAACTGAGACAAGGCACAAAGCTATTAAGGTCACCTTCTCGGTACACATTTTATACAATGGTTCACTAATATGCATGCTTAGCAACTGTCTGTTTTATTATAGTCTACCTAAAATTTTAGTATGTAAAATAAAATTAAGTACAGTCTATTTAAAATAAAATGGTTTAATGTCTGTAAAGGTGTCTGTCGTAAGAATGAATGCCCCTTTCCACACCAATGAGCATTTGTTAGAAGTGGAGATGGTGCCTAATAGCAGCCCCATCTTACCAAGAGGAACTTGAATGAATTCTGGTTCTCTGGAGTGTTCTAAAAACAAAGGGTGAACAGCATTTCACAGAGGAATGAGGAATGATTAGCAATGATGAATCTCAACATCCCAGTCAAGAAAAATGAGAAGAAAATCAGACTTAAGGCATGAAATTTCCTAAGACCTTAGAGTAACTAAGTAGAACATTATGATAGGCAGATTTGGGTCAAGGGGACCCGCTCAAACTAAGGCACTAGCCAAGAACAATATAGGCGGTAAAATTTAAACCTCTACCCAGATCTAGCCCGTGGACAGGACATTTGAGTGGAGAGAGGGATATGACTTTCTCAAGTACTCTCATGCCTCACATTTGACTATGTCCCCTGGAGGGGGAGACCTAGTGGCACTCAGAGGAAGAACAGCAGGTCACTGAGAAGAGACTTGATACCCTATGAGCATATACAGTGGGAGGTAATCCCTCTCAGGGACAGTCATATGGGAGGGGAATAAGGGGAAAATGGGAGGGAGGGGAGAATGGGAGGATACAAGGGATGGGATAACCATTGGGATGTAACAAGAATAAATTAATAAATAATAAAAATTTTTTAAAAATGTACATTGCAGTGGCATAAAAGAGAACTGGGAAGGAGGAATAAGAAAGAATGAAATGAAATTAGATGCATGACAGATAAAAGGTAGAAATGAAGCATCTACTTCAAACAGAAGGTAAGCGAAGAAAAACAGGTTATGTTTTCTTCAATATAAGAAAAAGTGGGTAGATGGTGATGCCTCGAGGATGAATTTTGAGGTTGAAGTAGATGGCGGATTCAGAATTCCTGAGAAGTTTCAGTTGACAACCTGCTGGAGCTTGGGGTGAGCATTTGTGAAAAGTAGAAAGGAAATTCAGGAGCTGGTGAATGTCAAAGGCACTGATGGGAGTGAATTCAAACAAACAAAGACTGGAAACTTGTTTTATTGTTTTAAGGATGACTGGAACGTCAATTAGCTTCTTGCTTGCTGCAGACAAAAACTGCAGGTAGAAAGTCAATTTCCTGTAGGAATGATTATATTTTGGCTCATGGTTTCAGAAGTATCAGCTCATGCTTAGCGGAGAGGAGAGAAAGAAGCGGCGAAGAGCAGAGGGGAGAGGAGGGGAGAGGAGAGGAGGGGAGGGGAGGGGAGGGGAGGGGAGGGGAGGAGAGAGGAGAAGAGAGGGAGAGAGGAGAGGTGGGGAGGGAAGGGGAGGAAAGGAAGGGAAGTGGAGAGGTGGGGAGGGGAGGGAAGGGGAAAGGTGGGGAGGGGAGAGGTGGGGAGGGGAGAGGTGGGGAGGGGAGAGGAGAGGAACGTAAAGAAGGAAGATAGAGAAGGAATGGAAGGATGGAGGGGGAGCGAGAGGGAGGAGAAGGTGGAGGAAAGCAGAGAGATGCTCCGAAAGGCTCACTTTGTAACAGAAAATGAAATGAAAGAAACTGACTCAAAGGGGATGACTTAACATATCTGAGAAATACAGACCCTTATGCTTTCTCAGAGGTCAGCTGGTCAGAAAGTCTTTGTCTATGCAAAGCAGCAGCTGGGTGACCTGCAGCATAATGTCACATAAGCCTAAAATCACCTAGGAACATCAGAACACAAGTTCTAAGAAAAGATTGGAAAGTAATTATAAAATAAGTATTATAAACATTTTAAAATAGAGGTATAATTTTTATTAAATTACTCTTTTAATGTAAGAATCAGTTCCTAGTTAAAATCAAGGTCTTGCCAACTTTTGTTATGCTAAAAGAAGAAAACCGGGTGAAATTTCCCCAAGAAACTTTTACCTTGACTTGCTTTGTTGTTGTTGTTGTTGTTGTTGTTTGTTTGTTTGTTGTTTGGTAACTATCTAGTCTCCTGAAATAAAACCTTTTTCTCGTAAGATTTTTATAATTACAGCACTGTAGGATCTGACAAAGGAAAACAATTTCATAGAGAGAAAGGACAGAATTTAAGAACATATGTATGAGAAACTATGTCCCAAGAGAGTCTGACAAAGAAACGTTATTAACAAAACAAGAAAAGAAATGTTGTTCTCCACATGACTGCACTGAGGCAGCAAGTCATATGCAAACTCCTGGGACTAGAGAGGCATTTCTAAGTGGAGAAGAACAAAAAATAATCAACGTTAATGGCCTTCAACTCACAATCAGTTAGTATTCGCTGAACATTTGGTAAATGATAATAGAGAAATGTTAGATCAATTCCTAAAAAACTCAGTTTCTTAAAAAAAAAAAAACTTAATTAGCTAGATAAGTCATCCTAATCCAAAATGAACTAACAATCCAATATATCTTACATTCTTTTCACATGCATTTTACATGTATCACCTTGAACCTCATAAAGACTGACACATGAGCTGCATGATGACAATATGAAAACATGATATCCACACAGAAAGATATACTCTCCCCCCTATGCCACAAAACACAAAAGTTAAAGCAGGATGCATCAAAGACTGACCAATAAATGATAAATAACTTTCATTTAATACTTTGTGACCACAGCATAGCCATGAAGTTGTCAAAAACACCAGCCATCTGCATTTATATTCTGCTATGATCTGAGTATGAAATGTCTCCTACAGGCTCCTGTGTTTGACTATTTGCTCCACAGGAGACGGTGCTCTGTGTGGACATTGTGGAACCCCTAGGTTGCAGATGGAGCCTCACTAGTGGGTCCACATGTGTACACATCTCCAGGTTCACCTCCTGGCCTTCCCCGTCATTCTCAGCTTCCTAACTCACTCAGGTGTGAGCAAGCTACTGCTGCACAGTTATAAGCTGTCCACACTCCTCAGACACATCCCAATCCCTGAGTCATTCCTACTGTCAAGGTGGGCTGTAGCCACTCCAACTATGGGAGAGAATAGACCCTTTCTCTCTTACTTCTAAATTAAAAGAAACGTAGTTGGAACCAAACATAAGCCTCTTCCAGTTTCACTAGCCACAGTGAGAGTAATTAGAAAGAACTGTTCATATTATATTTAGCATCATTTGCAGGTTACTCTCCTATAACTTAATAGTACTCAACACTTTAATGAGTTTCAATTGACAGCCAGTGAAGAGCGAAGTCAAGGGCTACCCGACAGGCCTCAGACACCATGTGTTGTGTCAATCAAAGGCTCAGTCTTCAACATTTCTAGTCTCACCTCCAACCAGAATAACATCATTATAATTTTGTTATTATAATTTTATTAAAATATATTATTATATACTTAAACATTGTTCGCATCATTCTGACTTTATTATATCTTCATCTCCACCAAAACACACTTAGACTTTCAGGACACCTACGAGCCCAGCAAAGCGGTGGAGTTTCTCTCTGTATAACTGACCATAGGCCATTCGAAAATGAGGATGCAAAAGAAACAGAGTTAAGTATCACTGATAATTAGTTTTTAATTTAAAACAACTCCATCTTTATCACTGACATAAAAATGACTCAAAACTTGTGAAACTCACTTAATCTTTGTGATAAATACCACATTCTATTCCAGCATCAATTTGTCTTCATTATCTTCTACCCGACAATCTAAACTAAACATGAGGTATCTTAATGCTCTCTGAAAGAAAATTCTATCCTATATGGAAATCTATGTTTCATGCCAAATGAGTTCATGCGGTGAAATAATGGCATAATTATAGTCATACAAAACGAATTTAGGAAACACATCACGCATGTCCTAAAATGTTAAGAGGCAGATATTACGTATGAGTCTTTTTTAACATTATGTTCTGTGCTGGCACAAATTACACATACTAAGATTTTTCCCCTAGATGAAGCTGTGTGAGTCCAGAGCTACTGATGCAGATCATGAGACGGCGCAGACCTTGTTGACATGAGCTGTACAGATACTTTGCATCAAGCTCAGAAATTTACAAAGTCCCAGCTGTTCAAATGTCGGCTAGAAGCAAGGGATTGGATGCATTCCATCTGGCTGAACTTTAACAGTATAAACAAGAATAAGACAGCAGTCACAGGCAAGAACTTTGCATGACTGAATAATCCTCAAATGTAGCGGAAGAAGGCATCTTCCTGTAAGGCCGGAGCAGAAGAAAATGCAGTGACAGAACAGAAAACAAGAGCGAAACATCAGCAGGGTTATCCTTTACCTCAGTATCCACCTAAAGTAGCCCTGCATTTAATTATGCCCTATTCCTTTCTTCCCCAAAGTGAGCATGTGCCATGGCTGGCTGGCTTGGTCCCAAGGGTAGGAGTGACTTTACAAGAAGGATATCTTTTCTATGCTAGTCACCCACAATGGTCCAAGGTGAATAAAACAAATGGACACTTCACTTTAAAGGAATTCATAGGCAAAGCTGGAGACTCTGAGCCACTATCAGGGTGATGCTTCCAAGTGTGACAGGTGGGCAGGGCCAAAAGCTTCATTCTTTATTTTCTCCCTTCACCCTCCTGTGTGCCTTGTATTGCGCTCTCTTTTTTCTACCATGTCTCTTGAGTAGCTTTGTCTCTGACCTGCCTCCCCAAACAGTTCATTTCAGAAATCTCTCCTCTTCAAATTCCCCAGTCTTATCCTCCCATGTTCAAACAGAATAAATACTTCCCTCCATCCACTCATGGCCATCTGATGGAGCTTGTTCCTTTTGTGAACAGTGGCTCATGTGCTGGGTAGCAAATAAAACAATTACTTAACAACTATCTTAAAAGAATATTTTGGAAAAATTAAAAATCTATATTCCAAGTAGTATTCCTTTTATCTTCAATTTTATATTTCTAATAATCATGTTTCTTTTTAATTAGGAACATTTTTCTTTATCTTTGATGTGCTTAAATGTAATTAATGATTCATTTCCTAGAGTAATCAGAATTTAGGGCAACTGAGTATAAGCAAAGATGACAGGGCAGCATGGTCAAGATGAGTCGCTATACAAAGAATACTCAGAGTTACACCAGCGCCCCCTAGAGGAGAGAAGGCACGTACAGGACATTGCTGCCTGTTGACTGCAGAATGCCACTAACTGGAGCAGGTGCTGAGACTGTGGCTGAGCCAAAACAGCCAAATTTGCTAGACACTAATAATGATCTCGGAGTATACAGCACGTAAAATTGGTCAGGACAAGTGTATAGTCTAATTATAGAATCTGTTATAGCAGCCTTATTCATAATAACCAGAACATGGAAACAACCTAAGTGTCCCTCAGCAGAAGAATGGATAAAGAAACTGTGGTACATTTGCACTATGGAATACTACTCAGCTATTAAAAAACAAGGATTTCCCGAAATTTGTGAACAAATGGATTGAACTAGAAATTATCATAATGAGTGAGTTCACCCAGAAGCAGAAAGAATCAAGTGGTATATACTTACTTATATCTAGACACTAGCCCAAGGGGCATGTCCCATGAAAGTCTTCACTTACCAGGAAAGTGAGACAGAGGGGAGGACATCCTATTGGGACTCTAGATGAGAGAAGCAAGTGAGAATGGGGAAATAGAAGGATCCAGTGGGTCCTAGAAACCTACAAGAAGAACATTATCAAGGGCGGATCTGGGCCCAGGGGGTCCTGCTCAAACTATGACACCAGCCAAGGACAATACAGGCAGTAAACTTTGAACCCCTACCCAGATCTAGCTGATGGACAGGACATTCTCCACAGTTGAGTGGAGAATGGGGTCTCACTTTCACACGAACTCTGGTGCCCCATATTTGACCATGTCTCCTGGATGGGGAGGCCTGGTGGCACTCAGAGGAAGGATAGCAGGCTACTAAGAAGAGACTTGAATACCCTCTGAGCATATACAGGGGGTGGAGGTCCCCCTCAGTCACAGACATAGGGGAGGGGAGTAAGGGGAAAATGGAAGGGAGGGAGGAATGGGAGGATACAAGGGATGAGATAACCATTGAGATGTAATATGAATAAATTAATAAAATACTTTTAAAATTTATTTTTTTAAAAAGAATCTGTTCATTGTCATTATGATATTATGATCGTTTTTCCATTTGTGTTTCTCAGGAGAACTGTAGCTACTGGAGTTCTAACATCAATCCAGACTTCGCCCAGGACTGTGTTGAGATGGGAGCCTTTCCCATCAGCTCAGACAGGGAAACTGATGCATTAGTTGGTAGAACAGATGAGACCAGAATGTGGCGTGGCACATTCATTAGTGAATAGTCATGTGGTTCTTGGGGTGATGACACACAGCCCTCATAAATGCCTTTCAGAGGTGTGTCATAAATACACAATGAGTCGTTTGTAACAACCACATTACATTTCTTTGCTCTCAGAGAATGGCCATTTATATGTTTTAATGTTAACGATAGATAATAATCATTGATTTGGGACAATAGGTTTCACTAGCCTCTTGCCACCCATTTCTGTAGCAATTCTTATCTGTACATTTATGTTTTGTAGACAAGCTGGAGCTTTGACAATAACAAGCCAATTATCAATATTAGCAGTCTTTGAGACTGTTTAGAACCTAAACACCACAAACAATGCAGGGATAAAATGTGCAGTGACCTAGACTTGTCTTCTTACCCAAAGGATATCTAAAACAGGTTGTTTAGTTCAATGGTACCTGTTTTTTTTTTAATTTTAACAAATAATACTTATTTCCCCAAAATTGCAAAAAAAAAAAAATTATAGTTTGAATTACCCTTCTTACAATGCATGCCATCAGATTTTTATTTTACTTCATTTTCAACAGGCTGAAAAGTGAACCCGGATTTAATTTTCCTTCCACTGATACCACTAAAACTTGGCATTTTAAAGCATTTATTGGCCGTTTGATCTTTTGGAAGTCCTTATCCATGTCTCTGAACACGCTTCTACTGCACCGTGTACCTCTTTCACCATGACCAAATGAAGACTCGGTGTCCTCAACATGAAGCCAGTGTTAACATAGCTCAATTACAAGGTTTTCCCTAATTCTTTCCAAGTGCTTCCTAACGTCATCAACCTCTGTCCCACGCTAACAGTATATCCCCCTGTCTTGGCATACAGTTCTGTAGAATGAGAAAATAGGCCCATGTGCCTTACAGTAATTTCAAGAGAAACCCCGTAAGGACACTGCTTCAGGATAATGGGCCTTTGCATGCAGCCCAGGACGCAACTTCCAGCTCCCACAAGTGCTTGTCACCACCCAGCCCCCTACATACTGCAACACTGGTCAGCCTTTCAAATGGCCCTTGGGGGACTTTTCTCATTATAAGGTATAAGAAAACGTAATATTTTTTCACCTAAAAAAAAAAAAAGAAAGAAAAAAAAGAAACTTTTAAGTCCAGAAGAGAAAGTAAAATTTCACCTTACACATTGAACACAGTGAAGGGATGCACAGACTGAAGAAGAAGATTTAAAAAAAAATGAGCCAGCTAGGAGCAAAAACAAGGGCAAGTCCCTTTCTGGTATGAGTGATAGGCCATGCTATGTCGAGTGACCAGATCTAAAGCTGCCAAGAAGCTCCTTTCAAAATATTAAATGGAGATTGCAACCTTTGACCTTTGTTAAAATGTCACAGTATTCTGACACTCTGACTTCTACCACAGGGAAATTTTATTATTTAATTAACAAGCCTGTTTTTGTTGTTGCAGCTGCTGTTGTTGTTATAAATTAAAGGTTCTCTATCTCCTTCATGGCTCTTCTACACAGAAAAAAAATAAATGGTAGATTTCAATTTTGGCTACCAGTTATAGCAAATTTTAAAAGGGTTTTCTTATGCATCACAGTCGTAAATAAATAAATAAATAAATAAATAAATAAATAAATAAATATGCCTTGAAACATTCATGATGAACAGGAAATTGCAGAGGCAATTCCATGATGCACAAAGGCTGAAGTTCAGAAAGCCCCAACCTGGTGACTCCATCCTTACCTACTTCTCATGCATGGTCTTTGCAGAAGGCACTGAGGACAGGTAGAGCAACGGCTGGGGGAAATTCATGATGGGCCACACTCCCATGGGGACAGCTCCACTTTGTTTTCCTAATTGTCATTCTAGGACGATCCTTTCTACACTTAAATGTAAATAGAAAATTAAATTTTCTTTTACCAGAAAATTTTAAATCTAATTTTTTTTTTTGCAGAAATTCATTTGAGTTTGTTCAAGGTCCTACTATACAGATGAAAAGATCTTAAATATAACCTGAAATGTTCTAGTTTTTATAGCATATAAAACTGTATAGTGATCAGAAGTTATTAGCATTTTGACCGATTTTTATTCAATTAATTGACATTTTTTAAAGACCCTCAGTGCTTTTATTTATAAATAAAACTTAAAATTCCTTATTATGAAGTTGGATTTCTGCAATATCTTTATCAGACCTTCTTTAAAAAACAAAAACAAAAACAAAACAAAACAAAGAACTTTTCATCTGATAGTTTTGGACCTAAAACCTACGCAAGGTAGAGGACCTGAAAAATGGACAGAAGTCACAGAATGGGCCTGTATGGCTCCGAGTAGATAAGAGTTTGAGGTCAGCCTTCAGATTACAGCATAGGAAAACTCTGGGAGTGGGTAGGGAGGAGGAGGAGGAGGAGGAGGAGGAGGAGGAGGAGGAGGAGGAGGAGGAGGAGGAGGAGGAAGGGGAGGGACTAAAGGATTACTCGTGAGGCATTCGAGGTTTGATATTTCTTAATGAGTATCCATGCAGACAGCTGCAGAGCACTAACAGGTGAGTGATCTCCTAGGAGTCAAAGCCTACTCCTTATAGAGGTGACCCTCCCCCTCCAACCCCACGCCGCCCTCTGCAACAAACAAGCAACAAGCGATGAGGAAGAAATGGAGAGTGAGACAGCCAGACAGCCAAGAAAGCTGTGCAGACATCAGAAAGTGCTTGAGGAGACCGGCTTGCAGAAACTAGGGCAGAATATCCTCAAGTGTTCTGAGAGACCACGAACACAGTCACAGTCACAGAAGCCCAGTCATTGCAAGGGAGTGGATGAATCCCAACGAGTCCAGGTTTTAACGAGATCTCCTCCTAGAGCCGCGCGTGTACCTGACAACTTCCGGATCGCTGCTCACAGGCCGGTAAAGCTGGCCTTTACCTTCAGTGAGAACAGGCGACTTACTAGCCAGAACCACCTGCTTGCCCCTTCCTCGCCGAGAAAATGCCCTTTTTCTTACAGACCCTTGTTCCCATCTTCCTTCAAGGGCAAGCTCCTAGGAAGTCTTTGTTGACTCTTCCGCTCAGCGGCTGCTCTTCGATGCCACTGAGAGAACAGTGCCTCCCAGTAGCCACGCCTCTCTCCTATCTCCCACTGGAGATTTCAGGGATATTTATTAATATTAATTAATAAATTAGCTGGTTCAAATATCCCCGAGAGCAGTTGCCTCACCATCAAGTGTCTGAATCTACGTCATTCATTTGTTAGACTAATCAGAGAACCAGGGAGAAGCAAAGTCTTCCCGACCCTTCCACGCCTGTATCCATGAATGATGGCAGCGTGGCTCACAACAGGACACGCCACGTGCAGCCCACAGCCAGGCAGCCTGCCATTCTAAGTGCAGAAAGTAGGGAAAATCTGTCTCAACCTATGAATTGATTTCTGTATGCTGTTCATTCTGCTGGTGTGTAGCTAAAGACATGAAAGTAGACACCTTCGGCGTCCATCCGTTCTGACATGCAAGATTCCCTAATCTATCCCAATACAGCTCCTGCCGTCCTTAGAAAAATTAAGCATGCTGGGTATGCTATTTTTGTTTTAAAGAGCACGGCAATGAAGTTCTTTGCTTTAGCAAATCTGGAGACCGCACATAATGAGTTGGAGCTGCTGAGCAGACAGGCGTGAGGACACGTTACAAAACAACACTTTGTTCCATCGGGCTTTTTACTTCCTTTAGATTCTTGTTGGCCTTTCCCACCTTTCCCTCAAATGTACTCACTCAATTAAAATTAGTATAATTAAGATCGTGAAAAAACTGAGGCCAATGTTTAAATTTAGAACATTCTTTTTTATTTAAAAGATATGAACCTGATTGTGTATTTTAATTTTGGAAGTTCATCTATGACTCATTTTCTTACTTTCAGACATATGATAATAATGCCATTTGCATATTTCATGTCATGCCTATATGTAAACTCTTGACATACACAATGCCAATCTAATTGATTTCAAGAACTTACATTTAGAAGATAAAAATTGATGATTCATGTTCATATAATAATAATGCCATTTGCATATTCCATTTCATGACTCTTTTTCTATAAGTAAATTCGTGGCATTACAATGCCAATCTAATTGATTTCAGGAACTTAAATTTAGAAGATAAAAATTAATGATCTGTGTTCAATTCATATCCCCATTTATGTAATTATTACATTAATAATATCCACATATATTTTGAAATTGAATTAAAATAACACTGAAGATAATTTTGTATTATTTTGGCCAACCATCATGGAAGACAATCTCCTTGCTACATTATATGTCCTAGGAAAATGGATTTCTAAACCAGAAACTAAGAACAACAACAAAAATGAAAGCTTAAGTTTGGAGACACTCCTGGGAACTACACAGATCTCTGCTATGCAGTGTTCAGGGATTTCTTAGGTGACTGATTATAGGTTTGCTGTAGTCACATGTGTAGACAGGACACCATCTCTCCTGCCATTGATGTGTTTGGGTCCTTGGCTATAGATTTATGTTACCTTTATCTCCCAAAGACAATTTATAGTAACACTCTGCTTCTATTGGTCTCCATTTACTTCCTTTTATGGACTGACTTCTTGCTGCATCTCCCTCCTTTGTGCCATTTGTGGTAAAGTACTAAGTTTCATGACCCATAGCTGGAGAGAGGAGAAGAAGCACTGAGATTTTGCTTTGGCCTCGGTTTCTTCTCCCATGACTTGAGGGCCTGAAGGATGGTGAACACTGACAACCTTCAGTGCACTGAAGCCAACTCCTCCTATATGCTGGTTGGAGTTCCTGTACTCATCTCTTCCCAGTCCATGTCCAGTGACAGGTGAGCCCCATTACAGTTTGAGATCAGTCACAATAAAAGTATTTATCCTGCGTAAAATGTTCTATTTATGAAAATAAACCAAGCCAAACTAGTGGCAAGCAAGAAGGGGATTTGGATTTCAGTTCATGTTATGATAAGGGCGCATGACTTAAAATTTAGGCTATTGAACGGCAGTGGGCTGAACCCAAGAGTAAATAAATAGGTTGATTAACTGGACCCATGATTTGTACAAATGAAAATTTTAAAAAGCCTGCCCGTCAAGATCTACATTGGTATATAAGCCTCCATTGACTACTGCCTTTCTGGGAGACAACCTTTCTTTACCTCCATAAATTATAAAAATGATGGTGACAACAGATGTGCACCGGCAGTGACATTTCTTCACCGAGATTGTTTACATCACTTTTGAAATTACTATTTAATAACCATAACCCTTGACCTGATTATTTGTCTAATGGAATTTTTTTAAAAGCATATGATAGTAATCCAATCTTGATTTCAAAACAAAGCATAATTACAACAATAAAAAGGAACTCCAAATTTCTAGTTAAATTCTATGATCTATGCATAGCAATTTCACATTCTACTGCCACTTACCCATCCATGGACAATACCCTCACCATAAACTGTTCTCATAAGGTAGAAATGGCTCTGAGCAAGAAATGTACAGGTGAGATTTCCTTTTTTCTCACTGCAGTATCTACGGCTCTGCATTTAGCCTCTAGCTCAGCCACTTGTAATGTATATAGAATTCTATGTTCCGATCTCATCCCCTACCCTATGGTTTGTATTAGAGTTAAACTCCAGACAATGAAGAGGAATGCCTATAGCTGTAGAAACACTACAGGTCATTGGGGTATTTCTGTAATGACTCATATGAAAAACTGAAGGCAATATTTTTTTACCCAAACCAGCACATAATAAAAAGGACCTACTATGCATCAACAAAATACAAATGATAACAAGACTGAGTTACATAAAATGTGTATCACTTAGTGAAAGTCATATACACCATAACTAGTTTGGACGATGCTGTTACAATGGCTGAGAAAATATAAAAATACCTACCTCGCCTCTACACGCACGCGCACACACACACACACACACACACACACACACACACATGTTAATTGTCAAGTTGACAGAATCTAGAATATCCTGACACGCCTGTGGGAGATCATCTTGATTTTAGTTAGTTGATGTGCAAAGCTCATCTGAACTGTGGATGGGACTGTTCATCGGGCAGGACATCCTGGAATATAGAAAATGGATGTCTCTGAGATGTGTCATGGGTTCATTGTTCTCCACTTACTATGGGAGCAATACAACCAGCCAGCTCGAGGTCCTGCTGCCTTGACTTCCCTGCTATGATTGACTGTACTTTGAGCTGTAAGATATTTAAATTGCATCGTTGGGGCATTTTAACCCTGCGACAGGAAAAGAAACTAAGTCTGAAGTTGATGGAAGAAGTGTGGCCACTGCTGCCATAACCCGGCCCGTGTGGTTCTTTGGCATTGGGATTTGTCTTGAGTCTATAATGAGGAATAATTTAGAACCTTAGTCTAGAAAGGCCATCAAGTACATTAAGCAGGGTTTAAATGGCCGTGTACAGAGGGAGCTTAGAAGAACATTGGGAGAAACGCAGCCAGTAGCTCATTACACTTCAGAGGACTCTATCAGGAATGGGGCTATTGGCTCCTTTGTGTGACAGTTTGGGCAAGAATTTGACTCCATTCTATACATGTCCTGAGAATCTGAGTGAACTTTAAAGGTTATTTATCCATTTGGCAGAAGACAGGGGTGTAAGATAGCTTCACATTTCAGGCAAGAAAAGTACAGAAAGCAGAGCAGCTGGTTTGTTTTTGTTTTTTAAGAGAATTGTACTATTAAAGAAAATCCCTCTGTGTTGTGTGGAAATGTAGCACAGAACCCTCAGGACAGAACCTCCCACATCAGAGGTCAGTCTTGTGAAGACCTAAATTCACTGCAAAGAAGAGAGCCCAGGCTGAAGGGGTTTACTGTGCCTTCAAACACTGTGCCCCAGAATCAGGGGACAGGTGCTGGTACAGCTGTGGCCCAAGGGAGGAAGGCACCATTCCAAGCTTGGCAGCACCATCATCCCTATGGTACTGTGTCTGTGGACATGGGAGACACAGGATGGAAGTAAAAAAATAAAATAAAAGACCAATCAAAGTATGGTAAGGTCTGAGGACCTACATGGAGTCCTGGGAGGTCTCTGAGGGAAACTGAAGATGAGGTATAAGTTACTATGGAAACTCCAGGATGCTGAAGATGCCAAGGCCATGGGACATGAACTGAAGAGGGTAGAGGGAATGGAATAGACCTGTCCAAAAAAAAAAAATCTATGTGTTCTGAGGGAAATAGAGTTGAAGGGAAGGGCTACTCCATTTTAAGTTAAAGTAGGATTAACAAAATCTTTATATTTGCTATGTGGTAATGATGCTTATCGTTTGTCAAGTACTTAGCACATTTTCAATGTGCTGTTCAGCTTTCCTCTGTATATGGCCCATCACCTCAACCAAACACAGCACTATCACTCTCCTCCACTTAAAGCTGAGACACGAGTATACCTTTCACAAAATATTTTGATGGGATCAAGGCTTACGCGGTTGAATTTACTGCACTTATTCAGCAATTTTCATCTTCGAAATAAATCTAAAGCGATAGCTCTGATTATCAGTTAAACTATTTTTTCAGTTTTCAGGATCATGGTAAAAGTGTAGATTTCTAGTAAAGCCACCATTCCAAGCTTACTATGCTTCAGGCCTTTGTTTATTATTCATTCATCATTTTCTCTTTCATTCAACAATTATGTGTCACCAACTGCTCTTTGCAGAACTCTGGCAGACACAAAGAAATAGAAAGTCCTTTCCCTCAGCCATCCAGGATGATTTCAGGGAACAAAGAGCCTTCAGTTTTCATTCATACACAGTTACCAGTGATGCCTCTTAGCATTCCTTTTGTGTGTATAATCTTCCAATACTCATTCAGAGCTTGCTATAGCCTGGTCAATTTGACATCTCTGAGACTAGTTCAAGAGTACTTTCATTAATTTTGCTTTCAGAATTATTTCTTTGTATGAAGTTATAGACCTAAAAACACAAACGGAAAGACTTAAAACAAGTTTGGCAGATATTTGTAAAATCCTATGAAAGTTATTTGTGTCTTTGGGGTTTGGTTTGATTTGGTTTGGTTCTGTTTCGGAGAGGAGTGTGTGTGTGTGTGCGTGTGCGTGTGCGTGTGCGTGTGTGTGTGTTTGAATTTAACAGCTTCCACATATCTCTACAGTCAAAAATGCCCAACATATCATCATCCAAAAGCATAAATGTATATTTTACTTAATAAAAGTTTACAAAATTGAAGAGTGTTAAGAGAATTTTTAGTTTAAGGAAATCCTGAAATTTGCAGGCAAATGATTGGAACTAGAAATGATCACCTTGAGTGAGTTAACCCAGATTCAAAAAGATACACATGGTATATCCTCACTTATAATTGTATACTAGCCCAACAGGGATGTCCTCTGAAAGTCTTCACTTAGCAGGAGGTTGAGATACATACTAGGACTTCCTCATGGGACTCCAGGTGAGAGGGGTAAGGAAGAATGGGGAAATAGAAGGATCCAGAGGGCCCTAGAAACCTACAAGAAGACCATCAAGGCTGGTGGATCTGGACCCAGGTGGGTCAGCTCAAACTACTGTTCCAACCAAGGACATTACATGCAGTAAACCCAGAACCCCTATTCAGATCTAGCCAATGGACAGCACATTCTCCACAGTTGTGTAGAGAGCGGGGACTGACTCTGACATGAACTCTGGTGTCCCCTATTTGACCACTTCCCCTTGTTGGGGAGACTGGATAGCACTCAGAGGAAGGGGAAGCAGGCTACCAGGATGAGACCTGATAGGCTGTGATCATTTGGTGGAGGAGGAGGTCCCCTTCTGTCACAGACCTAGGGGAGGGGAACAGGATGAAAGAGGGAGGAAGAGGGGAGTGGGAAGATACAAATGAGAGGATAATTGAGATGTAATCTGATTAAATTACGTAAATAATTTTTAAAAGTATACAGCTTTTTTTTCTGGCTATGAACCTTTTTGTTTATTTATTCTAGCATTTGAAAAAAACAAACAAATAAACACTTTTAAAAAGCAAAGTGTCAATAATTTCTTAGCTTCTGCTTTCTTTTTTAACATATATATTTATATTATTACACATGAATAAAACAAACTACATACAGAAGGGAGAACCATGAGACAATCATGAGTTATATAAATGTTATATTCATAATTATTTGGCTATTTGCATTTGTTAAACTTGAAATAAACATCTTTCCTATCTTGTTGGGTCTAAATTTCTGAATGAAATTCAGTATTTATCATATCTCATCTCAACTTAAATCCTTTATCTTAATCTAATTTTTGTTATTTCCCCAACAAATTTCAAACAATATATTTGAAACAAATAATTTCACAATAATAAAAACAATCTCCAAATTTGGCTACCCGGTGACTCTTAAAACAAACATATGTAGCCAAGAATTCATGTTTAGGGAAACTATAAATAGCTTCAATTATAAATAAAACTGCAATTTCCCCAAATTATATCCTATGTAGAAAGTAATGTTAGTTGTAGAATATCCAGTGTATGTGTACTATATTAACAAGCATACTACACAATCATGCTTATTATATAATACATTATATATGATAGTGAGATGATAGATTGGTAGATGGAAAATAAGTAAAACTCAACAATAGTAACAATTGTTTAAAAACTGGGCCAACACAGATATTTTGAAGAGGACTTATTGCTGAAATTATTTAAAATTTCAGGCACATAACGATAACAAAAAGCAGGTTTTGCTTTGCTTATGACTGCTGTTAAATTTTCTATGAAATGTAATGTCAAATTTCCTGTACCTAGGAAGTCTCCCAGTCCCTCACCTTGGCATACTACTGCTTGGTTCAGTAGAGTTTACCCAATCAACTGATGCACTACTCATATAGTGTTTAATATTTTTAGATATTAATTAATATTATCTATTAATAAAAGTCATCAAATACTCAGTATTCAAATTTCACACTATCACCCTGTTACTTAGGGACAATATAGACTTTGCGATTTGGCAGATGCAAGCTTGAACCTTATTAGTGATGATATCCTTTAAGGAGACTAAAGCCTCTGAAATAAATTGTTTTTATTTTTTTATATATGAAAAATTCTACTGCATTACTTGTAGAAATGATGTCTTTTAAAAGCCACTTTGTAAATGTTCACTCAGTGGTAACTACCATGATTTTCTCCTTAACAAAACTAGAATGTGTACATTTCTATCTCATATGGAACACTATAATTTTTAACACACTTTAGCATATACTATAGTTTTGAAAAGTTATACCTCTGTTCAGGCCCTGAAGTCATGTATTAAAACTCCAATTACTCTGGCTAGTGAGGTGGTTCAGCACTTCACAGCACTGGCTGTTCTCCCAAGGGACCCAGATTCAATTCCCAGCTCTCACACGGTAACTGACAACTGTCTGTAACTCTTGTTCCAGGGGATCTGACACTCTCATACAGACATATGTACATGTTGTTTTTCTTTCTTCAGATGATGGGATCAGATGAGAGCAGTACCCAGGCATTACAAATACATGGCTTGGGCTGAGGCCAGAGCAATTCTATCTAACTATTCCTAGGCTTGGCCTGGAAGCTTCTAGCCTCCATACAATCTAATCTGTAAGCCTGGACTTTCAGCTTCCAGCCTCTGTCTGCTAACCTAGGCCTAGAGTGTTTTCAGAATCTGAGACTTACTGCTGAATAAGCTCACCCTGTCTAGTTCTTTATGAACTCTGGCTGGCTGGTTTAATTCAGCTGTTCTGGCTCAGAACTCCTCTCCAAGCTGACTATTTGAAACTAGCTTCTCTCAGCTTCTCACTGAATTGCTCTGCTTGGCATAACTTCCTCTGAACTCCACAAATTGACTGCACTGACTGCAGGAACTCAGCAACTGCACTCAACTAAAATCCACTGCAGTCAACTAAACCACACCTAATTCAACTCCTCTCTCTCCCCCTGCACTGCTCTTAGGTCCCTTCTCTTTCTTTTCTCTTTTCCTGACATTGGGCATATCTTATTTCTGACTCAATTCTGTTAAATCTTTCTCTGACTTGTCACTTTATCTTCCCCCAATTAGATGTAAATTTGGGGGATTAAAAGTGTGTACTAACGGCCTGTCAATATCCCAGCCAAAGGAATTAAAAATGTGTACTAAGGGTGTGTCTGTGTTCTAGCTGGATCACATATGCCTAGGTCTTTGGATGTGAGCCCTTACAGAGTTGCCATGTTGCTGGATTAAAATTTCTCTATAGACATACATGCAGCCACAACACCAATGTGCATAAAAAATAAAAATAGTTATTTTTTTTAAAAGCATTTCAATTACTCTAAGTCAATAGGTTTGCTTGCTTCAGAAGAACATCCCTGGCTACAACAGACACATTTGCTAATATTAATATCCTGCAAAACATGGAACCCCACCTGTTATAACATAAACTTTTGCTACACATTAATACTGTTTAACTTGAGAAACTTTGCCTTAAATTCTCATCAAACCTGAATAAATATTTTATTTTTCATTTACCTTTGTAGAAGTTAATGTGTATTTCCCTGGGGATGGATGGATAGATACATAGATAGATAGATAGATAGATAGATAGATAGATAGATAGATAGACAGATAGATTCATTTTAAATCCAGAAACCTGGTTTTTAGGTGGTGATCTAAGTTTTCATATTTCCAAGATGACTCAACTTCCATCCTACACTAGTCAGCCTTGTTATTGATTTAATATGTGGCACTAGCATATCAGCTCCAGTGCAAGCAGACTATCCCTCTACCTAATATCACTGAACTTAGTTGATTGGTTGGTCTATCTATAATGCTCACACTTTGATACTTGGATACATTATGGGTAAAATCCCAGGCATACTAAATGCTCAGTATTTGTTACAATTACTGACCAGAAGACTAATAGATATAAATTAACTAAGCTAGAAAATTTAGACTGGGAGCTAAGACTTGTTTTCTAGTTTTAATTCTAAGAACTAACTAGCTATCAGCAATTAACCAGAGTATTTAATGTCTTATGGTGGTTCGGAGTCACACAAGATGTGTATATGTGTAAACAGCTGTGAGTATAACATTTTGAAGCAGACCAAGAAAGGGTATTATTAAGTGACAAGGAAGGAAGAATTCAGGCAAAGGGGCCTATGGGTTGTGAGGATATAGAAAGAGGACAGAGAGCTATACGTCTTTCTAGTTTTAACTCTGTGGTGGATAAGTGAGAGGGTAAAATCCTAAGTGAGCTCCTTGGCTTTAAAGTGTCTATTCTAATGGGACAGAAGGTCACTGAGGTCGATAAAGTCTGGGACTGAGCAAGTTTAGACGTCTCCTTAACTTAGCTGTGTGATGATCTATGAGCTATAATTGGATGATTCTATAAAA
>OU015750.1:53113397-53152469 GCA_907169655.1 Acomys percivali
GTGTGTGTGTGTGTGTGTGTGTGTGTGTGTGTGTGTGTGTGTGTGTGTTATACCTATATGTATACATGTGTCTGTGTGTGTTCATGTAGAGGCCAGAAAAGAAAGCTAGATGTCTTTTTGTATGTTAATCCTTGACATAAAGTCTCATGAAAATTGGAGCTCATCCTGACAGCAAGGCAGGCTGGCCAGTGAGCTCCCACAATCTTGTCTCTGTCTTTTCTTGCTGGGGTTACGGGTATGTGTGGACAGATCCAGCTTTCTGTGTGGTGACAGGGATTTGAACTCAGGTCCTCACAATTACGCAGCCAGCTCTTATTTACAAAGCGATCTCTCCATTCTCAATATCTGACTCTTTAAAATTTTAAAGATTTTTTAATAATTTATTCAGATTACATCCTGATTATTATCCCCTCACTTGGGTCTTCCCATTCCCCCCTCCCTCCCTCTTTCACCCTATTCCCCTCCCCTAGACCTGTCATAGAAGGGGACTTCCTCTGCCACCATATGACCACAGCCTATCAGATCTCGTCTAGATAGCCTGCTTCCCCTACCTCTGAGTGCCACCAGGCCTCCACACCAAGGGGAAGTGGTCAAATTTGGGGCAACACAGTTCATGTCAGAGGCACTCTCTGCTCTCCCCACAACTGTGAAGAATGAGTCATCTGTTGGCTAGATCTGAACAGAGAATCTAGGTTTACTGCTTGCATTGACCTTGGTTAGTGCAACAGTTTATGGAGGCTCCCCCTGCGTCCAGATCCACCAGGCTTGATGGTCTCCTTGTGGGGCTCCTGAACCCTCGGGGTCCTTCTAACTCCCCATTCTTCCATACCACATAAACTTCAAGTAGCATTCTATAGTTTGCCTAACACATTGTGAGATTTTCTTTTCCTCTTTAAAAAAAAAGGCATTCTTAGTCTGACATTTGAAGAAGTTTACAATAAAATAAGACAGTTTAAGACAAACAGAAAATTAAACAAAACAAACAGATAAATAGACTGACTACTTCTAAATTTTAGTCACTTCCATTAATAAAGTCATAATGCAGCTGAGTATGGTGTTGCACGTCCAAGAAGCCACATGTTCCAGTATCCCCAGGGTCTTTATGCTGCTTGGGAAATGGTTGTTCAGGTTGTGATAGCAACAAATCTCTTCTGTTTGGGAACACTTTCAGAGCAACAGCCCGAACTTTATCTCATCCTCCCCTCCTCCCTCTTCACCTGGAGACAGCTCTCTGTGTCCTCCGATTCCCAGTGGGTGCGTCGTATGTGTCCTGTAAAATCCACGTTTGCACAGTTATCGCAGTAGATCACATGCCTGTGGCTTTTTGCTGGCCTCTCCATCCCTTCCAGAGAAAGCTTTCTTGGAAAAGCTTTCAGAAAAGCAATGTGCTTCGATTTTGGGTTTGTGTTAAGTAATGTCATTGGCTAGGAAAAAAATGGGGCACACCTCAGTGAAAGATCACAGAGCTGTGCCTCATCTTCAAGCTCTGTCCACTGTGGGGATAAAGCCTGTAAGTGCGAACACACCTATCTGTTTGCTCCTAGTGGCACTGCTTTTAATTATCCCTTCTTCTAGCTCCCAGTGGCGCTCTGGAGTTTTGCTTCTTTACCTTGAAACCAAATTCTTCCTACTTCATGAAGAGAGTTCACAAATGAGTAATAAAACCGGCAGGTGAAATTTAATTAAATATCTTGCATATGATTTCTACACGACGTTAAGTAATTCCTGTTCAAATGGCACAGATTTTAAACTATTTTGCATGAAGTATGAATTTGGTGGTAATTCTCAAGAAAAGCATCTTTTCGGGATGAAATCAGAGTAGAGACTCAAGGTGCAGGTAGCAGGCTGAGGCTGCCGACTTGGTGTGCACAGTGACACGCGCATGTGACGAGCCCCACAGAGCTCCCATCTGTTATTTCTTCATTTGCCCTCAGCTGTTTCAATAATGTCACATTGTTCATCGTTTCTCAATCTTTTCAAAATATTTCTTCTTCCTTTTTTTTTTAAACCTCACACCATCATGGTTACATAAGAAACATTCACTATTCTCCAGCTAGGCAACTGTGTTTCTCTGAGACGAGAGGAAAAATATTAGCTGTGGAAACATTTCTTGGGGTCAAACTATCTTCCAGATAATAAAAGAAAATAATTAGCTAAAAGAGAAAAACAAAGGTAGGTGACTTTCAGGAAACAAATCGGACAGATTTGGGAGAAATATAGAAGCAAGCAGAGCTTTTTCCAGGCACAGCTTCCTAAGGACAGGAATGAGAAATACAAATTGAACACACATTTGAGAACTATTCAACAAAATAAAATTAACATCTTTGGCAAAAAAAAAAAAAAAACCTTCTAAAAAAAAACCTTCTAAAAAAAAAAAAAGGGCAGTGATGCGGTAAGTAGCAATAGCAAACACAATGCTTTGTTCCTAGTGTGTTGGGGCCCTGGTATCCTAGGACAAAAGGGCACGACATTCTAAAAATGCTGAGCTCAGTTCAGGTTTGACATCACATCACAAAAATGGCAACACATATCTACAGAATGCATGCAGCTGGCGTCAGGTCTCCAGCTTGTTCCAAATTATCAGCCACTCTCCTTCACCCCAAGGTTGCTCAGACAGCACTATGGAACTTTTCCCAAACACTTCCCGGCTCCTGCCTTCACTCCCTCAGATCCTAGGTGTTCTTCTTCCGTTGGCCTCTCAGAAGCCTGCTCTTTCTACAAAGGCCATCCTTAAGTGGGCCACCTTCCCTTTTTTGTCACTGTCTCTCCAATGTACCTCCTTTTAGGGCTGGCACTATTAAAATTGACTACATGGAAGAAAAGTAGAGAGTTTAAAAGGGAATTGATTCCTAGATCTCACCAAGGAGTGTTCACTTAGGATCCCTGCTAGGAAGATGAATAGAAACAACCTGGTCTAGAATCAGGTAAGAAACAAGCACTGAGTGCATTCACAAGGGGTGATCTAGGCTGCGCTAGCCTCCAGCCATGAGGTTAGAACACTCGCCCTGAAAGTGTGTGCTCTGATTCACTGGGCTCTGGGTCCTGAATTCATTGTTCTCTGCTTCCTGAATGTCGATGCAATGCATGCAGGTGTCTCTAGCTCTTGAAGTCAAGACTGCCTTCGCAAGAGGGTCTGTTCCCCTGCAGTGTGAGCCAAGGTAACCCTCCCTTCCCTTTCATTAGGGGATTTTATCAAAGCAACAGAAGAAATAACTAAGACACTGTGCATTTGCACTTTTGTTTCTGAGTCCCCAGGGATTTCAAGATACAGCCAACCCTGAGAACTATTATTACATCGGAGTTCCTGGTAGCCTGTGCACACCTACATCGTAAAAATGGATTTAAGAGTTTTACAATTAAGCTTAGTTGTTTAGGGGTTAAGATATTTTTAGGTCTAGATACATGTTTTAAGTTGATAGAGATGGGATATGATATATATTGGTTTACAGTCAAAATTTTAGACACATCAAGTTAGGAAAGATGTTTACTTCAAGGTTGCCAAATAAAAATAGCCAAAACACTATGAATGTAACATTTATATAATTCCTGATTGTTTTGTGATTCTTCTTGCTGTAGGTAGTTTATTGTATATATGTGTGATGATATAAATGTGCATGTAAAAAATAAAAATAAAAATTATTTTAAGAGGCCATGGGTCAGTAGATGATTCAGGGAATATATTTGCTGCACAAGCATAAGAGCCTGAGTTGGGAATCCCCATAAGTCACACAGAGATGACACAGTAGTTCACCTGTGAGCTTAGCTCCTCTGTGGAGATGGGAGGGAGAGAGAGTGCACAGCATGGCAAGCTCAGTGACACCCAACCTAGCGTGTGCACCTGAAGGACAGCAGAGGGCCTGTTCACCCTCAAGGTGAGCGGTGAAGACTGACACCCAGTATTGTACCCCAACCTCCACATATGAGCTATGGCACCTTCGCATTCACACTCACACACAATTACCAACACACACACGCACACACACACATACATACACATGCACATATCACACACAATTACCAACATACACATGCATACACACACATGCACACATACACACACGCATATGCATACACACACAGAGACAGAGACAGAGACAGAGACAGAGAGAGAAGTACACATAGAGACACACCAAAGAATTTCTAAGAGAAAAGATCATAATCAAAGGTACTGAGCTAAGCAGGTTTTTATATTTAAAAAAATAGTAACAATTTTTTAAATTCCTTTTTTGGCAGGCTGGCACACTGAAACATACAATCCTCCTGCCTTTACCTCCTGGTCACTAGAACTAGAGGTAAATGCCACCAGTTCTTCTCAGAGACTTTTTTGAGGAAAAGGAGAAAGAAAAGTTTGGTTTCTCTTTCCAATAATTTTATGCTGTCATTAGGAGCATTTCCAGATGTCCTATTTCTAGTGTGTATTGATTCTATTGTTCAAGGAAGCAGGCCCACAGCAAGTTCTGAACTAACATGAACTCAGAGAGCTTTAGAAACACATCAAAGCTTTCTGTCCCAAGACCTGCTGAACCCGAGTGTGGGAGGTTTGCTTTGTTTTGTAAGCTGGGATTCTGACAAAGGCGAAAACACTCATTCTATGTGTAACTGAATCAAAAGAAAGGTTATCCACTTTGTAGCTTTTACCAATGCTTTTGCTTTTCACAGTGATATTTGGGACAGTTCAGAACAGAAATCATTACCATAAATCTATTATGTAGAAAAAAAATATTTGAAAAGAAATTACTGAACTCCAAACCAAGAAAAATACACATTATAGCTGTGACTGAGCTACAAATCAAATGAATGTGAGAAAGCTATGTTCCTGATGCTGCTCCTAAAACTGACTTTCCAGGCCAGGAGATTAGTAGAATCAGAACTGAATTGCCTAAAATTGCATAATCAATTCTCCAGTTCCAAATAAAATACCTGATTTCCTCAGATTTATTAGCAAGTTGCTTAATAAAGACCCATTTTCCAAAGAACCTGGGAAAGCATGGATGGTCAATGTCAGGATAACAACTACTGTTTTAGGCAATTAGTTGAGACTACCTTAAGCTTTAAACATATTAAAATGTCTTAACTAGGCATCTCAGGTATGCCGTCACCTGGGAGTCAGGTGCACCCTGTCGGGCCCATTATCTACCCAACACCCACCTGGACCTCAGTACACTGTTAATAATTTTTTCCTGTTCTCAGTAATCAGTGAGGCTACTTTACAGCAGGGAAGAGTTGATGACCTTCTTTCCCTTTAGTGGATGAATAAACTATAGTTGGATAAGGAAAAGAATAACCAGAGAGGAAAAAGAAAGTTGGGATCACTTGTGGAGAAAGCGTACTGCACTAATTTCCCCAGTTCTCCAGGTGTTTTTTTGTGCTCTTTGGCATCATGGCCTCTGCATGAACCCTGAGCTTGTTGTGTGACTGCTTGGTCTTCCCAACAGAGCAGTGGCAACGTGACTCTGTAAGATTCATATGGAGCCTACAAAAAAATAAATGTTTTCACTTCTGCCTCCTATAATGATGGTGAGAATTTGCCCAGGCTAGTGCATGGAGGGATGTTGGAGATGCAATGCAAGAAAGCCAAATAAAAACCGACCAACCACCCTGAGCAAATGCTCCATAGACCACAAGTGAGTTCAAATCCAGACTTGTGAAGATTAGTGGGACCTTTCAATCCCTCACCTTATCTCCACCCCAAGATAAGTGTCATTTTAAGCATCATATTTTGGGACTTACAAATAGCAATAGATAAAAGTCATTGTCTTCCTAGGTTCTCTTCAAAAGCAGCAAGTGCTCTTAAATGCTGGCCTGTATCTCCAGCCCCCATTTCAGTGGTGTTTTGACTTTGTGTTTGTATGTACATCACGTGCATGAAGTACCCAAGGGAGTCAGAGTGTGCCAGATGCCCTGGAACTGGAATTATGAGCAGCAGTGGGCGGCCACATGGGTGTTGAGAACCAAGCACTGGTCCTCTGCAGGAGCAGCAAGTCATTTTACTCAATGAGACATCTTTCCAGCCTCTCTTTAAGTGGTTTTAAAAACAAGAAAACAAATGTCTTCTGTTATTGATCACTCCAAGTGCTACTTTACTAATTGGAAAGACGATGCTGAACCCTTACTATTTTAAGTTTGAAGCCTTGGGTAAGCACTTTCTTACGTATGAAGCACATTCTCCTAAAAGTTATGAGAGATATTACAATGCATTCTGTTTTGATTCTAGCCTTATGAATCTTACATAATATTTTTGTGTTTTTTGGAAAAGTCAGTCCTTCATGTAATTATGATAGAGCATGTGTAAGAAGGATGCAGATGAAAATGCCATGAGATCCTAAGGTTGCAAACAACCAAAATCAGTGTAACCAAATAGCGAGCGCTGAGCTGTGGACCCAGGCATCTGTGAGTCGGCTTTGTTTAATGTGTCCCACAGAGACATCACTGCAGGAGGAGATATCACATTGCTCATCTTCGTTAGAGATCTCTAACAAACAATTGCTCCCAGATTTTCACATATCCCTACTTCCATCCAAGCTTTTGACTTAATGATGTAACTTAAAAGCGAATTGACCTCATGAGACTTTCTGTTCTTTCCTCAACTGGAACCCATAAAATTGTCACTGTCCTGTGTTAATGACATCGCTTTACTCTTTCATTATCATAGTTTTTAATCAGTTTGTTCCAAACTCTTTGATCCTGAAAATAGTCAAATTAAGCAGTAATATTTTTAAAGCTGAAGTAATTTTATTCTAAAAGCTCGTAATTCTCTATGCCTGTATTAGCAGTTAATGACTGTATAATCAACAACCATCTCTTTAAAAAAACTATTCTAGGACTGGGAAAACGGCTCAGTGAGCATGAGAAGCAAGTTCAAATCCTCACACTCTGGTAAAGTGTCAAGCGAGACAGCAGCTGCGTGCAAGCCCAGAACTGGGTGGCTGAGGTAGGCAGAACTTGGGTCCAGCCAGCCTCTCTAAAACAAGAGGTCAAGGTCTCATTTAAACAAATTGAGGAAAACATCCTGCTGCCAACAAATGATCCCTACATATGCAGACAAGCATGCCTACTCACATACACATGTACATAGACAAGCAAACACACATGTACACAGACAGTCACACCTACACAAGCACACATGTACACAGACAAGCACACCTATGCACACACACATGTACACAGACAAGCATGCCTACACACACACATGGACACTCACACCTATACAAACACACATGTACACAGACAAGCACACACACACATACACAGACAAGCAGGCCTACACAAAAACACATGTACACAGACAAACACACACACACACCTTTTCTAAAAATAGTATCCTAAGACACAAGTGTTAAATCCCAAAGACACTGGAAATGAACACCAACTCCACTAAGAAATAAAGCCTCTTCCTAAGAAGCAGTGGTCTCTGGAAGAACAGGACTAGACAGTGCAGACAGAAGAGGAATTGCCGCCTTCTAATGCACTGGCTCCTTTCCACTTCCAGCAGTTCCAACTCAGGAAACGTTGGATTTTCCTCAATTAGAGCTCATGTCCAGGCAACCATAATCAAACTCATAAATAAACTAAAGCTTTCCCATGAGAACAAACTGTCAAAGCTATGTTATGTCCAGGCAAAGAACTGAAGAGGCTCAGTTTGTAAACACACTGCAGACATCTTTAAAGTTATCCCCTGTCTACAGACCCATGGGTTGTCTTTTAACAAGCACCCATTGGTATGACTTTCTGCTCCTGATTTTTACTTAAACAAAATCCACAGAGGGCTAATTACTCAAAACGTAAGAATTTCCAGATGATGTGAGGCCATTAAATAGATTATTCTACGTGCATAATCTTGACTTTCCTCATTTCAAACATTCCAGATCTTTGAAAAGCCATTTCTAAATCATACCAAACTCCCAAAATAACCTCAAGCATCAGCAAGCTGTCTAGCCTGTGAAATGAGATGTGCACAGCTGAGTAAAAGACGCTTTCCCATGCTTCAGGCTCCTGTCTCTCGGCTGGCTCCGTGGCTGAAGCCGTCATCCCTACTGTCCTGGTGCCTGGAGCACTCAGTGCATAGAGTCCTGGTGTCTGGAGTACTCCGTGCATAGAACTTCCCCACCAGATGCTGGGTGAAAGTTACTTCTTAGAATTAATGTTAAGGCCTCTGATAGAAACAGCAATTTCAAATTAAAATATATAACAAGCTACAGTTTATTGATAGATTATTACCACTTAAAAACTAGAGCAGCATCCATTATGTCTAGGGAAACAAATAAGCATTACCTGTTTTGTGTTCAAATGGGCTTTTTGCTTTAACTTTTATAATTCATGTTAAAGATCAATTTGTGTTAATTCTTTGTCCTCTAAATACAATGACCCTTAGCTAGGGAAAATAACACCCTTGACACACACAATGAAAAGACTAATTTTCAGTAAACATGCCGGTTTTAGAATAGATTTGTATTGTTAAGCAGCACCATGCTCTGCAGTAGTGGGCCTCAGCCTGCCTAACACTGCGACCCTTTAATCCAAGACCCTTTAATCCAAGTTCCTCATGCCGTGGTGACCCTCAATGGTAAAATAATTTCATTGCTACTTCATAACTGTAATTTTGCTACTGTTATGAATAATAGTGTAAATATATGCTATGCAGGAGGGTCTTGGTGACCCCCCCAAAAAAGGGTTATTTGCCCCCACAAGAGGTTGCGATGCACAGGTTGAGAACCACTGCTCTACAGTGTCCTAAACTTTAAATTCATTTCTTGGTACTGGAGAGATGTCTCAGGACGTAAAGTACTTCCTGCACAACGGTGAACATCTGAACTTGGACCCCCAGACCCCACATGAAAGCCAGTGTGTTGGAACTTGCTTGTAACTCCAGTACTGGTGGGAGGAGACAGGCAGATCACAAGGGTTCATTGGCCAGCAAGTCTAGATAGAATGAATGGTGAGTTCCAGATTCACAGAGAGACTCTGTCTTCAAATACAAGGTAGAGAGCTATAAAGAAAGATAGCTATGTCAACCTCTGGCTTCCATACAGGCACTGGGCATGCCTATGCAATCATAGACACACACACACACACACACACACACACACACACACACACACACACACACACACACCTCCTTTTGTATTTTAAAGCAAAGGGTAAAAACCTAAATGTAACTGTCCTGTTCTTTTATTCATCGCTAACATAAAAAAAAGCATCCATACTTCCGAAAACTCTAAAACTAACTTGTCAATGACTGTTTCTCCCTTGCAAATTCACATGCTTGCTTTCTCTCTTGCTCTCTCAGTTTTTGAGATAGAATCTTATGTAATCACCATGCCTGGATCTTTCCTTTATAACTAAAAAAATTTATAAGCACATATTGCAGGCAAAAAATGAAAAAATATATTTACAAATACAGAATTATATTATGTCTATGTTATAATTTATATGTGATTCACAAGATCCACATCCTATACAAATTTATTGAATAGAAAGGATATTTTATACATTATACCATGCATCAGTTGACATTAATACTTAATTATTTTCTGTGTTGCACTACAACATATTTTCTCAAAATTATATATTTCTGGAGTAAAAAAAGGTACTCAAAAGAGATTTCAATTAAATGATACCAAGTACTTATGTATTTATGGAACAAAAACATCCAACAATGTATCACAATTCCTTTAAATTTTCAAGTGAGTTTTATGGTTTACACTATTTGAGTTATTTTTAGTTGCACCGTGAGCTCTGCAGGATATGAATATCAGGATAACTGAGTTTCATCTGGACACCTTGCCTAGAAGAAAACTACTCTAGATGGGCCTCCTCTTTATAATATATAAAAATCTGACAGACATGGTCTTCTTTATATATGAGCTTTTGGGCAGAATTATTTATACTCTGAGCTAAATCATGGGAATAAACAACAACGATTATACTCAAAACAATTTTTGGTGTTAACTACGTGGTAGATATTTCAATTAAATATGAATTTATTTTATAATATCACTTTATAAACCATAAGCCGCAGACCTTACACAATAGACCCGCAAACAAAATTAGGATCTTTTTATAGGTCTTTTTTTTTTTTCATTCCATCCTACTGCATTCGACATTTCTATGTGAACGGAACATGTCTGCCAAAAACACACTCAGAATTCCACTGTTAACAGATACTTGTAAAAATAAAACTTTTGAAAGCACATAAAGAGAAGAAACAGCATGTTCTATGAGCTGGGAGGCTGGGAGGATCTCAACATGATTTTCATTAGTCTTTGGCCCTGGCAGCATCGCCCCTCAGTGTCTTAGAGCCCAGATGAATAGTGCAGTTCTCATTGCTAGGCCTGATGAAGAGCTATTTGTATAATTTGATTTTGTTTGTGACTTTTAAAATGGTACTCCTAACGGAAAAAATCCCCACCAAAATAACTTACCCAGTTTTGAACCCTGAAAGGGGCTCAAAGGGTGTTGCTTACAAACAACACAAGTGTTTACCTTGTAAGAATCCTCACAATTCACACTACCTATCAGCTTTTATGAACTGCAGTGGGAAAAACTCACATGTAATAAAATTTGGCAGGGGGGCGGGTAATGTGAGAAGTGAATCAGGGTTGATCTCACAGAGAAAGCCCATGCTTAAACTCTGCAAGACAACAGTATTCAAAGCAGAAATAGTTTTGTGGCTGAAGCTTCTTAGGGGAAACTGAGATTTCTCAGTTTCAGATGCTACGGCTAATTCATCTCATGGTACTGGAGAAAGCTGACTAAGCAAGGTGAAGTTGATAATACAGATATGTTTTCAGCAATTATTTTCCTGAAGCTATATAGGGTCTTTTATGTGATTGTGCTAAATTTTAAGATAAAAATTGATGCCTTTCAATAAAACAATAAATGAGGAAGACACAAAAGTGTCAGGTATCAGACCACAGAGTAAAAAAGAATCCATTTGCAGATCCAGAAAGGCTCACGTATGTGTAGAAGGTCTCTCTCATCAACGGTTGGTTTATCTCTTGGATTTTAATGACTCATGTAACTTTCTTTTGTCAGTGCTGAGGGGGCAGAAATTTGTGTCGTTGGCTGGAAACATACAAATATCTGTTTTGTGATGGTGTTTCCTTCCTGGAAAATTATCATGCCTGTACAATTTCCCCTAGAAATAAAGATTTACCTTTCCTCTGCATAAGACTGGATTATAAGGACCTGCAAGAAGCATGGAGTCTATTCAGAAAGCACCATTTACAGTTGTTCAGGGCTGATCCCAAAGATCTACGCACTATTCATGAACAAGATTACACAAACGCCTTCTTTGGACATTAAAGGAATTTTGCTTTTGTTCTTTACCCCACATCACATGGAGATGTGTATAAGTATGTATGTTCATTCCAAGGAAGTCCTTTATAAGAAGGATTTGAGAGCCTAACTCTGTGAACTATTTTGAGAATTCTCAATGTATGAGACCTGTACATTCTTAGAAACAGGAGATAAATAATGTCAGATTCTTCTTAATCCACCCATGGGACATCAGTATGCACCATGCATTTCTCCAAAATCCTACCTTTTTTTTCCCATTTAATGAACGATTTTTAGTTTCTTAAATCTACAGTAATTATGATGATACAAAATGAATTTTAATTCTGTCTCAAAACTTGAATTCAAACATAGTTTTATATCTTTTCTCTAAGATCATGTGTCAGAATAATTTATTCCTATTATCTGTTTTTCCCAGGGTGCTTTTCCCTTCTGCAATACACTGCCATTTGAGTGTTTTGACCACATATACATGCTAATGTCCTAATGGTCTCAAAGTCTTCCAGAGTAGTACAGGTGGGTTGAATTAGAGCCATGAGTTGTACAAAACATGCCATCTTGCATAAAGAAATTCAGTATTTTAGAATGAAAGTTCCAAACCTTTCCTGTCTTGCTAAAACTTTCAATGAATTATTTTACAAGCAGCTAAGATACTACTCACACAAAAGTTCTGTTAAATTTACATAGCCCTACTGATGCATAGGAAATAGATTTTCTTACCAAGTGGACTGATAACCAGAGGCAAAGCTCTTGAGAAGTGGGGCAACAGGCAGAAACAGACCAAGTAAGAAAGATCTAGAACAGAATCTCCAAGAAGGAAAAAAAAAAAACAGTCCTGAGAAAAGATGCTCCAGTGAGACTCTGGACAGCTGGGATGTCCAAGGAGCCAAGGGGCCAAGGTACCAATAGGAAGAGCATGTGATAAGGGCAAAACACCAGACTAGAGTTTGCCTAAAATGACAAATAGCTATCAAGAAGCCGGTGGCCAAGTGTACTTCCTCTGAGGAATTATGGATAAGTATATGAAACCCTTATGCTCCTGTTGCTCATCACCGCCGTGCATTCATAGTAAAAGTTATGAAAGTGCCCATGTGCCAACTGCTCAGTAAATCTCGCCCCTACATCTAACCTTGACCCATTTCCACTTGCTTGAAATAACTGCCTGGGTGGAGGTATGACTTCTTTGTACCAATCTGGAGGATTGACCCAGATCACCAGAAACATGGAGCAAATATCCACATTCACTATGCTTTATTCTAATTGTTAAGGGACAAAATCTTAACTTTTACAAAGAGCCAAGGGTTTTTTCATTTGAATGATGTAACTCTAAGAAGGATGAAGCCCACCAGCCAATAAGACCTGAGCACATAACGTAGGAGGCGTGAAGAGGACTTGACATTAAAAACTTATCTACCTCATTCCTCTAAACTCCCAACATGAGATCAGTGCACAAGAAAGATGGCCAGGTGTGTCTGCCTCTGTCCAACACGCTTTGCCTTCTGAACAAAAAGTAATTTCCTATTTGAGCAGTTTGTGTATACCATGAGCTTGGGGGAAAATAGAAGATTATTATTATTATTATGATGATGATGATGATGATGATGATGATTACTAATTAATCACACATGGTTGGAAGAACTCTGAGATAAATGTGCATTTTGAGGATAATTTTGGGTTTTGAGTAGTTATAGCAGTTGCTTTACAGTATTCACAGGTACACTCTAAATAACTATCAATCTCACAGAAGTCTGTGTACATGGAATATGCATGGATCTAAGTAAGTTTCACCTCCAAAATGTTTTAAACAGATTTACATTATATCTGTGTCAAGCATTAACAATGTATACTATTTCTATTAATAAAACTGTGATAATAGTTACTTAGTACATAAAATGACATTCTATGTAATTTCACTCTTTAAGATCCGCCCATATTCAGGATGAAGTAATGACAAGAATCCCTTCTATTGACTTCTATTAGTCTGGATTTAATCCTAAATCAACAAGTAGTGGCTATAACTGCGGTTAGCATTTACCATTGTTAACATTTGCTAAGTTTGTATTTTGGGGGCGATAATAGAAGTCGACAGTTATGTCCTTTGTTTTAAGAAGCAGAATTTGTTCATTTTCTACCTACTTAAAAACCTTTTACTTTCAATGCTGAGTCCTAAAGTACATAACAGATAACTAGACAAAGAGCTGGAAAAAGTAATTAGAAATCATTGCTCCCCCAGAGAAAGAGCATTCCCCTCACCACACACACCAAATAAACCTTAGCTGAGCCCGTTCTGCTACACCCGTATTTGCTGGTCACACATTCTGTAGACTACAGTCCTCCTCTGTAGTCTAACTAACTGCTCGCCTAATATTCCCAAAGGATCTAGAAAATGTACACTCCAGTACAGTAGCTATCAAATTCAGATTTATCTCGGAGCGCATTGCTTCAGACAGACGTAGCAGTTATAGTACAGACACCCTGCCCTTGAGTGTAATCAGTTCACAGATCCAAGCACAGTATTTTCCAATTTGAAGAGTGTGCAGTGCAGCTCGCTCAGCTACAGGGAGAGATTGCACAACATTTCAAAAGTTTTTCCAACTCTCCGTCACTTGTGTGCTTGAACGGCTAAGATGTTTAAAGCGTATTTTTGAGGAATTGATATAAGAGCTTAGGTAGCGAGCTTTAGGAACTAGAAAGTGAGAAGATTTCTTCAGCGTGCTTGACGTTAAACTCCAGGCACTCTTTGCTGCTCTGCTGAAATTTAATGCCACATTCCCCAGGTTGAAGATGGAGAGAAACCTCTGTGGCTGACAGCCCCGGCCCCGGAATTACCTGGGACGCAGCACGACTTACCTAAAGATGGGTCTTTGGAGATGTTTCCTCCTGATTGTGACATACTCATCCATTTAAAGATGAAAGCTGAGCTTCTTCCTGGAATGCGCTCCAGAAAAGTCCAGGGAGGGACTGTGGACACTTATCCTGAGCTATTGTGCTGCAAGGAGCCCAGAGGAAAAAGTAGTTTCCTCTTTCTCTTTTTGGGTGCTGGGAGAGAACTTCCCTGTTCCCTGCCAGCTGGGCAGTGTGTCCATAGAGGCCACATAAGACAGGCACGTCGGGGCACTCCCCTACAGAGCAGGGTGTGCAAAACCCACCACGGGTCACGTTGATACAGGCAAGCGAAACACACGGGACCCTCGGGAACAGAACAAAACAAACAGAAACTTCCCTACCCCAGGCGACACCCAGGTAGGAGCTCCTCCTAAGTTATTGCGGCCATAAGAGCTCTCCTTCCACATGCTGGTCAAGCCGGCAAGACTAAGTCCCTCCCTGTCCTTAAAACAGCCTGTTTCTGAGGCTCCAACTTTTTTTTTCTTCAAAATAAAAGTTGTACCGCTGGCTAAGCAGTCCCAAGTGAGTGCCCTCTGCAAGGCAGTCCTGTGAAACTGAAGACTGTATGAATGGCTGGAGATGATGGGCTGAGGTTGCACAGCTGGCTTTGCTTCAAGAGAGTAATTATTTTACAATCTTTAACTCACACCGGATGAATTGTGGGGACAAGACATCACTTTGGACGCTAGCAGCCTAACAATTTTCACTTATGCTGACGTTCAAGATGCCATTTCAGCTGATAGAAGTCCCTTTGTTTTGGCCAGAGCCCAGAAGTTAGCAAAACAACTGTTGCTCAAGTCTATTCGTGAAAATGTACCCAGAAGCTTCTGTCCTCAAGTGCGGTTTTTCGTAACCCACCAAAACCAAACCAAACCAAAACACAAAGACATATACACACAAATAAATAAATGAATAAACAAACTCAAATTGTCAGGGTGCGCAAGATTTTGTAGTACGGGGGATTTTTTTATTTTGTAACAATAAAAGGAAAGACAGACAAGCAGAAAAAACGATGAACAAATTTGTGAGCATTGATTCATTAGAACGTGAGGCTTTCACTCCATGAGCAGTAGCCCAAATTACAGCAAACGCAAACCCTAGTTTTTTCAACGTAAGTTATTTTGAAGACTTTCCTGAATTGTTATTTAAGCTCCTGATGGACCAGGATAAAGTCATTAAATTCCAGGCCAGCAGTTCAGTGTACAATTAAATGAGCCATCCCAGAGAGTGATTAAAATGTTTTAAAAGTACATGCCATAAAGGGAAAAGTAAGGAGTAGACTCGGCTTTGGTTGAATGATCCATAAAAAACCAGATCAAAAGCCTCAAAGGTGGGCATTACTTGTAGTCATGTGCAAACACTTCAGAGGAACAAGGCTGCATTTTTCTTGTCATCACCAAAGAGAGAGGAGACTTATAAGAACCACTGATTTTTATCAAGAAGTTCTAATCCATGCCAGGAAGTAGAAACCAGGCTGAGGGAGCATTGAGCCAAAAGAAAACAAATGTGTGCAAGGTCAGCTCTGTCTTCCAGTGACTAAGGGACAAACTTCTTGCCTGTCTGCACTCCAGTTTCATTGCTTGTTAAATGAAGAAATAATGGTAATTGAATTCTGTAGTTTCTTTAAAAAAAAAATACTTTCTTTTTTTTAAAGATGTATGTATTTATTTATTTGTGTATACAGTGTTCTGCCTGCATGTATGCCTGTAGGCCAGAAGAGGGCATCAGATTTCATTGTAGATGGTTGTGAGCTACCATGTGGTTGCTGGGAATTGAACTCAGGACCTTTGGAAGAGCAGGCAGTGCTCTTAACCTCTGAGCCATCTCTCCAGCCCCTGTAGTTTCTTTTGAGATTTTTTTTGTGCTTAATTTTCTTCTTGAAAATAAATGGTCATAGAAATTATGATGCCTACACAAACTTGACATAAAAAGGTAAAATAGAAAATCTCATATTCCATAGTATACTCATGCACATATATTTATAGAGAGCCATCTAAATCAATGTGTCCATCATTAGCCACAGCATGCAGTCATAAACTCACGAGGCTTCTTACATGGCTGTAAGTTAGGTAAGGAGACCATTCAATCCCAAACGCACAGGCAGACACTCTATTATAACCATACGTTGGCTTCCTTTGTCACATAGACTTTTTTCCTGGAGGGACTTTTTCATCTGTACTGGCACTCTCTCTCTCTACAGTAATGGTTTACATCTATTACTATTAAGATGATATAAATATTTTTCCAAAGAAATAAGCCAAGAAAATAAACCATAAGCTTAAATCTTAATTCCATGTACCCTTCTACTGAAAAAGAAAAACATAACATGAGTCTTGTAAGATGGTTCAGCAGTTAAAAGAACTTACTGCTCTTCTGGGTAACCTGACTTTGTTTACCGGCACTCACAGTCATTTGTTACTCCAGATGTTATGTTACAAAAATGTAATCTAGTTCCCTAGTGTGGCTCCACAGGCACCTCCACACTGGCACGTACATGTATGTGCCCACATATGCATGTGTACTCCCCATCACATACAAATAGAAAATGAACCTTTAAAAATAATGTGGCATGATTTTTTCATGACCATTAAAGAAAACTACTCAATATAATGCCAATTACCATTTAGCCAAGTTCCTTTTAGAACCAACCTATTGTTTGCCTCAAACTCAGGATTCCATTATCCACCGAAGAACATAAAGGGTGTTTAAACTAGTCACAGAAAAGCCATTGCAACTTTTCTTGTATTCAATTTTATCGGTTTTTTTTCATTGAAGTGATTAAGACAGGATAGACTCACAGTTTATGTTAAGCACAATATTTAAGCCAAACTTCACCCAAAAAGAGCAATGAGAATGTGCCCATAAACTAAATATTCTCTTAAGACAAAGAAAAAATGTAATTTTTCATATATACAAATGTGTGTGTGTGTCTCTGTGTGTGTATGTGTGTGTGTATGTACATGTGTGTGCATGTGCGTGGGCGTGTGTGTGTGTGTGTGTGTGTGTGTGTGTACATTCATGGCCAAGAACATATATGAAAGAGAATAACTTGTTGTAACTGGTTCTCTCCTCCCAGCATGTGTCTTAGGGACTGAACTCAGGTCATCAGGCAGCAAGCATCTCTACCAGCAGAATTATCTCATGAGGCCCCAGAGGATAGATATACATACACATGTACATATATGTATATATACGTATATTGCAAATATATGTATTACAAATCCTTTCACTTACTTTTTTCAAAGAGTATTTAAATTGGATTTGGGGAAGAGAAGTTGCCTTTTCTAACTTTCATTTTTAATGTAGCATTTCAATGAGATAAAAAGCTCTCACTGTTGGTTAAATTACAAAAATATATCACTTTTATTAGCACTTGCATCTATACAAAATACTAAAAGCTGTAGTACAAATAACTAGGGCAAATCTCTTATAAAATGGGATAAATATAATTCATTAAAAATTTTTAAGAGAGCCGGGCGTGGTGGCGCATGCCTTTAATCCCAGCACTTGGGAGGCAGAGGCAGGTGGATCGCTGTGAGTTCGAGGCCAACCTGGTCTACAAAGAGAGTTCAGGACAGCCAAGGCTACACAGAGAGACCCTGTCTTGAAAAAACAAAAAACAAACAAAAAAAATTTTAAGAGAACTAAAGTCAGAAATATCATTTGTTTTTTCTAATGTAGTAAATTAAGTGTAGCTTGTTTTGCCTAACATTTTCAAATACACACTCATACATACACATGTGTACACAGACACACACTGCATATCTTTACACATGCTTACATATATTCTCCCTCTCTCTCTCTCTCTCAAACACACACACATACACACACATACACACACACACACACACACACAATACTTCATATGTATATGTGCAAAATATAGACACAAGCTCACACATGGGCCTACCTTGACTCAGCACTTAGGAGCAGTCATAGTCAGTCATCAGTATGTTTTAAGACACTTGGCCGAAACATCCGGCTTAAGTAAATTACTGTGTGTAATGAAACAAATGGGTCCACCTTTGTGATATTTCCAGCCAGAAGCACTCTGAGAGCATCATGGTGTTGTCTCAGTCACCATGGAAACCAGGTAAGCAGTTTGTTCTCTGCCCATCATGCTGAAGTACAAGACATGCAATGTTAAGAAGAAAACTGGGTCCTCTGGTATCCAAACAATGTAAAATGAATTCATCTGCAAATGGCCAATTTATCTGCATAAATATCAAGTCGTTTCTGTCTGAGAAGACGTGTGTCCTGTTATTGCTTTAAACAGAATTTAATGAAATATAGCATCATAAGTTACATATTTCAGAAAGGTAGAGGAAGGAAGCAGGAATGGAAAGAAAAAAATCAAATGGCATTTTAGCTTATATTAATATATTCCTACAATATTATTTTTGCTTTAAAAAGTCTGTGCCTTTCACTTTCTGTGCCCCATCTTCCACCTTCCACGTGGTTAAAGGCATGAGAGCATTGGTTAAGTCATTCTCAACCTTTCAATTTGCTTGATATATCAAGCATGAAAGGTGAAATGTGCATGTGATACTCCCTTGGAAAATCACCTGTATCTTGAATAAAACTCTAAAACACAAATGGGAAACATGAATTAAGTGCTTAGCTTTTACTTACAAAACTTTTACTCACATAGCTTTTACTCATTGTAGCTACAAACTCCGCAGTAGTCGTGGGGGCCCAGCACAAGGTCAATTACACCAACAGAGAAATGGCAGAGGGCCACTTCTTCCTGGTGGGAAAGCCTGGTCTCTGCTGCTACCCCTCTGAGGAGAACTCACTTTAGGGAATGCGTGGAATCACCTTCAGAGAACACAGATCAGACCTGAGCTTTCCAGATAGATATTCATAGCTTCCATGTTTTAAGTCATTTTTTTTTTAAATAAATTTCTTGCTACAGATTTCACATCTGATGAAGAATTTGGATTTTGGGTCCTGGAGAAATGGCTCAAAGGTTAAGAGCACTGGCTATTCTTCCAGAGGCCCTGAGTTCAGTTCCCACCAGCCACATGGTGGCTCATAACCGCCTGTAACGAGATCTGGTGCCCTCTTCTGGTGTGCAGGCACACATGTAAGAAGAACACAGAATGTACACAGTAAATAAATAATTTTGTCTTAAAAATCTGGAATTGAGCTCTGGTGTCTCTTTCCTGAGCCACATATGTTTATTTTATTACAGTAGATTTTCCTTCTACTATGTAGTGGCTAAGTACTCTGCATCGGTCAGAGCTCTTTCCAGTCTACACTCACCTTCTCTAGAGAAATCTAGGAAAAGAGAAGACTCACCTAACGTCTCCTGGGTGCACCCCTTCTTCTTATAGCCCCCGACTCTTCTTAAATATTAAGACCCTGCTCCTTACATACCCATTACTTCTAAAAGCCAGCCCAAGAAACCCTTCCCCAGAGCCCTTTGATAATTAATGATACTGACCAGCAAATGTTTCTTACCCAGATCAGAATGGAAGCTGCATTCTATTATTAAAAAAAAAAAAAAGTCTTGGCCTAATGTCAAGGACTGTGGACTCAAACGCTTGACCCAGCAGCAGATTTCTTTGCAATGTCCTGTGTTGTCAGTTTCTTCATGAGCCAAACCAGGAGGATGGGCTACCTGTCCTCCTAGATGCTTTCCTGCCCTCAGACCCCATGACTCTCTCACAGCCTCTGGGATAAACTGTCAAGTAACTTAAATGCAATGCCCAACAAACTGTGAGCTCTATGGTCATTTTTAGCTCCTCTTACCCATAACTGAGTCACATGTGCCACCAGAACGCTGCATAGGATGGAAAAAGTACACCACTCAAATAGGAACGTGAAGTGCAGCATTTGTATTCATTCTAACTGAGTCATTTCTCTTCTTAGAGCTTCAGTTGGAAGCTCACCTTACAGCTCTAACAAGGCCACGATTGCTACTTGTCCTTCCTGGGCGTGACATACAAATATGCTCAACAGCTACTTACGAAGTGAATGAATATGTAGATGACTGACTGGTCATTTGGTGCCACTCTTCATCTCATTTCAATAACGTTTTCCTAAAAAAAAAATCTAGTTACCTCCAGCAAAAGAGCATTCTTTAACATTTCTCCCACATGCTTCCTTACTCCTAGGTGGCATCTGAGTTTAAGGATGTGTGATTCTGGGACTTGGAGGTGGCAAGATGCAGATAGCCTCAGATGCACACCTGTCTGTCGGTGTTTGCTCTTCTTTGTAATCTCTGTTCTTTGCCACAAGGCCCCTCAGTCTGGTCCCTTCATTCCATACAAACGTCTGAAGCTAAGTCCTGTGGCTGAGAAGCTTACTTGACTCTTTGTGGGAATGAAAATCACAACTGCTTAATTAGCCACACTAAGCGTCGCTGGTCCTAGGAGATCTATGTGTTCCCACCATCTCCTAGAGATCTTGGTAGAAGCAATTACTCTATAGGAGTCTGTGCAGTGTTCGTGGTCCTTGGTCCTGGGAACACTAGAATAGACTTTCCCTATATCAACTGAGTCCCAAGGTCCCCACCAGACTCGTAGGGCTGCCTGAGCCTTATTTCAACACAGGCCCTGAAGAGGGTTTGGAACCAATCATTCTGTGCTATCAGTTTTCCTCTGTGATCTGAAACTCACCAAATCACAGTGGAATCCCCTTTTCTTCAGGCTTTTACTCCCAACTAGGCATGTTCAAGGTCCAAACACTGACTACTTGTACAAATCACCTCATATCTGAGTCCTCCATTCAAAACTCCATTGGGTAAGAATGTAGATGCCTTTCTGCATCATTTGCAGTAGAATGCATCTTACCTCCTAAATGCCTATTATCTGTTGGGGGATGGACTGATATATTTTGATGCTAATTAATAAAAAGTCATCCCACCTGGGCAGGGCAGATAAGATAGGTGTGGCTAAGATTCCCGGTCTTAAAGAGAGAGGATTTTGGGAAGACAGGAAGGAGAGAGCCGAAGAGAAGAGAGGAAGGCCGCCATGGATTAGATGGAAGAGAAATATGTGGCAGGCATGGATGGAGATTTGGCTCAGATGAAGAACATTAGCAAGTATTTGGGATTATATATGGGAGGTAGCTTGGTAGACATTATTAGAAGCAGATGGCATGGGATTGTGGTAGGTATCACATATCTGCCCCACTATGGAAAGTAGTTTAGAGGATTAATGTCTGCCCTGCTCCAGGTTAACTAAGGCTATTTTAAAATATAACAAGTGTCAGTGTCTTCATTGATTGCTAGCCAGGCATGCTGATAATAAACAATTACTAGGCCAGTATTGATAATTAAAAACAACAAGTGGCGCCCAATGTGGTAGGCATAATAATACAGATATTTTAACAACAACAATCGTCCATTATTATGCAAAACAGTAGAAAAAGTACTCAAGGATATTCAAGTCTAAATGCCTTGATTGTGACTATTACTAGAGCAGTCAAAACTTGAGGAGCTCTTTCTGGTGTGAACAAGGCCAGGATAGTAGGAACACTAGTGTCCAATGGATTTAAATGATCCATCTTGGTATCAGAGTGAGCTGCTAATTTGCCATGCTTTTGTCTTTGCTGATGTCAGTCCCACCCCTGCATGAGGCAGATGAATGCCCCTGACTGACAGGAAAAGGTTCACAGTCATTCAAATTAAAGAGGAAGAAACACATTGCTTCCATCACATTATGAAGTTTTCATATTCATCCAAGTGGGTGCACAGTGATGAAGTCATGCCGTGACATTAACATCTGCCTAGTCGGGGCCCCGACCTTCTTGCACCCCAAACTGATCCTTTGATTCATCATCTTTGAGTTTCAAGGCATTGTTTTTTTGAGTGTTCCACGTTTTACTGGCTCCTCCGTCCACACAGGTCCTTTCCCCTAAAACGGTTTGTCCTCGTTGCTGTGACTCTGGCTGCCATCATACAGTTTCATAGGCCTGTGACACATCTTTGCTCCCTCCCAGCACCACAACCTGTGTCTTTGATAACAAGTGTGATTATGCGTGCACAAACTGACCCACCAAGACTCCAGGATGCGGTGAAGAAGGAAGGAGAATGTCTAATTCTCCTGGCTATATCAGAATAAAACCTAACTAAATTATACAAAAGTGTCATCTACCTCATACACGTGACGGTGTGTGTCCCTAAATATAGACCTGCATCAATTCCTTGTAATGTTTCAAGACATTTTCTAGTGTGCAATGTGCTTCAGGCTGTCCTCATAACTTCTTTAAATCAGAAGTCTTTTGGACCTGAGAACAAGTGAGATGGGGATGTTGGTCCAGAAGATGCTGCATCAACGGAAGGTGGGACATTAGGCGATGTGTGCCGATCGCAGCTGTATTTTCTCACAGTTCTAGAAAATAAGAAGAAGATCAAGGGACCGCCACCTGGTGATGGAGAGAGGTCCTGCTACAGGGTCCAGTGGCAGAAGGCCAGTCAGCCAGACATGGCCCAATGCTGCCTTTAAGGGAACCTTGAGCTCTCAAGGTAATCACCCCTCAGACTGTGCTGGCCACAGTTCCAGAAAAAAAGCACATTCAAGGCATGTGGATATTAAAATTGACAACACCTTTGAGAACGTCTTTGTAAATGGTTCTGAGTTTGATTTTAAAATATGGTTTAGCCAGGCGTGGTGGCGCATGCCTTTAATCCCAGCACTCGGGAGGCAGAGGCAGGCGGATCACTGTGAGTTCGAGGCCAGCCTGGACTACAAAGTGAGTCCATGACAGTCAAGTCTACACAGAGAAACCCTGTCTTGAAAAAAAAACAACAACAACAACAAAAAAAAAAAATATATATATATATATATGGTTTACTTTGGGAGAGGTGGGTTTTATCTGATAAACAATTTTAACAGGTTTCTTTCATTTGGTATCAGACCTGAGGTTTAAAATAACTGTGTCAGACTTTGCATTCTCTTGAATAGGTAAGAAAGGTCAGTTCGCGGCAAGGAAAGCTGTTTTTCTCTCTCCAGTTGGCTAGATGCCAAGTCTGTTGTGTCCATCACAAAGTAAAAGAGTAGAGGCAGGTTTGATTGGCTACAATTAGCGCCTCCCCCCCAAATTCTAACAGCCTCCAAGGCTGCCAAGCAAAGGACTTCCTTGGAGTAGTGTGACATTCCGTGAACACAGCAACAACAACAACAAAGGAAATCACTTAAAATAGGCTCCCATAGCCACACGCCCACTGTTCAGTGTGGAATTAAGCCATCATAAACCCACTGTATGAGGAAGGAAATTTTGTACACTGGGTACTGCAGGGGACATTACACAAGGGAGCCTCCTCAATGTAAAACCCCCTTTGAGTGGCAGATTTAAAACAGATGTCTGGATGGGGTCCTGGAGGATAAATAGATATTCAGCAAGCAGGCTTAGGAAGAAACGTTAAATGTTTTATAAGGCCTACGTGCCAAACAGCAGTTTGTAACTGAGAGCACACAGTACCCTGACAAGTTGAAGAAACTTCCACCATCATACTGGAAATGAGGGAAATGAGCCATGAGCCATGACAGTTGAAATCCACGTGAGTCAGAGGTTTCCTCACTCCTCAAACATGTGGAAGTACTCTCATTTGGAACTCTTCAGTCAGTGGAAAATTCTTCAGAAGCAGCTACACGGTACTGCTGTTTAGTTTCCTGTCAAGTCCATCACTCACTCACCAACCTAGCTTCAGTACTGAGTCACCATTACCAGCTCCACTCCGTATTTTAAGCTTGGTTTCAAAGTAACTCTAAATTCAACTAATGTTTTCTTCCTTCAAATCTGTCTTAAGCTTCCAGTAATGCCTGTGAGTCAATGTGCAAAACTCTCACCAAGTGTCGATAAATGGAAAGTTCCTGAATGCTAACCTACTGGCTTCTCTAGGCATTTAAGAATGACACAGCAGCAGAGGTGGTCATGACTCACACAGACTTTGAATGGAAGCAGCCACCGATTTTCTTCATTCGGAGGTGAGAGGCATGGGAATCCAACACAGGGCTTTGCACATGCTAGGCAAGCACACAGCCACTGAGCTGCACTCCCAGCACTTGACTGTCAGATGCTTAATAGGTTCTGTGTAAGTACCCAGATGTATAGAAATAGGTCACACACCTCATTATCTTTCTAAAGCAAAAGCTGAGTTATTAACTGGGAGAGGCAATATAGACCATATGTATTTGTAACCTCGCATCTATTCTTGCCTCAGAGGAAGCTCCTTTTGGCTTCAGATCTTCTCTTCACTTGTACTGACTATTTTCCTCACTCCAAACCCATCTGACAATCTACCCTTGCCAAACTCATCTCCTGAATTATCATCTTATTCTTTATAGCAATTCCTCATTATGACTAATTGTTCTCTAGCATGTTACAGTTAACAAAATATGTTTGTACTTTATTAAGCTCTGATTTTAAATTCCCATCACAATCTCAGCTTGTCAATGCCATTTCATTTCCCAAGCTCAACACTCAACACATTGCCCACTGTGTTATTTGATATATGACCCAGTACCATAGTCAAACACACACACACAAAAAAAATCAATAATTATAATTCTGCAACAGTGTTGACATTATGAACATTATACCACGTGGCCCTAGAAAACAGCAATCTTCCTTTAACAGCCATTTCTATTTGGCTCAGTAGGATGTGTAGAAGTAAGACAGTTAACTCATGCTTGTCAGCCATTTACAATACAAAGCCCTACACTCCAAATACACTCTTTCAGGTATTTCTACCTAGTGTGCTTTGAAAACGAGATTTTCAAGCCTTCATTAAACATTCGAAGTCTGCCCTGCGGTTACAACACAGTCATAGCATGTGCGTCTGTTATCTGATGTCAATGTCTTTCTCCTTACTCACTTTACACTCTCTCCAAAATAGTACTCATTTTAATAGTGACTGTGGGAAGAATGCACCTTGGCTTATCATGTTGTTGAAGCTGTAGATCTTTGGATTGAGTCAGAGTGTCAGTGCAGACTTCATTGCAAACACATATTGGCATGGCTTGGATCATCCTTGCAATGCATGGTCCACATGACCAATGGCCCAGTAGACTAAGGAGAACAGACAACCAAGCATGCAGAGGCCATTAAGTTTAAATCTTATCATTTGCCTGCTCAACAAAATGAGATGAGCAAAACACCGCTGAGAAACTCTACAAAAAATAAAATAAAATAAAATAAGTTGGAATAAAAAATTAAAATAGGGCTTTGCCTCAACTTTAACAAAATGGCTTCCCAAAATTAAATTATATGTTGGTGATGAAATTTGTTCTTTAAAATCATGTCCAAAGCCAGATGTAGTTATGAGAAGCCCCTGCCACACAACTGTGACAGATTCTGGACATTTGTCTAGCTCTGGTTCAACACCAGATGGAAACTATGGGAAAGACAAGAAGTCATAAGTGCAGGCAGCATCACCCACCCCTCATGGAAGGGACTGATGTCAGGACCTAGGAAGAAGCTGCTACATCATATGATCATTTTCATCTTCCCACACTTATCTAATTTCTTTATGAATATTCAATGATTTTGCTTTCATAGTCATTGTTGATAAGTTGGTAAGTTTTAATAAATGTTATCACGTTCATGTTTATTCCTGTCCCTTATTTTTAAAAATGGCTCTATTAAAGAAAGTTATCTGTAGGTTCAGTGCATTCCAATGCTAAAACTGAAGTTAAAAAAAAAAAAGCCTGAATAGCCAAACCAGTCCTAAACAAGGAGAGTAACACAGAGGTGTCACAATACTTCACCTTAAATTATACTATGGAGCCACAGTAGCAAAATCTGTATAACACACACACACACACAGAGAGAGAGAGAGAGAGAGAGAGAGAGAGAGAGAGAGAGAGAGAGAGAGAGAGAGAGAGAGAAATAATAGAATAAAGGAATCAGAAATAAACCTACATTTGGACAGTCCCTAAATTTTGACAAAGTGTTAAAAACATACATTGAAGGAAAGACAATGGTGTTTTAAAAACCAAATATCTGTCTGGAGAAAGACTAAAAGCAGATTCATACCTCTCACCGTGTCCAAAAGTCTGCTCTAAATGGATCAAAGACTTTAACACAAGTTCTGAAATGCTGATCCTGTCAGACGAAAGCATGAGTAAAACTGGGTGAACAAAGTCAACACCAGTAGACATGCCAAAGTAAGAGAAAAAGCCCACAAGACCTCCTCAACCTACTCAATCTACACAAAGTGTTACAGACGACTAAGGAATTCTGGGAACAGAAGTGATCTTCCCTTGGGAAAGGCACAACACTTGGCTATCCAATACCAAATGGTCAGCCCTGAAAACATATACATGCAGGTAACATTATACAGACTGGACAGATTATGTATGTATGTGTATATATATATATATGTGTGTGTGTATATATATATATATACACACACACATAATATGTGCATGCAATAACAACTAGTAAAAATAAGCCATAAATTTGAAGGAGAGTGGGGGGAGCATATGAGACGGTTTAGATGGAGAAAAAGAAAGGGAGAAATGTTATAATTATATTACAAAATCTCAAAAAACATATTCAGAAATAAAAAATGGTAGTGGTATAGTCATAAGCATGGACTTTCTGAAAAACACCCAAATAGCACAGGCATGACTGTTGGTATCCTCTTTGCTCACATTTGGGCAGCCATGTTGGCGAGACTTCGTGGAGGTAGCCATTTGCTGCACACAAACTATATATTGAGTATTTCTGATGGCTTTACAAACTTTTTTACCTAGATTTCTCCCCAAACAAAACTCAGACAGAAGTAAACAACTCTGCTGTAGAGAGCTAACGTGCTCTGCAGAAACTGGAAAAGTAAGACTTTAACCCACGGCTGCTTTTCTCCACGGCCCGTGGATTCAAGTACCGGTGTCTCCCACTACTGAACTTGCTTCCCTTTCCCTGTTTCTCATCATCACTCTAACTTTTCCCTTCACTTTCTTATGTTGCCAATGAGCCGTTCCTGTTCCATGAACAACTTTTTTTCCAGTGATGATCTCCATGATTGCTGTTAATCCTAAAATTCTTAAACATGTGGAAGTCTGAGTTAACTCTGAGGTACTCTCCTAATACAGAACACTGCTTCTATTTTGAATTACACACAGTGCTTCGGTATAAAGTACGCGTGTGTCTATTTTTTGACCTTGAAGTAATGAGTTGTTACAAGTACAACCACATATCCCTGGAATGTGAGGGAACCTTTAAGCTCCAGTGCTGGATTCTCCAAACATTGCAGAACTCTTCTTCTATTATCTGGGGTCTGCTTACACTCAACCACTGCTAAGCTAGAGGTGAGTCAACCTTTCTGACTTCAAGATCTCACAAAGTAAGTTCACCTGAAGACAGATGCTCTATATGACTCAGATTCTTCACCATATAGTCAAGAAACAATCTACTCCAAAACTGGGGAGGGGACATTACACACTCCTTTGAAAATATCGTAGCTTGACTTCTCTGCCAACATGGCAAACAGTGGGCCAGTTGTCAGGAAAGTAATATTAACATGCACCCCTCCTTCATCAAAAAGATCATTTCTAAAAGATATTCAGTACCCTCCAACAGAGTAATTTATAAATATATATAAAAAGACAAGAAGAAGTCCAGAATGAAGATTCATAGAGGGAATTGTTTTACCAAAACTTAGACAGCAACTATAAGTTCACCAGAGAAGACTCATTTATAAGAAACACTGTGGTCAGGCAGGTGTGGTGGCGCACGCCTTTAATCCCAGCACTTGGGAGGCAGAGGCAGGTGGATCTCTGAATTTGAGGCCAGTGTGGTCTACAGGGAGTTCCAGGGCAGCCAAGGCTGTTATGCAGAGAAACCACATCTTGAAAAGCCAGATGAAAAGAAAAAAAGAAAGAAAGACTGCACTTGGAACATAACAATTAGAAGAAGGAGGAGGAAAGGAACAAGAAGGGGAAAGATAACAAAAACAGAAGAACAAAAACAAGAAGGAGGAGCAGGAGGATGAGGAGGAGGAGCAGGAGGACGAGGAGGAGGAGCAGGAGGACGAGGAGGAGGAGGAGGAGGAGGAGGAAGATACCACCATGGTTCACATTACCAAGCAGCCTTTGTTCCAACTTGTCTTCAGCAGTGATCATGAAGATTTGTTTGTTTGTTTGTTTTTCCAGTATTTAACTGATACCTATAAACTCAAGATTTTATGTATGGAATTCCATGTGATATTTATATGCATATTATATTGTATCATATTAATTAGCTTTAAAATATGTATCCTCTGAATGCTTATCTTTTTTTTTTTTTTACAATAAACTTAAAAGTAGTTGAATGAAAAAGAAACACAAAGTGAAGGGGAGTCCAGTTAAAGGGAGAAACCATGCAGGTGGGGAAATGTCGTACCTCACGGGAAGGAGCAAGCATCTTGGTACAACTTAAGGGCAGTAGTGTGAAGGGCACCAGGGTTATGACTAGAGAGTCATAGACCCAACTCTTGTACATAGTTCTGAGAAGGTGAAACTACCTGACAGGCAGTGAGGGACCAGTGATGGCTACTCTCATGGGACGTAATCTTCTGTTTCACCAACAAAAATACAGTGTGAATGTGAGGATTACAGTTATGAATGCAGAGGTCTCTGTAAAACGTCTGCAGAGTAACCTACTGATCTCTTGATCCTGGGCACACAATTTAAGTATGAAAAGTTTGTTTCATGTATCTTTATCTTCATTTTAGGATTCGCTTTTTAAATTCTTAACTTGATTTCTAGAAAATCAAGTTCCTAAATGGCCCCTGCACCAATCATCTAAAGCCAGCAGTCCACAATTTTTCTATCAACTTTTATTCCTATGGAAAAGTAATTGTCCCATGTTTTATTGGTGCAAAAAGTAATGTATATTGGCTGGCTTGACAAAGAAATTGAAACTACTTCTACTACATCCAAGGATGTCATCATCGGACGTCTAATGGTAACTCTGGTGACGTGATGGTGTGCTGTTAGTTATAGGTGATACTTATCACACCACACAGTCAGACATATATTTTCATTAAACTACAGTAATGTTATATAATAAATGCCATCACATTTTCTTCATTATTTTTTAAAAGGCATATTCTAAATAAAAATGCTGATATTTGGAGGAAATAAATGATACATATAGTTTAAGATATATTCTCAATAATTTTATATAATTTGACTTTTCTAAGTTGTCTATTTCCCAGTACTATTTGTCTAAAAATACCCTTGCCTAAACATTAGCAATTGCTTCAGTATTTTTCCCTCCCCAGAAAAATGTTCTTGGGTACCAGATGTCAGGTTTATTCTTATATATATGTAAGTGTCCCCTGATACAAAATCATTTCATATAGAAAAGAACCTTTTGAATAAGGAGCATTAATAGACATGAATCCATATATGAAAAAGAGAAAAATCAATATATATGTTATGCCTTGCGTAGAAATTGAAGGTATTAGTATGAACTTATATTCGTGTGTGTGATATATGTCTGTGTAAATATGTGTACATATACACACAGAAATATAAATGAATTCATTCACACATTGTGGCAACATATCGAAAAGTCAACATCAATCAGCTAAAACAGCTCCATGTTGAAATATGGAATAATTTGAGCAACAATATAAATGACAGAAATGTATTATTTTCTACTGAATAAATTAAAAATCTATGAGACATTATGGCTATAGACAAATAATAAAAACATTGAGAAGAAATCTCTTTCTTACAAGGTAATAGCAGTTAAGAGAGGAATGACTGAGCTAGAAAAGTCCCTGAGTCTTGCAAACAGCACGTGGAAAAAATGCAGATACAATAATATATTTGTACAGTTTCATGGTATTTTTCTATATATTTCTACTTAGAAGATTCGTTAAAATGGGAATATTGCTACTATCACAATATAATACTGTATGGCTTTACTTCTGACATTGTAAAAAATAAATGAACTCATTATAGTATAAATATGTTTTTAGTTCTTGTGTCTGGAAAATACCAGATATAATAAAAGTAAAGAAGGGTCTATAGATAAGTGTTTTGTCTAAAAATGTCCAATTGAAAATGTAAGAATAGTTGGGAGAATTATTCCAGACTTAAGACAGTAAAGAGACAGACAACTGAATGCAGCCTCCTTAGATTGACCCTGGACTCGCTGTGCCACACCAGACTGGATCTAAAGATATTAAATTACATCAAAATCTAAGACCTGAATAAACCAAACAATATACATGAGTATTATCTTGAGATTTCATACTTCTAGTGAATTTTGTCATGTAAAAGCTTTATACCTTCAAGTTTCAGGAGTAAGATTAAAAACTTGGTGAGGTTATTCAACTGTGGTTTACAAATAAAACCGACCAAGCAATAGGAAAAAAATTGATCTTGACTCTGTATTAGGCTCAGAGAAAATTGTTGTACTGGAGTTTCTCTGAATAGATCTCCTATCTCTCAACTCATTTGCAATTTATTTGTCCTCAAATACATACAGTTGTCTTGTACCACATTTATTTTTTTTTTGGTTGTTTTTGTTTTTTGGTTTTCCAAGACAGGGTTTCTCTGTGTAGCCTTGACTGTCCTGGACTCACTTTGTAGACCAGGCTGGCTTCAAACTCACAGAGATCCACCTGCCTCTGCCTCCCAAATGCTGGGATTAAAGATGTGGGCCACCATCGCCGGGCCTTTGTACTACATTTATATATTCACTTATTGCTTTGATAATTGATAAAGTAAAACCCCTTAATATCAAAATTCATGTTGTCTTTAAAAAAAAAAAACTTTGTATCCCCAGATGCCCATCAAATGTTCTAGCTTAGACCATCAAGATGGGTTCGTTGGGCAAAAGCACATGACGTGAAGCCACTTGACCTGAGTTCAGCCCCGCGAACTACAAGGTAGAAGAAGAGGCTGGTCCTGTAGGTCTTCATCAGACCTCCACAGGCAAGGTCTGTAAGTAAAAATATAAAATATGGCCATACCCAATATCATGTTCCGTAATATATATGTCTTTTATATTTATGTTTCATATATCATATATATAGCATGGTAGCAATTTCTCCCCATCCACCTTTTTTAATACATTAAAAACAAGTTTCAGATCTCAGCAATATTTGACCACAATCACCAGTCACCATGTTCTCCTTTCAGGAATTCACAGACTTATAAGTTCCTGTGCTTGGAATGGTGGCGCACGCCTTTAATCCCAGCACTCGGGAGGCAGAGGCAGGCAGATCATGGTGAGTTCGAGGCCAGCCTGGACTACAAAACGAGTCTTGGACAGCCAAGGCTACACAGAGAGACCCTGTCTTGAAAAAAAAAAAAAAAGAATAGGATTCCTTCAAACTGGTCCCCTAGACTCTTCTTGCTTAAGTCCAACCCTCAGCTTAGATTTTCCTCCCTTCCTGAATACTTCCTGGGAATCCAAGCTAAGATAGATGTGCCATCCTGGCAGCCATTGAAAGCTTTCCTTGCACTAGAGGACATGACAGTGCAATTGCAAAGATCTTATTCGTCTTTTAGTTCCTCAGTAACTATAACTCCCTTGCTTGCTTTGTACAGGACTGAGGGAACAACTCTTTCTCGTAATCCTTGCATGGTGACAATTACCAAATTCACACCCATTTTCACACTTAAATAAAGTGTCACATATGAATTCTGAAGCTGTGAAATTATCTTATCTGTCTGCATCTGCATTAGCTTAATTTTAAATAAGTATCTTTGCTTAGAGACAGGGTCTGGGTTTGCAGTTAAGCCTTACCTGGAACTCACTAAGTGGTTCAAACTGACCTCACGCTCAGAACACCCACACTTTAGCCTCCTCGACGATGGGGAGGCAGGCATCTATTACCATGCCTTCTATATCTGTGTTTATATTTGTGTGGATACTTTCTGCTCTGTCTGCCAACAAAGCTTAGTAGTTCAGTAACAAGTAACAGGCAAAGTTAGCTCCAAAATCTTAGCCTCTGTGAAATACGTAAATCTCAATCTAATGACCTATCCGCACATACAATATGTACTTATGAAACTATTTTTCCAGGAGACTGTCTTGAGGACTTAACTTGAGCACTCTTATTCTCTGTCTTGCACAAAACATGGAGCAAGAACAGAAAGGACAGCTAGCCCTTCGGGGCTTCGTTTGCTGCAACAGTTCCAAGATACACAAGTTAAACTTGGCATGCCTTGGATCTAGCCCAAAAAAATGTTTTTATTGGCTGTGGAAAATGGAATTTTAGGCTATGTTAGGCCATACTACAATTATGTTTGGAAATGCATAACGTGATGGTTGAGCATTCAATGCGATTAACTGGGTTTATGTCTGCTGCTAAGTGATGGATGGTGTTTCCCCTGAGCACTTAAGGCTAGTGCAGACAAAAGGCCAAGGGGCTTAGTTTTTTAACACCACTTACTGGAAACAGAAAATGTAAAGATTTCCAGAAGACAATGAAGAAGTATTAAAGATCTTTCTTCTAAATATAAATATTAAGATCTCAACGGGCTGATTAGATGGCCTAAAGTCAGGTTTTAGTGATATAAAAACAAGAGTAAAATAAATTACGTATTTTATGCCTTGAGCTATCCCCTTAAAAAAATAAACATTCCATCTTTCCATTTGATACAGAATCAAATGACTTTATTTTTCTTCTAAACATGGCTTTTTTTTTTTTTTTTTTTTTTAGTTTTATGAATGTTGGTGATTCCCTGGAGCAGAGTTGAAACTGATATGGTTTTAGAAAGTTGATCTAAGAGTTTAAAGGAAAATACTTTAGGCCAATAAAAATCACATTACCTTCAGCGCAAAAATTATACAAATGGAGAAAATCTATAGAACAAGAATAGAATTCAAGCATTTAAGCAACATTAAGCTAATGTATTGCCTTTTGTGGTATTACTTGAATTAGTTTCTGCCTAAACAATACACATTTGAATATTTCCTCCCAGATAAAGGATTTTCCTCCATTATTAAAGCTTAAAAATATTTGTCTGTTTTAATGACTAGTGAGTATTTTCTTTATCCCTCACTCATGACTTGACATTTTCACTGTGTTCCAGGGCTGTTAACATCAAAAGAGAATTTCACTGAAACTTCATCAGGCAATTAGTTATGGTAGAAATGGGAAAGCATGCTGAGCCATGAATATTCAGTATTTAGCAAGCTCTAAAATATGCAACATTAAAGTGCAGGGCTTTTGCATTCATTTTAATTTAAATTGTGTTTATGGCCCTACAACTATATCTTATCAGCTTTTACTATCATATTAATATTTAAAATACAATGGTCAGAATAAGTTAAGAAAATGATGAGCAACAGCCTATTTTGTACTATTTTTCCAAGTATTTCTTCTATTTGTTTCTCTTCCAGTGAGAGGGATCAAACCCAGGCCCTTAAGCATACTAGGCAAGCTCTACATAGCTCTATGCCTAGACCTTTCTAGACTTTTAAATGCTTACCCAAAAAAAGGAACATATGGTTAGAAAATGGACTGCCTGCAAAGATGATGCAATATTCAGGCCAATTACAGCAGCATATTAGTGAAGTCAAAATTCAAGGTTCAGACACCACAGGACAAAGGTAATTTTATCTTAGCTACTGTTCATGTTAGGCCATTGCTGTTGACCACAAATAAGATCAGGTCAAAAGGTGGACATAGCTTTTATTGTCACCAAACTTTTTAGGTACCTTGTTTGGTAAGAAACGGCTGCTACCAATGGGTATACACTTAATAAGAACTCTGTCCTTGTTGGCTTTAGCTGTCAACCTGAGACACTGCCTAGAGTCACCTGAGATGTGAATTGCAGTTAAGTGACTGCCTAGATCACATGGCCTGTGGGCATGTCTGTGGTGAGCATGGAGCTGGGGCTGGGTGGGGGATGGGAGGTTCGGGGGGTGGGGAGCAGGAGTCTTACTGCTGAGGTCAGAGGGCCTGGTCCATTATGTAGTACTGTTTCCTAGCCTGTGTAAGAAAACTAAGCAAGAGTCTGATAGTGATTGGCAAGCCATCAAGCAGTCTGCTTCTCAGTAGCTGCTGTATCCCTTAGCTGTGAACTCTTTAGAAGTAACGCTGTATATAAGTGAGGGGATAACAAATGAGATGTAATCTGAATAAATTATTTAAATAAATAAAAAAAAAGAAGTAATGCTGTATGGAATCACAAGCTGGCCTCGCTTCAGGTTCCTGCCTCCAGTTCCTGCCCTGATTTCCCTCAGTAATGGACTGTTACTTGTGTAAGACAAACAAATCATTGCCTTCCCTAGTTGCTTTTGGCCAGTGTTTTGGCACAATAAAAGAAACCATGACAAATTCCATGACAGATTTAAAAATGGATGATAGATACCTCCAAAGGGGGGAAAAATCATTGTACAGTTTGAACATTTGCTCTGTAGATGAAAATGGAAGGAGGAAAACTGTCAACGCAGTAGCTAAGCTTATTGTTTGGTTAATTAACTGTCATACAGAACACAAGTGCAATGGTTCAATGGTTAAGCGTCTTCAAATGGTCCAGCGGCATTCTCCAGTGTGGGACATGAAACATACTTTCTAGAGTGGCTGGCTTTGAGTCCCAGATCCCACTCCAATAATACGTGTGGTACCGAGGATTAATATAATGAATTTGCATCTTAGTCTACACATAAAATACAGAATTATACTTAAACTGTAGTTAAGCTCAGCAGGATAGCCGTTAGGAAAATATTTGATGTGAGAAAGTTTCATTTACAGGTACAGATCCAAGACACAGACACACAAATACACACACACGCACACACACACATAGACTCCTTGTTCGTATTTTATTACAAAATATTTCCCCATGTAATTTTTAGTGTTCTTCACAATCCTTGTGCTTAATTTTGATGTCATAATTTCTCATGTCATCTATGAGCAATGTTTTCAAGCGGTAGAACAGGAGGATGTGCTCGTAGACATAAAGACTGGTAGAAGAAGTGGAAAGGTTTCTTCAGCCTTCAAACACACACTACTTCTGATTCTACACATATTCTGGCCTGTCAGCCCTGGTCAGTACTGGTTCAGTTTATAAGAAGCCCTTTTTGCTGAGGGGAGGATATAGAAACCAGGAGAAATGATGGAGGAAACATGCTGGAAACCAGGACTTACTACATGTTCTCTCTCTCAGTGATTGTGAAGGTGCAGACCTTAAGACAAAGAATGCAGCCTGTGGCTCCTAGTCCTCACACCCTCTGCTCACAGCTAATCTCAGCTAATCTTTGGAATGGTGTTGTCTCCTGTGTTCCCTTCTGTCTCCTTCTGAACAACTATCAACTAGGTTTATTCTTCCTTATGGCATGACTCACTTTCTACTACAGATCTACTACAGTTTCTTAGGCCCATGGCAAAATTTTTCTACTAGACTTTTGTAACATATTGCTCAATTATCATGTGTTGTTTGATCTCACGGAGAAGCTGGCCCTGGAAGTACAGTTGCTTCTGTATTTCAGACCGGAGCATATTTATCTCAAAACATTTTTCCAAGACAATCCTTCTCCAGGACTGAGCTGGTCTCTTTAACTTACTGACTGTAATAGAGGGGATTGGGAAAAGAAAAAAGAAAAAAAAAAAAAAAAACAGAATAGCCTGAGAGTAAAAATGGTGCATCCAATGACTGTAGCTAGAAGACAAACTATTTCTAAGAGGCATTAGTAATAATGTTTGTCTCACAACACAAAAATGCCTGTGGTAGGAAAGAGGAGGTGGAACTTCAGGGAGGGGAAGCTCAAGTACAAAAACCCAGTGAAAGACTGACTGACTGCTTCAACTGCTGGCCAAGTCCTGCTGATGACTGAAAGCTCTGGTTTGAGGATGTTGCCTTTCCTTGCTCTATCAATCAGGTTACTCAGGGCCTCTCTGCTGGATATTGCAAGCTCTTGATTGATGATGCTTTACTATCTATTTTCTAGTTCTCCCTGTGTGTCTATTTCTCCCTCCTCCTCCTCCTCCTCCTCCTCCTCCTCCTTCTTCTTCTTCTTCTTCTTCTTCTTCTTTCTCTCTCTCTCTCTCTCTCTCTCTCTCTCTCTCTCTCTCTCTCTCACTTGCTATGTTTTTCTTTTACTTTGGCTTGCTATGCATTTAATAAACTCATCATTTGAAACTTAAGATATGGCTATCATCAATCATTTTCCAGAAGATAAAGAACAGCAATAGATGGATGGCTGATGAATAAATGGAGGAATATCAACTGTCACCCTGTGACATGTGTTAGCATCTAAAGTGTCTCACAACATTTGTCCCTCTCAGTCTCAACCATAAAATGTCATGCAGATGTGTTGACAGATGTCAACGACAGAGAGACACTTCTTTTTCTTACATGGCTCAAGCACAAGATGGGTTTTTATTCTTGTTTTGCGTTGAATTTTGCCTTTGTTACTTTAGTTACAGTTTATGTGCCACAGCCATGGTATCACTGATGTTTCCTCAGCTGCTAATCATGCCACCTAATCAGCCACAGCTACTTTTTAATAACTTGGAGCTATATTAAGATCTCAGTGAACAACCAGGCCACACCTGTGTCCCAGCACTCAGGAGGCAGAGAGAGACACGTGGATCTCTGTGAGTTCGAGGCTAGCCTGGTCCAAAAAGCAAGTCCAGGACAGCCAAGGCTACACAGAGAAACAAAAACAAACTGTTTTGTTGTTTCAAAAATGAAAACAAAAATAAACAAATAAGCAATCAAAAATATCTCAGTGCACTTCTGATTTTGTGCACACTTGGTACTCTAAATACTTCAGCATCCTAACACTCATCCAAAACACACTGCTCAATAACATTCCCTCTTCCTCCCTTCCAGTTCAAATAATGTCAACCATATTAGTACACATGTTGCAATAAAGACATATAAACTCTCATTTGCTTAGTGTCATACTTAGGCTGTTAATTTTATGTATTTAATGCTACATCTGACAAAAACTTTGACCCAAATTTACTCTGTCTACAAGATGTACAGGGATAAAGATAGAGCAGATAAAAGAGAGATTGAGGGGATATCCAACCATTGCCTAGCCCAACCCAAGAGCCACCAAATGGGAGAGAGCCAATCCCTGATACTATTAACAATATTCTGCTAGGCTCCCATCTAGAAGAAAGGAGAAAAGGACCTGGAGGTAACAGGACCTCCACAAGAAGACCAACAGAACCAATTGGCCAGGGCCCAGAGGGGCTTGTTGAGACTGAAGCACCAACCAAGGACCATGCATAGACTGGACCTAAGCCCCCTACACAGATGTGGCCAATGGACAGCTCAGGCTTCATGTAGGTCCTCTAGTAAGGGGAGCGGGGACTCTCCCTAATATGGTCTCTGAAGCCTGCTTTTTGACCATTCCTCCCTTGTGGGACTGCCTTTCCAGGCCACAAGGGAAGAGGGTACACACAGTCCTGATGTGACTTGATGAGCTGGGGTGGATAGGAAGGGGGACTCCCCTTCACTGAAGAATAGGGGAGGGGAGAGCAGGGAGAGAGGGAGGGTGGAACTGGGAGGAGAGTCAAGATGGGACTATGGCCAGGATATAAAGTATATAAAAAAGACAGATAACAGACAGACAGACAGACAGACAGACAGACAGACAGACAGACAGAAAGCTAATGAAAGGTACTTTCAAATTATTCTTTTAAACATTCTGACTCCCATGTTCCAGTCTCATTACAGATATCAGGAAACTCCGTAACTATGAGGCCTATGCCTGTTCTTAGAACCCAGCATAAGTTATAGGTCTACCACTCCGCTGTAAAATTCCACTCTGCTGTGAAAATTGTGAAGAATCTCAGGTATTTAGAGTTGAAAGAAAAAAAAAAACTTCAGAGGTATTCCAAAACAGCATTCTGTTCTTTCCACATCACACTCAAAATCCATCACCCACGGCTTAGGAATATGTGTGGCAGCCAATTTGCATCCTCCAGCAAACTTCCCCCAGTTTTTTTCAACACTGTTCTAAGTTGATTTAGTACGGTGTGATTTGATGGCTGAAGACTAATTTTTTTTTTCAATTTAAAGTTTATGCGCCTGCAGAGTAGTCATAATCTGCTCTGACTCTATTCCACGGCTGGTACAGACATTAATTATAGCGTAGTAGGAAAGATACCATGGAGATCATTTTGTTCTGTCCTCGCATTTTTATCTGAGAAAACCAGAAAAGTAGCCATGTAAAGCCAAGTGCTCTTCTGCCTCAGTAATTCAGCTAATTACTCGGTTTGCCTTCATATACAAGAAGAAAGTCTAAAATAATAACAATTGGAAGTTCACAGAATTACACTGTAGGTATAGACAATACACATTCTGAGACAGAGAGGAGAGAGGGGAGAGAGGAGAAAGAGTGAAAGAGACGGGGAGAGACAGGGATCTTGTTCAATCCTCCTAGCACACTAGCATCATCAAACCTTGTAATAAGTGTATGGATGAAACACAATACAACAGCATATCCTAAAATGTGACTGTCTTTGCCAACTATGTAGGCTGAGCCAGGCAAATATGCACAAAACAAAAAGCAAATGAAGAGATAATCAACTCAGCTGTGCCAAACAACAACAAAGACACCTCAATGGAAGCTCCATCCAGAATAGTGAAAAGAAAGGGTGTGAGGGCAACGTGCCCCTCAGAAGAGCCGCCTCAATTCCTCATTAGGATGGTGTGTGGGAGGCTCAGAACTACCAAGAGCATGGCAGTGTGAGAGGAAAACACGTGACTGTCTGGATGTTATTTCATATAGGTTTGTTTGTCATAGTCTCTGAGAGACATTCAACAATGGGCAGATTATATTTCCTTTGCTGAAAGGTCATGAAGCCCAAATATTCACAAAAACAGGGGTAGAAAACCTTGAGTTTTTAACATTGGATCTGCTGCCTTCTAGTTATTTTACATTACACAGTTTTCTTAATAGCTCTGTGCCTTGGTTTGCACATATGAAAAGAAGATTGACCATAATGCTCAACAGTAATTTTTGGAC
>OU015750.1:53157800-53182523 GCA_907169655.1 Acomys percivali
CTCTCTCTCTCTCTCTCTCTCTCTCTCTCTCTCTCTCCCTCTCTCTCAGTGTGTGCGTGTCTGTGCACACACGTGCACGTGTGTGTGTGCCTCTCTACCTCTCTGTCTCTGTCTCTCTCTGTGTCTCTCTTTGTCTCTGTCTCTGTCTCTCTCTCTCTCTCTCTCCCTCCCTCTCCCTCTCTCCCTTTCTCTCTCTCTCTCTCTGTGCATGTGTGCATGCATGTATGTGTGTGTGTGTATCCTCACCTCCATGTCCTAGATAGTTTTATGTCAACTTTACATCAGCTGGAATCATCTGAAAGCAGGGAGCTTCAGTTGACAAAATGCCTCAATAAGATCAGGCTGTAGCCAAGTCTGTAGGGCATTTTCTTAATTAGTGATTAATGTGGGAGGGCTCAACTCATTGTGGCTAGTGCCATCCCTGGCAGGCTGAGAAATCCAGTCAGCAGCACTCTGGCATGGCCTCTGCATCAGCTCCTGCCTCCAGGTTCCTGCCCTGTTTGAGTTCCTGTCCTGGCTTCCTTTAATGATGGACAGTGATGTGGAAAGTAAGCCAAATAAATCTTTACTCGCCAATTTGCTCTTTTTATGACATGGTCATTTCAGCAATAGAGACCCTAACTAACACCCGATGTCTCTCTTTCTCTCCCTCCCTCTGTCCTTCTTTCTTAAGCTTCCACTTGTGTTTCTGTAATGATGTCTCTCTAAGACTCGCCCTCTGTGTTTTCAGACTCTCACTCTTTGAATTAAGAGACAAGACTTTGGAAGCTCCCCCCATCTCCTAGTAGCTTTGGTGATCATCCAGTTTCTGGAACCCTGGGTCTTTGGGAAAAACTCCCTTGTTCTCAGATAGCCCAATATCATTGTGTCAATATATGTAAGTTTTCTCCCACACCATGACATGACTGGAGGTGATTTTCCATATTGTGCACCACGCACAGAGTACTTGGGATGCTCCAGATGTGTGGACAGAGATGCAGAGTACCTGGGATGCTTTGGGTGTGTGGATGGAGCTGCAGAGTACCTGGGATGCTCCAGATATGTGGACGGAGCTGCAGAGTACCTGGGATGCCCCGATGTGTGGATGGAGCTGCAGAGTACCTGGGATGCCCAGATGTGTAGACGGAGCTGCAGAGTACCTGGGATGCTCCAGATATGTGGACGGAGCTGCAGAGTACCTGGGATGCTCCAGATATGTGGACGGAGCTGCAGAGTACCTGGGATGCCCCGATGTGTGGATGGAGCTGCAGAGTACCTGGGATGCCCCGATGTGTGGATGGAGCTGCAGAGTACCTGGGATGCTCCAGATATGTGGACGGAGCTGCAGAGTACCTGGGATTCTCCAGATATGTGGACGGAGCTGCAGAGTACCTGGGATGCTCTGGGTGTGTGGACGGAGCTGCAGAGTACCTGGGATGCTCCAGATATGTGGATGGAGCTGCAGAGTACCTGGGATGCTCCAGATATGTGGACGGAGCTGCAGAGTACCTGGGATGCCCCGGATGTGTGGACGGAGCTGCAGAGTACCTGGGATCCCCCGGATGTGTGGACGGAGCTGCAAGTGCTTCCTAGCAATCAGTGCTAAAGCCTTTGAAACCTGCTGGATTCCCACTGATTGTGCTGGGATTTGCTCCCTTGGGTGAATGTGTTTCCTGCTCCAGCAGCGAGATTAATGCGAGGCATGATTATATTTTCTCTGGTAAAGAAACTTATTGAGTAAACCAGTATAATGAATTTTTCTGCCCTACTGGGTTATTTTTGTAAGACTTTATACTCTATTTCTAAACACCAACTGGCGGCCCTTAGCAATCTTATTTTATTGACATTGCCATAAAATCACCTGCATACGGTCATGTAAGCCATTCCTCTCAATTATCATAATATTTATTTTAGGCACTTAAGGAGAAAACTAAATGCATAGCGTTTCTCCAGCCATCTGTATGTAATTTAAATCGGATTACATTTGGACAGAAGGACTAAATAAGAATCTCAGAAAAAAAAAATTAAATTTGTTCATTAGGCACATTCTAGAAGGGGGAATAGGGAATGGAGGAGAATGCCTAAGTATGAAGTCTTTCCCCGTGGGTAGGCAAATCAGTTTTGAAGAGGTGTGGCCATGAGGTAAGAACCCACAGCTGCTTAATTGCAGTGTAACAACAGAAAGGAAAAGATGCATCACGAAGGAAAGGCTTGCTTGCTTGCTAGCTGGCTGGCTGACTGGCTTGCTTGCTTGCTTGCTTGCTTCCTTGCTTGCTCAGTTCCTGCAACTTCCAGGAGTCCAACGTGAAGATTCCTCCTGCTTTCGGGAGGGAGAGAATTAGAACTGAATCTTAGCCTTGATATGTAATTCCAGCCATGGATGTAGCCATAGCCAATGCTGAACAAAGCTTTGTAGCCACTAGCCAGTGCCTGAGGACTGGGCCTCTGGTGGTGTAGTATGGGGAAACAGCTGATGACCTCCACCATCCCTCACCCAACTGCTGGCAGCAGAGAAGGAAGTTTAGCCTCTGCTTGCTGGTGGAAAAGACAAGGAAATTAGCTTAAGAGCTCAGCACCAGGCCGTGCTATGGGAAGACGTAATGTATAGTCCAAACCAAAGAAGCTGTGTGGAGTAAGAGCAGCTCAGGACTTGTCGCACATTAGGCTGAGGCCTGCACACAGACGGGATGGAGCACAAGTCTGACATGACTCATTCTCAGCCTTGAAGCAGAGCACACTCCTGCCCTCTCCCAGAGATGCTGCAGGCCCCTGAGACTGTGAGCCTCAGTGGCCGGAGGAATTTCCACCTGCCCTTCCCCCAACCTCAGGCACCACTGCTCCCACCAGGCCTCAGATGGGAGTTGGGGACAGGAGCCAGGCAGAGGCCTGAGTCAGGTCAGGATGGTCCGGGATGTACCCTGAGACTGCCCGAGGACCTGTGAATTTCGAAGAATGGGGCATGGGCTGGCTTAGCATCAGCGGAGAGGCCATGGAACTGCCTTCTCTGACACTATTGGATGACTTCAGGCAACAAGGCATGGTGCAGGACTACGTTTGCTGGGGAAGATCATGATGGTAAACTAGAAATTTTGCCCTGAAACCAAGCACCAGGCTCATCTGAATGGTCCCTGTCCCCTGTCTGTCTGTCCCCTGTCTGTGTACATACCTTCTTAATGAAAGAAACACCTATGAACCCAATAGAACTGGACTTCCATTGTAGCTAGTTTAATCTTTAGCTAGTTGTGCCAGCACCGGGGAACGCAGTCAAAAGAGACGCAGCCTTCCTCTGCTGTCCCCCTTGGAGCCCGAGGAATTCCTCCTACACATGTAGGCACCTCAAACCAAAGCAGGATTTGGGAATTTGACTATCAAAAAGAATTTCAGGAATATCCAGTTTACAAAGACATTTGGATATTCCGTATGTTACATTAAGAGAATGCATTTGATCATTCTCACCTCTCCTTCCTAGTTCCAACCCTCAAATTCATGTCTCGTTATTATTATTCTACTGCTAATATTACTATTGTTATGATTGTTACTATTTATAAAACCTAGTGAGTCCAGTTAGTGTTGCTTGTGTATATAAGGGTGTGGGGCTCATCCCTGGAACAGGGGATTGAGTTGTTCTTCCTGAAGAAAACTGACTCAGGAGGCAGAGAAGGAAGGTTAAGGAGTCCAAGGTTACATTGAACTTTACCCATTGAGAGACTTTGTCTCAATTAATGAAACAAAACATGTCCCTTTCCCTACCCACCAGAAAAGGGAGGGAGAGGAGGAGGTGAGAGTGGTGCTAATCACAGTCATGCTCTAGAGCAGATAAAGAGGCTCCTCTGGGGTCCAACTGAGAAAAGGAAAGCTCAGAAATAATGCCAAGCAGCAGCAGGCTCAGGACAACATCCCAGCTCAGCCACCCACCCACCCGTGTGTTGTGTCACCTGCCGCTGACTAGCGTCAGTTATGCTTGTTTGAGAACTTTTCTTAGCACAGCAGAACGTGGGGGAAGCCAGGGCTACTATGTAGGCAACCGCCTTTTTAAAACCCTGGATACCAAAATCAGCTTAAGCCTTATAAATTCTCACTAATTAAAAATGCTAAGTGTACTCCTGAGTGCACAGATAACTGTGCCAATTCACTCTTCTCTTCATTAATACCCGAAGTTTTCATCTCTCACCATCTCAGGATTACATTTTAAGCTTAAGAATATGTTCTCTCCTTTCTTTTTCTTTACTCATTTTTTTTATAATATAGTAAAAATGCTTCTAATTTACATAGTAAACACATTTGCAATCTGTTCCCCGGGTGCAAGAAATAATCTACAATTTTAATATAATTTGTAGCCCATACTTTTCATGCAGCCTTAAAATTAACAATGTATTAACAAATAAAATGTACATATTGTTTGTTATTAATTAACAAAGCAATAAATAATTAAAATTAATATTGCCAGAAACTCCTATGTAAATTGCTAACATGTAAGAAACCAGAGTTTGAAACACACACACAGGCATGCGCACAGCAGTACAGCCATCCTCATACTTATTACGAGATCCTTAATAATTTGGGTCTGTTTGTGTAGAGAGGGCGGCAGCAAGGGAGAGCAGCTGTGAGTCTTACTTAACCTTGAATAGAACTTCCAAGGGTCTTGCCTTGGCCTCCAGAGTGCTGGAATTACAGATGTTGGTACCACCTTACCAAGTGATCCTTAACCTCTGAAGAGCAGCACGCTCTGCGGAGAGGCTGTGTAAGCCAAGCTCTCTATAGATGTTATTATCCCCTCGTGAGAAGATATTCATTTATGTATATTGGAAAGGAAGAACCATGGAAAAGTTCTTCAGTCTTGATGGCGTGCTTTAAAGATCATTTATTTTCATTTGGGTTTTTTTTTTAATGCATTTATTTATTCTTTTAGATTTCTACCCAAACCGTTTGATCCTGTCTTTCCCTTTCTACACTCCTCCCAGCTCCTTCTCATCTCCCTACTCACCAGATTTAGTCTCTTTTTGTCTCACAACACACACACACACACACACAGCACCAAGGCGTCCAATTTGTCTTAAACAATTGAGCATAGGTCTTGCTCTGAAGTGCGGTTGTCATTCCATTGAAGAAAACTGAGTTTCTTTCTCCAATAAACTGTCAATTTCAAATAGCTTCTTGGCCTAAGAGTGGGGATTTACGTCCACTTCCCCTCCTTTGTCCTGGAGTTTTCGTCTAGCTTGAGCTTGTGCAGATCTAGTGTGTGCTGTCACAGAGTCTGTGAGCTTGTAGATACGCTGCCCTGTTGTGTCTGGAAAACTGTTACCTTTCTACTGGTGTGGGGGTGGTGTCTGTATACTAAAGCCCTTTGTATTTGTGAGTTCAAACTCAGAAAGAAATATACAGAAAGGACACTGCTGGCCACCTTGGTACCATACCTACACCCGACAGCTAAATGCCAAGTCTGGCCACGCCCACCAGGCCTGAAGACCTGAGTTGGATCCCTGTGACCCACACGGTAGAAGGAAAGAACTGACCTTCTCACCATGTGGACAGACACAGAGAGAGAGAGAGGAACAGGAACATGCATTGAATAAAATGTATAAAATATTTGAGTCTGTTATTTAAAAAGGAAGAAATCAAATTTGGCTGTGATCCACAAAATTGACTATAAAACCCTTTTGTGTTTAACATTGGGGAACTGGCAGAGTCAGTAACAGAGTGGAACAGGGAAGAGGGTGAGGCACATACTTCTGTTCTCCGGACAAGAAATACTTCAATTGTTTTCTCCTGATGATGTTTTTTTTTTTAAATCAAGAGTAAAATTATGGCCAAATGGTGATAGCACATGCTTTTAATCCCAGCACTCAGGGAGCAGAGGCAAGTGGATCTCTGTGAGTTTGAGGTTAGCCTGGTCTACAAACCAAGTTCCAGGACAGCCAGGATATTACACAGAGAGACGTTGTCTCAAAAAATAAAAAAAGAATAAAATATAATAATTATTATAAATAGCACAAAAATGTTAATACTTGAAAATATCTTTCTTATCAAGGAATTTTGTTTTAAGTAATGTGTTTCGTTTTCTTGAGTTTAAAAATGACAAACATATATCCCAATGACTGATTTTTACAGTGTATTGATAACAGTGACCGAAATCCAAGTGTCTTTCTATGAATCTGAAAGTATTAGTTGCTTAAAATAGATGCATACATACTGTAAAGCTCACCTACCACTTTTCCTAGAGTGTGAACGCATTCACAGCGCGAGAGCATGCCTCCGCTATAGGATTCCATGGCTTTCAGAGCATAATTGCTTTCTATGAAAGGAGAGACTGTTATGCTGCATTGCACTTGAACAAGAAAAGGAGTCACCTGTTGGCATTGTGACAGCCTCAGGTAACTCTGGTTATTGTGTGAGAGAGTCACAGACGACACCGAGAGCAGGAACAGTCAAAGGAGTTCCTACTCACACACCGCTCTATACAAGCAAGAAGAGCACGTCACACAGCAAGGCTTTTCATATTTTTGCTAATATCAAGAAACATACAAGGTAATTAGTGTCCAAGTCTCTTTAGAATTAAAGAAATGTGCAAAACAAGTACCATTTATAAAAACTTCAGAGTTAGTTTTCGGGATCCAGTCAAATCCACGACGCACAGGACCACAAGCACAATTGCATTCTAGACCAGCTCAGGGCTTCCAGGAGACAGTTCTAGGGCCCCATGGTAATGGAGCTAGCTCCTGGAAGGGAAACACTTGGCAAGGAGGGTGAGTTGATAACAATAGGGAAAGATCTGCCTCTGTGCCAGCTCAGCTCTCACTTTCTCTGTCTGATAAATGAGAGGGAACTCAGGGCCACAGTGAGAGCTCTGCTGCCTCCACTGAACCCCTCTTCTGATCCTAAGCTGGCCACACAACCCCCCTAACACCAAGGACTTGAAGCTCTCTGACAGAACTGACAGAGCACCAATGAAAAAGATTACCCAGACACTTGTTATAACATGAAAAGGAAGCACTTATTTGAGAACCAGCTCACCTGTGTGAAAGGATGGGACACTTCAGGCAAGAGGGAACTTACAGCAAGTTTGGGTGAGCAAATGGAAAGCTGTGACCCAACAAGTTCCTCCTGAAGACAGCCAGGACCATCAGACATCACTTAGGGATGGTGAAAGATAACAACAAAACTAATGTTGAATACAAGCCTTTACTAGTCTGAGTTAACAGGGTTCTTAGCTAAAACCAGATTATACAAGTACATGGCTGGTTCTGGAAGATTCAGGAGTCTAACTAGGATCAGGCCAAGCAAACTTTTTGTCAATCCAAAGTGATCATTGTGGTCTTTAATTCTCCAGAGAAAGTCCACATTAACAAACACATTCATAGAACTTAGTACACTCTTTTTAAGATTTTTTTCCAAACAAAGGGAAATTAGTTTTGAAGTGGAGAAGTTTAAGAACAATTTACCTATATTTAAAGGTTGGGTTTATTGCAAGATTTACAGAGGCTTCCTTCAACAAGTAGAACCTAAAAAATTCTAGAGAGGTGGCATGAGAGGAGGAACAGGAAGGTTCTGACAATCACTTAGATGTTCTAAGACTTTATCTTTAGATGTCCATTAACTACTTCAGGATGCTTTGAGAGGTACTCACTTCCCTCTGAGTCAGATGGGGAAGCATACATATCTTTCCTTGTTCCAGTCAGTTATTACAAAAAACAAAAAGTTCTACACATTTTAAAAGGAATAAGGAGATAAGGTGCTTGAAATAAAAGATTGACAAGAGAAAAGCATGAGCCTTTGTTTAATAGCTGTTCTGCAGGACATGTGAGCTTTTATAAGAACGGAAGCAACCAATGAAACAGGGAAGCTGTGTATTGGACGCTGAAATGTGGTGAGGCACGGACACAGACACAGTCACGGGCTACAGTCAGAGACGCATGGCTGGACGAAGCAGTGCAACCTAATGGTAAGCCCCTGGGGAGGCCTAGCAAAGCTGCTGTGTTCAAATTAATTGGAGTGACCCAATGTCTTCACAGGCAAGGACATTTCTTACTACCAGGTGTAAAGTGAATATGTTTCACTTAGTGATTTAGTAAAATTACTTGTAACATGGTGAAAAAAAAATGAAAGAAAGTCATAAAACTATTTCCTGAGGCTTATGATTTATTTCCAGAAGGAATGAAAGAATGCCTCTCCTTAAGGGCCAAGGTGCCATATCTTGGGGCAGCATGCCCTAAACTGTGCCAGATGCTCAGAGAAATGAGACAGTAAAGAGAGCAATTGTTTATAGACAGATATAAAAAATATTTGCTTTTGTAAGATAATATTCAGACTCATCTCCAAAGTCATGGTATGATAAGAAGGAGGAGAAATTATGTAAAGACCAAATTTATTATTATCTCCAGAAATATCAGGCCCTTCTCTGTTCTTTTTCAGTTTGCTAAGGTCCTTTGCAAGTCTGTCAGTGATGTAGAGGAAGTGTCAGAGCTGAAATGGCAGCCTGGCTATGTACGGAAATCTAAACCATTTCACATTCTAGCCTTTTCTTAGGGGTCAATATGTTTTTGTGGAAGCTAAAAGTCCTTTAACCCAGCTTTCTGAAGCAATTAGGTTAGACGTTGCTGCCTTAGCTTCCCTCAGTGGTGGACTACAACCAGAATGTCAGAATAAGCCATTTTCCCCAAATTGCTTTTAGTCTTCACAGACATGGAAACATAATTACAATACAGCAGTAAGTGGAACTTCATAGGAGGGAACAAGGTGGCAATCAGCAAACAAGAAGCTAGTCAACGGAGAAGTATCAGGCCTAAGAAGAGTTTTGACTGAAGAGATTTGCAAGATTGTTGCTGAAACCAAGTGATAGACGGCCTGCAAGAAAAGTACCATGGTGTGTGGTCTGCTTGGTTTTGTTTCATTTTGTGGGCCCTGAGTTAAGACTGGAGGAGCTCTGCATGGTGATCCCTCAGGAGATGTGTAGAAGAAATAAGAAAATCTAGTGTGAGATAGTTAAAGGGAGGGAGGAGAACAACAACCCACCCACAAAAGCTTTGATCCAAAATTTACCCTGCTACAAGATGTGCAGGGATAAGAGGGAATGTCCAAGCAATGCCTGGCCCAACCCAAGACCCACCCTAAGGAAGAGAGCCAACCCCTGACACTATTAATGATACTCTGCTGTGCTTTCAGACAGGAGCCTAGCCGAGTTATCCTCTGAGAGGCCTCCACCCAGCAGCAGTTCAAAACAGATGCTGTGATTCACAGCCAAACATTGGTCGAAGCATAAAGAGTCTAGTGGGAAAGGTGGGGAAGGAGAAAAGGACCTGGAAGTGACAGGAGCTCCACAAGAAGACCAACAGAGCCAACTGACCAGGACCCGGAGGGGCTTGTGGAATCTGAAGAACCAACCGAGGGCCGTGCATGGACTAGACCTAGGCCTCCTACACAGATGGAGCTGTCTCTGACATAGACTCTGTTGCCTGCTTTTTGATCACTTCCCCCTGGCAGGACTATCTTTCCCAGGCCACAGGGGAAGCCGGAGAGTTCAGGCCTGATGTGACTTGATGAGCTGGGGTAGGTGGGTAGGGAGCTCCCATTGTCTGAGGAATAGAGGAGGAGCATGTGGGGTACAGGGAGGAACTGGGGTAGAGGAGGGATGGGACTATGACCAGGATATAAAGTGACCAAATAAATAATTTTTTTAAAACGTGAGACGGGAAGACCACCACATAAATGTTTCAAGTACAGACACCTACCTACCTCTTTTATCATTAGCTTTCCATTTCAGTCTGTTTATTTGACTTGATTTTAAGATTAAAAAAAAAAAAGTTGTGGCTAGAGAAAGAGTTTGCCTTCTTATTGTTCACAAATGCCCAGAATCAGTAACTTAACAAATGGTAATTTTTAACCGATATTTCAAGTCTAACCTAAAGCATATTAATCCTATCATAGTGTTTTCACACTTCTCTAATAATTTTATAAATTATGTACCTAAGAGTTTTTACAATTTTCCTTATGAAACATATATACAAAGAATATGGATTTGATAATCTAAGTATATTTTGGTGAAAAAGAGTCAAAACTGTATATTAAAATTTTTAATGACTATATTGATACATTCCATTAGAAATATTCCATTACAAATATTTGTTATGCAAATTACCATGGGTTATGATTTGGGGTTATCTAGAGAAAACTCTTTAAAGTTTTGCACACAAGATTTCTTTCAGTGCTTTATTCACAATGTCTCAAACTTTCTGTCACATATTTTCTGTACAACATCATTAAATCTATACTCTGCTGTTCATCTCATACCCTCTGACTGAACCTGTAAATCTGTCAGTTACAATTTCCTATCTCCTAGTCTTCTGTTTAAAAACCTTAGATTTCTCTTTCTCTGACACATTTTCTTACTAAGTACTATCTGTTCAGAAATGCAAAAGTCACCAGATAAAACTCAAACCCTTCAGTGGAGAAAAGAAAAGCCTGAAATTTGGGAAGCCTGAAATTTGAGTTCTTAGACTCATTCTCTCTTAAGGAAAACATTCGGTATTGTTAGTTTATGCCACCTCTCTTGGCTTTCTTTCTCCAAGGGCATTTGGGGAAAATAAGCAGTAGGAAAGCCTTAAAATGTGAAGATGGAGACCCACTATTGTAAGCCAGCAAAATTGTCAGTAACCAGTCTCAACTGGGAGAGTGTTGAGGGTGGAAACATAATAAAACTGAAATCTAGGAAACATAAAAACCAAAGAAAAGAGGACTCTTGGAATCTGAATGTGATGTGTTCACTAAAGCCCAGTGCTAAGGCTGAGTTGCAAGCTGGTGGGCTTTAGGGGATTGATTGAACTCAACGAGCTCTAAAATCATCAAAGGACTAATACTTTGATGGCTTCATAATTTGATGACCTTCCTAGGAGGGAGGGAGAACTAGAAGATGGAGCCTGACTGGAGGAGTGGGTGACTAAGAGCTTGCCGTGGAGGGTTGTGTCTTCTCTTCTCTTCACTTTTTCCACATCTGCCATGCAAAGAGCAGCTTCCATCATGTCTTCCTGCCGTGGTCCTTCCGCCCAACAACAGGCCAAACAACAAAGGAACCAGTGGACATGAAACCTCTGAAACAAACACCAAAATGTCCTTCCTCTCAGCTGTTTACCTTAGCACCCTGTGACAGTGGTGGAAAGCTAACTAGCACAACACTCTGTGGTACTGGACAAATATTTACTTTCTTTGTTCTGTAAATAAACAAGTTTTGAAGAGGGGTGATGCTCACACTGATCTCTCAATTGTCAGGGAGAAAAAAAAAATTTTAAATAAATCACCCAGAATGTTCACATTATTCACTCAGATTTTTTATTTAAAAATACATAATTATTTCAATAGATTCAGTGAAATAATTTTATAAAGTTCATTGGCATCACATGATAAAAATTCAGAGAACTAGAACTGAAAAGTAATATTAAACTGATGGTGTATTTATGCAAAAACTAAAACTAATGTTTAGCTTAGAGGAGTAGTTCCCATGCTTCCTGGAAGTCTAGATGTTCAGTTTAATTCAGTTATTAAATATTAATTGGGAAGATAGTCCTTTATCTAGTTTGGGCTATTACAGGTGTGGATATTTTATGGTAAATTTGAAGAAAATCTCCATTCTTTGAGCACTCAGTTTAGTATGAGATCAGAAACGTCAAAGGATGTATGATTGGTGCTGTAGTGTGATCAATGTCCAGTGTCATTAAGTCAAGTGGGTGCTTCTAGCTCAGGCTCTTAACCCAAGAGACTTTTTAAAAGTGGATTTCTATAAAGTAAAGCCTTAAAGATGGGGAGGTGTTAGCCTGGGGAAGTAAGGGGAGATACAGAAGACATTAAATCCCATTCACAGAACTTGAAGTAAGTAATATAAACGAATGCATTTTCAGAATGAAGAAACTTTGTTCCGTTACAGAACACTTAGAAGTCAGGGTTTTGTATATGGCGCATTAGTCTCTACCCAGTGGGAGGTGACATTTGACTCCACACTTTTGCACTGATACTGTGACTATTCTGATACCATAGTTTGTTTTTCATGAATTACCTTGTCTATGTTCTAAGTGGTTTTTGTACTTGAGTGCTGTGTGTGGGTGGAATAGCATTTCAAATAGTTAAAATTATATACACTTATCTAAAAAAACAGAGGGTAGTCAAATGACAGGCTTCACGATTTCAGAGTGCTAAGTTTTCTGAGTGGTAACATCATGGAAACCATCTTGCTCTACAGACCATTACATTTACATCCAGAACATGATTAATGTCTACAGCCTATAGGCTATAGTCTCTAGTTATGTGGCTTATAACACCATAAAGAAAAGCTACATTTCAACAATTATTCATCCAATAAAAAGATAACACAACAAAGGTATGTCATGAAATAAAACAATATATAACAAGCTTTCCCCATGTTTTCACACATTGCCACAATCGTTATAAGTTGTCTGGTTACTGCCTCTTGCCATAGAAAGGCCAGTTGAAATGAAGCCTAATAAATAGCCTCCTTTTATCTGAATAAAGACTTCTCAAATGTGACATGAAACAAGAATAGCCTATGTGTGTTGGATGGACGGTCAGGCATTAAGATTACATTTTCACTGTCCGATACATTTTAAGACTGAGCTCTCAAAACACGATTTTCCCTACAGTTTGTCACTGGCTTCTTTTTAAAGACATTTTGCACATTTTTCCAACAGGAAAGAAATTATCACACAATCCAGGGTTTCAGTTTTATAGGGAATGTAAACAAGTCAATGCTCATCAACATGATTGCTAAAAGTTGTGTGGCAGTTCTTTCCCTAAAATTTAGTTTCCAATACGTTTATGAAATGAGAGGAAAAAAAATCTTTGAGCATAAAAACCTACCTTTACTAGACAACCCCATTTTCTTCTATGAATAGAAAATTCAGGCATAGAAATTAAAATCAGTACAAGCACGTGTTTAATGAGTATGTATTATGCACCTACCTTGTGTTGAATATGCAATAAAGATGTGAGTAGGATAGAAGTTTCATCTCAATTGTGTTAAAAAGGCACTGTATGAGTGAGGAAAAATAACCTTGTAGTACGGTCATGGTGCCCATCAAAGGAAAGGACCAACAGAAATGAGTCAGGCATAATGTTTATCAATCAGCTGGACTATACAGTTCCATAAGGGGTCCAAGTGTTATCCAAGAGTGGGTCAGATCATGGAGAGTGAGCTTGCTTTCATACATAATTAGCTCTCTGAGCTTGATGAAGCTACTTCACCTTTTACCAGTTAACTATATTACTGTGAATTGCAAAGTAAGGACTTAATTAGATCAGTTCTCTTGGTCACATAGAGAAGTTCTAGAATTTGGGTCTTCTCCTCAAGATGACAAAAGGAAGGTTTAGACTGTGTGAGCAGCATGCACCTTACTAGAACCCCTTGGCTTGCTTACAGAGAGGCATAGGGAAAGCTGGAAACGGTAGTCCTGCAGTGAGAGCACTCTGGAGGCTGAAATAGAAGAATCCTGAGTTCTAGACTAGCCTGAGCTACACTGTGGTTTCCACACCAGCCTGAGCTACACTGTGGTTTCTAGGCCAGCCTGAGCTACACTGTGGTTTCTAGGCCAGCCTGAGCTACACTGTGGTTTCCAGACCAGCCTGAGCTACACTGTGGTTTCTAGGCCAGCTGAGATACACTGTGGTTTCTAGGCCAGCTGAGATACACTGTGGTTTCTAGGCCAGCTGAGCTACACTGTGGTTTCTAGGCCAGCTGAGATACACTTGGTTTCTAGGCCAGCCTGAGCTACACTGTGGTTTCTAGGCCAGCCTGAGCCACATAGCAAGAGATACACAACAGGAACAAAAGAAAAGAAACTTCCAGTAGCCTAGGGTGACGCTGGAAATCATACTTCCATGAAGACAACACGGAATTCAGAGAGGAAAATAAGAGATCACAATGTGGACAAAAGGTTCAGGCCTGTAGAAATGTAGGCCTTCTCAGAGAGCAGAGGGAAAGCCCACTCACATCTGTGGTCCCACCAGCATTGCTTTGCGGCATCTCCTGACCCAGCCTGTTTAGGTGTGGTACCTGTTAGTATTGTCTTCTCTCATCCAGCCTCACCAGACCCTGGCCACTCAGCAGAGAGGGCATTTGTTGCACAGGTCCCTTTGCTGAATCCAACCCCTGTAGCCCGCCCAAAGGTGGAAGTAGAGAAGTGACCCCACAAAGTTGCCTTCTCCGCAGATCCACCTTGGCATGTGGGCACACACGCCAACAAAACAATAAACACACACAAAAAATTTTAGAGCACATGGGCATGGGGGTGCACACCTTTAGTCCCAGCACTTGGGAAGCAGAGGCAGACAGATCTCTGAGAGTTTGAGGCCAACTTGGCTCACAGAAGAAGTTCTAGGGGACAGCCAGAGCTATACAGAGAAACCTTGTCTCAAAAATAAAACAAACAACAACAACAATAACAAATTTAAGCAGAAAAAGAGAGAGAGAAGAAAGAAATCATAGCGCATTTCAAGTGGGAATTAAGGAGATGTAATCTTTTTCATTTCAAGAGCAGTGGCAAGCCAAGGGTGGCGGTACCTTCCTGTGGTCCTAGCGCTTAGCAAGAGTAATGTGAGTTCAAGGATAACCTGGGCTACAGATCCAGAACTGGATGGGTTCTAGACAAGCAAAGTGGAGGTAAAGCCCCAGAAATAAATGAAGAAGTGACTACACTGCATCCAGACAGAAACAGCTGAACCAGTAACTGACTGGGCCCTTAAACCTTGCTGGAGGCAGGACACAAAAAGAGAAAAGGACTGGCTACTGAGCATCTCCTTTGCCTTTGGATCCAGTTCCTTGTTTTACTAACAGACCTCACCCAAGGAGGAAGAATGCAAAATGCAGTGCTATCAGTTAGCTAAGCATCTCCAAAAGGTGAGAACAGCTTTGCCAGTCTCTTGACTGCCTTGACATTTGTATTGCTAATGCATTTCTGAGAATGTTACAGCCCAATTTCTGTAACTGAAATTGTTCATACCTCCTAGTAAAAGAAAACTAGCTAGTCATTCTTTCTTCCATCATTGAGGACCTCAAAATGTTCCTCAAACACACCAGGTATTTCTCCAGACTCTTGACTTTAGGGAAGCTATGGAGTCACTCCATTTTCTCCCACTCCTGAGAGTATCCCTGAAAGCCAACAAAAGGATTATAAGTGGAAGCAGAACATTTCTTTAAAGCTGAACTTTTACTTATGAAATTTAATATACACTAATACTTTCACCTATTTGTTCTTTTTTATGATAATGGGAAAAAATTTAAGGAGGTAGTATGCTCATTTAGAAAATAATAAACAAAAACTTGATGCATTGAAGACTATGCAAAGACCAAATCTCTTATTTTACCTTCAAAAGAGCACATTGAGAATTAAGTTTTATTTATAAGCTCAAAAAGAAGCAACCTGCTAGCAATGAAGGTGTTACCTAATATAGTGAACAATTTTCTTTCAAAGATAAAACACTGTAAAAATAAATACGTGTGTTCTATATACACAGGTGGGTTAACTGTTAATTAGCATAAATTACATTTTTAATTAGTGTTATCCGTTTTAGATTCTGATTTTATAATGGGCATGTTATGTTGATTAACACAGTTAATACAATACTTTGCTAACTAGGATATTTTATTTGAATTCAAAATTAACTCTGATTTTAAAAATTAATTCAATATCTTATAGACTGCAAAGATAGAATCCAAATTTACCCAAATTGAAGTTTACATTTTAAAGTTTTCTAATTTTATTTTCTTAACAATATCTTCATTTATTCTTTGAGAACTACATGTATATATACAATCTATTTTGACATAATGTTCAACTGTTCATCTATTTAAAGGGGGAGGTGGGTTGGCTTATGAGAAAACGAAGATACAAAACAGGACTATTTTAACATAAAAAGAAAAGAGTGGCACAGTCAGAGTGAACCGGGCAGCAATCCACTCAGGCTGCCAGCAGCCTCAGGGCGCGGCACAGAAACACTGTTGAGCCCAGCAAACTGTCATTTTCTGCGTAGGTGTAGAGGGAGAACGGAGAGAGAGTTTATTGGAGATGCTAGACTCACATTCTTACCACGAAAAAAGCATTGCTTCACCTCAACCTGGAGAGGGAGCCAAGGAAGCATTAAAGACCATTGAGAGAAGAAGGTGCTTGGGCCAATATGCTAATCCATACGCATGCTCGAATATTGCACTTCTGTTTCTTTCGATGGGTGTTTCTTTTGACTAGAATTTTGAAAACAATCCATCCAGATAATTGTATCTATTCTGTGCTCTTCCGCTGCGTGCATTTGTGAAAACCATCCACCTTGTCTTTTTCTGAGTCAAACACTGAGCTGGTCACTTTTATGACAAGAAAACACAGATCTTTTCTAATTCTGACAGAGTTGCAGGAAGCCGTAGGAGCAGTCGGTCTCCTCTAGGCTCAATAGAGACAGCGCCCCCTGTGGACCGGCGCAGAAGTGGAAACCACGGAATGACACCTGCCTGCGATGTACACACTACTCCACCCCGAGGTCTCCACTATTTCACTAGTCCTTCTTACTTATGCTAGATGCCCTTTCTACCACCTTTCAGTCTAGACCAGAGGATTGGCAAGTTACTCACAAAAGTGAAACTGGTACCTGGGTGACTCCATCTGGATTTGGCTCCTCCATTCACACTACTGTCTACAGAGTCTGTGCAATTCCTAGGCCATCAGACATTTCTGTTCGGGTCAAGAAGTTTGTCTTTTTCTATGCTGCTCAGACGCCAGTGCTCACTAAGAAGCTAAAGCAGTGAGCATCTTACGTCCCTTACCACGTGAGAAAAGGGACCATACATTTAGCAGGTTGCTATTGCAAGGTTGCTGGTCCTCCTGGTTTGCCTTCATGTTGCTTCACTGCTGTCACATTCCTTTTTCTAAGGTATAATCATAAACTCACGGTGTCTGATAAATGACTCTTCTAATGTGTTATTTGTATTGAAAGATATACACCATCTTGCTCCAAATCATAATAGGTCTGGTTGATGTCAGTAACTTGAAGTTACTGAAACCATCTAGATAACCTCCTGCTGATCTCATTTACTTAGAAATGAAGAGAAAGGACAAAAGCCTTAAGAAACCAACACACGCGCGCGTGTGCACACACACACACACACACACACACACACACACACTAAAGTCAATGTAAATTCAAGTAATGGATAGTTCTTTCTGATCATCTTTGTAGGACCATCTGTACCGGAAAGTTCTTAGAGAAATACAAAGCATGAAAAGTGAACTTTACTTCTTTTTAAAAGCCAGCATCTGCAGTCAATCTTACATATGCAGAAAGCAAGATGCCTGTCATATCTACTCCCACTTGAAAACTCAGACAAAAGGTAGTTGACAGTGTATGATGCTGGCAATCAACAATTCTCAGATAAATTTGGGCATTAGGAATGAAACGCGGTAGCTCTAATCCTACCCTTAATTGACAGAATCATTAGTGTCAAGCTCACAAAGTAAATTTACCATCTTCTTCTTAAAGCAAAGAAAGAAGGATGAGAAGAAAGGAAGGCAAGAAGGAGAAGCATGGAAGGAGGAGATGATAGAGAAAAGTAGGGATGGACCTAAGTAGGCCTAAAACGGATGACTAACCTCCACTCTCCAAAAAATGTACAATTACACTTCTGCATATTATCAAACAACAGAGAATTAAAACTGGATGCAAATAGATCCATATTTATCACCATGCACAAAACTCAAGTCCAAGTGGATCAAAGACCCCAACATAAATCTGGATGCACCAAATCTAAGAGAAAAGAAAGTAGGGATCAGCCTAGAATGCATTGACACAGGAGACAACTTTCTGAACATAACACCAACATCTCAGGCTCTAAGATCAACAGCCAATAAATGCGACCTCGTGAAACTGAAAAGCTTCTTCGAGACAAAGGACACTGTCAAAAGGAGAAAACAGCAGTCTACAAAATGGGAAAAGATCTTCACCAACCCTACATCCAACACAGGACTAACATCCAAAATATGTAAAGGACTCAAGAAATTAAACACCAGCAAACCAAATATTCCAATTAAAAAACAGGGTACAGAACAAAACATAGAATTCTTAACAGAGGAATCTCTAATATCCAAGAAGCACTTAAAGAAATGTTCAGTGTCCTTAGTCATCAGGGAAATACAAATCAAAATTACTCTCTGATGTTACATCTTACATCCATCAGAATGGCTAAGATCAAAAACTCAAGTGACAGTACATGCTGGCAAGGATGTGGAGAAAGGGGAACACTGCTCCATTGCTGGTGGAAATGAAAACTTGAACAACCACTTTGGAAATCAATCTGGTGCTTTCTTAGAAAATTGAGAATAAATCTATCTCAAGACCTATGTATGCCACTCCTGGATATATGGTCAAAAGACACTCCAGCACACAACAAGGACCCCTGCTCAACTATGTTCATAGCATCTTTATTCATAGTACCTAGAAACTATAAACAACCCAGGTGTTCCTCAACCAAAGAATGGATAAAGAAAATGTGGTGCATTTACACAGTGGAATACTACTCAGCTATTAAAAACAAAGACATCTTGCAATTTTCAGGCAAATAAATGGAACTAGAAAAGATCATCCTGAGTGTGGTAATGCAGACCCAGAAAGACACACATGGTATGTACTCACTTGTAAGTGGACATTAACCATAATGTACAGCCATAACCATGCTACAATCCATAGAAACATTGTATGTACTCACTTTGAAGTGAATATTCACCATAAAGTACAGAATAGCCGTGTTACAATCCGTAGACCCAAATAAGCCAAGGAGGGCCCAAGAGAGGATGCTTGAATCTTACTCAAAAGGGGAAATAAGATAGACATTGATGGAGGCAGGGAACTGGGTGAGAGATGGGGGAGGGTAACTGGGATGGGGATCAGAAATTGGAAGAGCGGTGGGGGGAGGACTGGGAGAAAGACCGGACGCCAGTGGGGGGCATCTCCGGGACAGAAAGGTTCCTGGGAGTCTACAGCGGTGACCCTAGCTGAGATTAGTAGCAGCAGGAGTTAAAAAGCCTGAAGTGGCCGCCTCCTGTAGCCAGGTGGGACTTCCAGTGGAGGGAGGGGTACAACAGGCAACCCATAAAACCTTAGACCCAGAATCTGCCTTGCCTACAAGAAGTGGAGGGATAAAGATGGAGCAGAGAACGGCAAATCAACTACTGGCCCAACTTGAGACCCGCCCCATAGGACAGATCCATCCCCTGCCACTATTAACAATGCTTTGTTATGTTTGCAGACAGGGGCTTAGCATAACTGTCTTCTGAGAGGCTTCATCCTGCAGCTGATGGAAACCAGATGCAGAAACTGACAAGAGGAGGCCAAGCTTAGGGAGTTCTGTGGAAGGGTGGGAGGAAGGATAGAAGGAGTTGCAGGTGTCAAAGGATATCATCACACAACCTACAGAATCAACTAACGTGGACCGATGGGGGTTCACAAAGACTGAACCACCAGCTGTAAAGCATGCATAAGCGGAATCTATACCACCTACATGTACGTAGCAGATGTACGGCTTGCACAACATATGGATCATCTAACAATGGGAGTAGGGGCTGTCTCTGACTCTGTTGCCTGCCTCTGGATCACTTTCCCCTAGCTGGGCTGCTTTGTCAGGCCTCAGTGAGAGAGGATGCACTTAGGCCTATTGGAACTTGAGGTGCCTAGGTGGGTTGGTACCCCTTGGGGGCCTCCTCTTCTCTGATAAAAGGAGAGGAGTGTGGGAGGAGGGGTGTGTGAGAGTGGGACTGGGAGGAGAGGAGGAGGGGGGCTGAGATCAGGCTATAAAGTGACTAAATTTTTAAAAATAGCTTTTAAAAATACATATAGTCTTTCGCTTTGGTTTTGGGTAGGGTTTTTGGTTTTGTCCTTGTCTTGTTGTTGTTTGTTTGTTTGTTTGTTTGTTGGGTTTTGGGGAGGTTGTCTTTGTTTTTTTAAGACAAACTTCTGTGTAGCCTTGGCTGTCCTAGAACTCCCTCTGTAGACCAAGCAAACTTAGAAAGCCAATTGCCTCTGAAAAATTAAAAGAATGCACCACCACCATGCCACTGCATGTAGTCTTTTTCTCTTATATTCTGTATTCATTTCTAAGTATTTCTTGAATAGAAAATAAAGTACAAATCACACGTGATAAAAACAGTAGTTATGGTGTTGTATGAGTCTGTCATATAAATCATCTCTCCATCTCTTGTTCTTGCTTGCTTTCTCATCAGGAGTCTTTGCAAAATGCTTGTACTACAGAAATCATTTGACTCCTTTATATACTTAGAAGAGATGCAATGTATCCTACTATGAAAAACCACCAAAGCTGATCAGATTTGAGGGAAGGGGTAGGATTAGGGGGAAAGGTAGGTGATAGACTGGGAGAAAACTACATATCAAATAGAATATTTTCAAACAGAATTTATTTTAAAAAAAAAACTCTTAAAGACCAACCTAAGACGTTAACTCATTTCACAGGCAATCAAAGGAAATGAAAGAACTTTTATCAGAAAAGGACTAATAGGTGTGCAAAATGATGTCCAACATTCTCAGTTATTAAGGAAATCCTAATTAAAATGGCAGTGTAGTACACTTGTACACAAACTGAAACAACCCTTATCTTTAAGTATTGTCATGCTAGGAGCTAGCAGGAAGGCATGAGTTCTACACTGCCACCGCTGAGAATATGAGCCATTTTGACAGAGGCTTATTCAAGGACTAAACATGGACTCACAACCAAGCTAACAGTTCTATTCCTTGTAATCTACATAAAAGACCAGACAATCTAGATCCAAAAAAGTCCTCTGATTAGATGCTCACAGCAGCTTTAATTATGAGTGCTGAAACCTATCCATAAATGGTGAGTGAACAAGGGAAATACATGTGGCTATCCATATTGCTGACACCACTCAGCAATTAAGACAAATGAATATCTGAAAAACACAAAAGGCACAAATATTGTATATTGCATGATTCTGTTTATATTTTAAAAGAATTAAAGCAACACTATACAGAGACAGAAAAGAAAGTAACATTTGCCTGCTACTGGCACAGGGAAGTCAGGGACTGGGCCGTGATTGCACGTTCACAAAGGAACCTTCTGAGACAATGGAAATGTGTAGCTCATGGTGAGGGTTGTATAACTCTATAAATTTATTAAGAATAATTGAATTATATGTTTTAAATGAATGGATTTTAAGATATGTAAGTTATATCTTAATAAAGCCATCAGGAACTGTCGTTATTAAGCCAAAAGCTTCTATCTGAATCTATCTTCTCAAGAAGGTTTATAATGAAAGAAACTCTAGCAGAAAAGCTCGTGTATAACCTGCTTTAAAAGGAGCTCATTAAATTAACATCAGAAAAAGCAAATAATTCTTCAGTTGATGTGTCAGGGTCTGCACACACCAGTACTTGTAATTTTATTTTATAATAAAAAAAAAATCCTTATCAGAATGGCTTGTAATGACGAACAAAAGACGATAAGTTAAACAGAACACACATACAACTTAAAATTACATGATGCATACATTCGCATGACTTGGGAATGCCATGATTTTCTGACATTTTCTTCTTTCACTGCCTGTATCTGCTTTTGAAACACCAGCAGCTTATAAGTAGGGTGAAATCCACCATTTACAATCCATCGGTGTTAAAATACAATACATCCGTTTGGTGCAGTTATGATGGTTGCATTTTTAGAATATGTTTCTATCTTCTTATGGTGGCATTGAGTTTTTCAAAGGTCACAGTAGATTCTTCTCAGTTGTGACCTTTTGAATATACAAACTCAAGGGGTGGGGGAAATAGCCATCCCAAGAAAGAGACGATAGAAAAGGGAAAATTTTAAGTCTGGATGTCCACCTCATTTTTCAAATGTCACTTGTTATCGGTATTTTATGTCACCTTCCATTTAGGCATGACTGTGCTAACCCATTGGTGCACATACTAGCATCATATGATTACTGAAACACCAATATAGCCACATACTGCTCTATGCAAAACTCTCTTTCTTAAAATTACAAATACATAAAATATGAAGAGGAAAAGTAGAACACATACATCATTAAAAACATTACACTGCATTTTGTCTACTGTCCTAATACCATTTCTGGTCCATTTCTAGTGCTCTGATAAAATACCCTAAGAAAAGCAACTTAAAGACAAAAGGGTTTATCTGGATCACAGTTCTGTGCACACTTCGTCTATACGGAGATGTTATAGCAGCAACTCAAGTCTACTGGTCACCTCATCACCACAGGCAAGAGCTGAGAATACAGATGAACACCCAGAGACTGAGCATGCCCATGGCCTGCAAAGACCCAAGCCACATATGGTCTCAGCACTGAGAGAGGAAGTAGCCTTGAACCCCTATCCCTAATCCAGAAGCTGTCTCTAGTTGATAACCTCACACAAAGAAAAAAAACTAGTTTTCACACACAAAGTCTCACTGGGGACACAAACCACACTTAAGGCCTCATGCCCAGCAGAAGATGGTCAACACAAAACAAACTCAATGGCTTTTCAAGATGTTTTGTCTTATAATGCTTAGGGTAGTTTTCAGCACATTTGGGCTTTCTTTATCTATTATAGTTTCTGACTTTGTGTAATAGACAACAAATTTGAATTTTTGATTTGTATGCAACTCTTTTTTACATTTTAAAATTTTATTTAATTTTTATTCACTTTACATCCTGGTTCCTGGTCATAGCCCCATCCCACCTCTCCTCCCAGTCCCACCTTCCCTCCCTCTCCCCCTTCCCCTCCCCTATTCCTCAGAAAAGGGGAGCCCCCCTTTCCCATCCACCCCAGCTCATCACATCAGGACTGAGCTTGTCCTCTTTCCCTGTGGCCTGGCAAGACAGTCCCACCAGGGGGAAGTGATCAAAAAGCTGACATCAGAGTCCATATCAGAGATAGCACCCTGACCCCCTTACTAGAGGACCCACATGAAGCCTGAGCTGCCCATTGGCTTCATCTGTGTAGGGGGCCCAGGTCCAGGCCATGCATGGTCCTTGCTTGGTGCTTAGGTCTCAGCAAGTCCTCCTAGGCCCTGGCTAGTTGGCTCTGTTGGTCTCCTTGTGAAGCTCCTGCCACCTTTGGGTTCTTTTCTCCTCCCCACCCCCCACTTTCCCATAAGACTCCCTACATATCACCCAATGTTTGGCGCTGAGTCTTAGCATCTGTGCTGAGAGGATGCTCTCATAGGACAACTCTGCTAGGCTACCATTTGAAGCATTCCAGAATCTCTTTAATATTCTCAGAGGTTGCCTCTCTCCCATGAAGCCACTAAAAGTAATAGATGTAAAAATTACTGGTGATTGTATACATTCTTGCCCAATTTTATAAATATAGTGGAAATAGCTATAAAATGTTAAATATCCTTATCTTTAAACCAAATAAGCCTAATATTTAGAACAATCTAAAGAGGCACAAAAGAGCATGAACATTTGATGTTACCACTTATAATGGTAAAAATACAAAACAATAAAAATCTGCCATAGGAGTAAAATAAATATTACACTAGTTGCTAAATAAAAGTTCTTGTAAGATTATCCAAGAGTTCTGTAAGGGCTAGAGAAGTGCTTCTGTGTTGGGAGGCCTTCTGCTCCTGCAGAGAGCAAGAGGTCAGTTCCCAGAACCCACATCGGTAAGTACATACATCTTTTTAAAAAAGATTTTTGTAAGTATTAGTTGCCTATGATGTAAATAAAGAAAATAACAATATAATCCAAGTTTTATTTATCAGATTGCCCAATATAAAAGCTATTGCTTGAAGATGGTGAAGAGGGAAGGAGCCAGTACAAATAAATATTTTTACTCTATCCAAAGTACTCACTTTCATGCATTTATTCTAAGACAGTAAGTTAGACTCACAGAATGTATGCTGTGTGAGTATTTACTAAAATGTTCTTTGGAGCAGCGTTGGTCTACATGCAATTAAATGTAACCCTGGCATTAAACATGACACGGTAGGCAAAAGGCACTGTTCGAGGTAAAGGCCAAGGACTATAAAATAGTGTTAATGACATGATGCTATTTTATACAAAAAGCGAAAGAAAAAACAATTCTGTTTGTAATAATTTAGATTTAATCTAAGTGATAAGCAACATTCCACATGCTTGCTTTTTGAGCCTTTTGCCCCAGAGAAACTCTACTTTTAGATATTTAGCTTATCACTGGAAAGTACTATCTTGTATATTACATGCTTTTAAAGCTTCATGCTCTGAATATTCAGTTTTGAACCTAAATTTTTGTGTTAATTTTAATGAAGATGTAACATGAGAGAAAATGACTAATGCAATGCTTTTATAAAAACCTGAATGTTCCACTTTATAAAGTATATGCAGCTTTTGCAATAATACCTGATGAGAATCCTACAGGAGCTTGGGGAAACAGTCTGCACACTTTGGTTTGGATGCAGTGTGACCAGTGTAGCTAACCCTGTTTCAGCTCATGGTACATATGGCCAGGTAGTTCACTATTAACACAAAACATCCTCAGAACCCGAAGTCAGATATTTCACTCAAGACCAGCCAAATTTAGTTTAAGAGGCACACTAGCTTTGCAATAAGCCTAGCCATCAAAGTAAATCTCTCTTCAATTACCTCAGTCAAGATTTTTTTTTATATATCTCAATTTCCTGTCTGTAAAATGGGATCAACACTGTTTCATTACACACACACACACACACACACACACACACACACACACACACACACA